>CM062819.1:378342036-378670888 GCA_031772625.1 Pinus tabuliformis
AATGAAATTACATGTTTCTTTTTTTGCAAATCTATCCTTATGGATGATTATAAATGTTAATGTTTATTTGAGCTAATGGTTCTCTGCGAAAGGCTATTGGTGGTCTCTATTTGGTGATGTATGTGTGAAGGTAGTAGATCTATTGTAGGAGGAAATATTTCTTGGTTGGACAAAATAATTTATGCATTGAACCAAACACCCTTCACCAATCTGCAAGGGTTGTAGGTGTGAAATGATACCATACTATAAGCTTGAGGAGAGGATCTCAGTTTTTGAATGTATAATTGTACCTCTTTGTTTATCTTTAATGAAATTACATGTTCCCTTTCCTGTAAATCTATGATTATAGTTGATTATACATGTTAATGTTTATTTGAGCTAACAGTATTCTACAGAAGGCTATTTGTGGTCTCTTTTGGTGATGCATGTGTATGGGTAGTAGATCTATTGGAGTAGTGAGGATCACTTTGCTAGAGTGAAGGGTTTTTGCATTAAATCCAGCACCCTTCACCAATCTGTGATGGTTGTAGGTGTGAGCTCACACCTGCAACCATCATAGAATGGTAAACAATGTTGGGTTAAATGCAGAAAGTATTCACTCCAACCAAGTGATCTTGTCTCCTGCAAAAGAGACCATAAATAACCTTTTGTAGAAGACCGTTAGCTCAAATAAACATTAACATGTATAATCAACCATAAGCATAAATTTATAAAATAATGACACACGTAATTTTATTAGTCATAAACAAATGGTATGATATTACCTTCAAAAAATGAGATCCTATCATATAGTTTATAGTATGGTCTCCTTTTCCAAATACAAGAGAACTCTCGCGATATAGTTTGGATACTAGATTTAATCCCCTTTCCTCTTGGTGAGATTTTATAGGCTCATTCTATCTTATAGGAGAATGTATCTAGATAGTTAGGGGCTTCAAAGCTTAGGAAACTTCTACAATAATGGATCCCTAGCCAACTCATGTACAAGTGGGTCAAGTTGATCTCCTCGAGAATGACAAGCTCTAGAATGTTTTTTCACAATTATGATATTTTTCTCAATTATATCAATTATAAAATAATTATTATCTCATAATCATAATATTTTGGAAAAAACTTATGAAAAATAATGTAATAATGTAATTCCACCCTTTTATGATGGGATAAATCTCACATAACTAAAATAAAATGTGAAAAGGGATGCATTCTATCCAACAACTAAGGTAAGTTGAATTTTGGTCTCTCTCACTAAGATAGAGTGGAAAATATGGTTATAGCAAAAATGTCATGGAGGAATCCACAATATTTTTAGTTGCACACAATTGGGAGTCATTTAGGGATGCTAGTAATGACTAAGAAATCTAGCATAATCATTTTAGTCACAAAATTTTCAATAAGATGAAATAATTTTAACTATCAATCAATTATGCAATGTCATGTGATATTTCAAGTACTTAGAGAGAACCAACACTGTAATAATAAAAATGATAAATCATTGAACCACGTGCACACTGTCTTAGCCCTCGCTAAAGAAATACACACAATACTTCTGAAAGTACTCATAGAGAACCTAGCCCTAAAATCATTGAAATGATCAATAATTGCATCAAGTTAAAAAAATCTTAGCCCTTGCTAGATACATTAATAATATTGGTAATACAATAAAGGAAATACACTTTCAATAATTTCTTACCGAGCATTAGGCTTATTTCCTATTAAGATGTACATAAAATATTTACACAATTATATAGAAAATTAATTTTTAGCATAACACATAACTAATTAGTTAATTTGTTATATTATAAGAATAGAAATGGAAAAAGAATGCTCCTCCCAACCCATGTAATCTAGTTTCCCCAATGAGATTGAGCCATTTTCATATCTAGACAGTTCTCTGACAAAGACCATACCAGGTCCAGTTTGGAATTCCACTAGCCAACCAACTCAAGAATTCTAATGACCATGTAGGTCTGATATAGGATTCCTCTTGGAAGTCTCCTACCTATTTCTCTAACATCGTCCCGTCTATGAGGAATTTTGAACCTCCTCCAACAAGCTCCAAATCAACAGAGTTTCCTTAAGATTGTTTGCCTGTTACAATCTTGGTCGATTCTTTTCTCTTAGTAAGATCATTTTATCTCTAGGGAGAGGAAATTTGGGTAAGAAAGCCCCATCAACCCCTCTAGGAAGACAACCACCATCAACCCAACGCTTCTTGGCATTTCACAATTGATCCGAATGGAAAATGGAATCCCCCATGGTATTCATCCACCCATATTATTCATCCCACCCATGTCATTGTAAGTGGCATCCACCCATGGTATTCATTAACCCATGCTATTTATCCACCCATGGAATTTACATATAGTATTGTAAGTCACATCCACCCATGGTATTCATTCACCCATGGCATTATAAGTGACATCCACCCTTGGTATTCATCATCCCATGATATTTATCCACTCATGGAATTTACCCATGGTATTGTAAGTGACATCCACCCATGGTATTTACCCACCCATGGATTGTCCACCACAATATAGTTCTTACAACTATTCTTTATCCTAATAAAAGAGTTTCCTTGTGGTTTTTTTATTGTGTGTTGTCATCTTTTTTTCTGGCATTTCAATTTTTCAGATGTTGGGGGCCTCCCATGAAGATCTGGATCAGTGGTATCAGATTTAGGTTACAATTCCATTGGAATGAGAGTTTGATGCATATTTCAGTTTCAATATTTTTCAGAAACCCTAAACAAACTTTAGGCATGTGCTAGGACCTTCATAGAGCACTTTCGCAGGAAAAGGAGAAATAATATTTCTTTTTGATTTTTGTGTAGGGATTATTTTTGGGCGTTGAGTTTTCAGATCAGATATGAAAAATTTTGTGCAAAATTTACCAAAAAAAAATAATATATCAAGATTCCTTGTGAAAAAATACCCAAATTCAAAAACCAAATCAACCGAATCAAAGTCTGAATGAGGGAG
This sequence comes from Pinus tabuliformis, assembly GCA_031772625.1. Taxonomy (NCBI): domain Eukaryota; kingdom Viridiplantae; phylum Streptophyta; class Pinopsida; order Pinales; family Pinaceae; genus Pinus; species Pinus tabuliformis. The sequence goes on from CM062819.1 coordinate 378,345,018, forward strand.
ATATCACTAATTTAAAATAAGTTCTGTTGTAGAATTATTTCTGGTCGCAATTCATGGATGTCGACTCTTTTATCATTTTTTCGTAGTTTTGTGAATAATTTTAGAAAACGTATTGCAAATATGTGACCCTCTTGAAAAATCACCCAATTTAAAAAAAATGGTCAAATCGGAGTTCAGATGAGGGAGATATTGCTGATTTAAAATCAACTAGTTTTTCAAAACTTTTGTTTCAGCATGATAGTTGTAGGGTGAATCTAAGTTTCAAAGTATCCAAATAGGGATTTCAATCACATGGGTAAATTCATAATGGTGATTCTATTTCAACAAATAGGTTATAATAAATATTATGAGTTATGTTGACCAAATTATGCCCATTCTAAAATAGTTTTTATATCTAGTGCAGCATTCGAAGTAGGTTACCTTTGGAGATGTGCCCTTCCACCTTGCTTTAGTAGGCACCTGCATTACATTCATGATTTCAGCATAGCAGCATCCGACTTGGATTATTTGGAGAAGTGCCCTCCCACCCTAGGTTATGTAGGCACCTCCTACCTCATTAATAGTCAACATCACGATTATGGGCGAACCACACAAAATCCTTGTCATTGAAGTTCATTTTCTAGGCCACACTTTGTTAGTATCACAGTTGGTCACAAGAATTACAAGGTATATCTATCTTCAAATCTTCATTTTTCATGGTTATGGGTCATCCAAAAACCACACTTTATCGAAGTCCATTTGCTAGGTCGCACACTGTCAGTATCAAGTTAGTCATAAGCATAACAAGGTATCTCTATTCTCAAATATTTGTTCATCATTGTTATGGGTTAATCACACAAAACGTTTCTCTTCAGCGGCTCTTCATATTCAACAAAGGCTTCTCAGGAGAGAACTTCACACAATGTGGACCATTACTTGTTAAGGAGGGAGGAATTATCCAAATGGAAAATGGAATCCACCCATGGTATTCATCCACCAATATTATTCATCCCACCCATGGTATTGTAAGTAGCATCCACCCATGGTATTCATCAACCCATTCTATTTATTCACACATGAAATTTACACATGCTATTGTAAGTGACATCAACCCATGGTATTCATTCACTCATGGTATTTTCCCATGGTATTGTAAGTGACATGCATCCTTAGTATTCATCATCCCATGGTATTTATCCACTCATGGAATTTATCCATGGTATTGTAAGTGACATCCACCCATGATATGCATTAACCCATGTTATTTACCCACCCTTGGAATTTACATGTGTTATTGTAACAAAAAGAAGACTATAAGTAACAATTCACATTTTGTGAAAGGAGAGATTGTCCACCAAAATGTAGCTTTTACAGTTATTCTCTATTTTAATAAAGGAGTTTCTTTGTGTTTTTGTTATTTTGTGTTCTCCTCTTTTCTTCTGGAATTTCAATTTTTTAGATCTTGGGGACCTCCCGCCAAGATCCGGATCAACAACTATCCACAACTATCTGACATGTGAAATTATCTTTTAGCACTCTTTTCGACAATAATTTACATAATAAACCATTTGCGCATTATCATTAAAACAAAAGAAGCATTTATGTACATCATCCATTCACACAACATGGGTCCAAAATATCTATATTGACATGAAACATAACTGAGATACAGGTGTATACATTCTGATTTTCCAAATAACACAATCATGCATATGGTAACATTATAGTTTCTCTTTTATGGTGGCAATTTCACATTGCAGTGTTTTACCTTCACAGGTTTTCATGTTGCCATTAAGCTACCCCTACTTAATCCCATCAACAATGCTAGTCATAGATATGCATTTTTTAAACAAGTATTCATGTTAGTGATCATTTTAGTTTCATGCATACAATGCTGTCATGCATAAAAGTATATAGAAATATTCATTAATGTGTAAACTTTGTTAACAATTAGGGTAACAATAAAAGCATTTCTAACTCCCACAATGTACTATTACCAACAGACCAATGCATGAAGTAACTACCATAATCACTTGTTTACAATATATAATAAGCTTAAAATAAAATCCAATTCATGCATATAAGTTGTAATAATTATTCATGCAACACTAACTAATCAATGCTACCAACCATCTTAATGCAAGTATGACACGACTCAATCAATAACTAGCTATTATAGTCAAGTCTCACTAATTGACTCATTGTTTATTTTGAACATCTAAAGGGGTTCTTCTAATTTCCTTTTAAAACAATATATCATCTTTTCAAGGACATTCACCATATTTTACATTCATGTATTCACTTATTAAAACAAGTTCATTTTAACTTTAATCATGTTCGTTAAATGTATCATTGATATTGCAGTATATGCAAATATTGATAATCAACTCTCACTTTCACTAGTCAGTATTCATGTTGTTCATAGCTGCAACAAATGTTTTATTGTATTTTATCCTCACCAAGGATTCAAATGCCATGAACACATTTTTGTAGAAAACTTTAGTACTTATTACTCTTGAATGTAGTTATAAACATGCATCATGCATCTCATGTCAAAAGTTTTCTACTGGATATTTCGATATGTAGATTGTTAGAATCATATCTAAGGTGATTCCCATTAGTATCATACCTCGATCTCTTTTCCGCTTTCTAATTCCCAAAAGGTGCTAGTGTTGGAACCTACAACTCTAATACCACTTGTAACATCCCCTGGTAACATGAGAAATTTTAGGGGGTAATATTCGTAGATGGGTTAATTTTCCATGCATTTTCAAATAAAAAAAATTATGAATTTCAAAAATTTCATAAAATTATTAGCCCAAACTTTATAGTATAAAAATATTTTACCTTAAAATGGCGAAACATTTATATGGAGTATATGAAATAATTAGCAACCTACATATTTTTATAAAAAAATCCCAAAGAATTTTATAGTTTGCATATTACAGACCATAAATATTCGCAAATGTTTTTAAATTTTAAGATGAATTTCTATCCTTAAAATTTTCCTTACCCGGTAACCTCTCATGAAAATGCATGGAGTTAGAAATTGTCTACACAATGTACCCATGGTAACTATCTGAATTACCATTCTAGATTCATCCTTAACCATTAGATAGAGTCCTCATCATTATATAGAGTAACGTTATTAAAGGAATAATAAGTTACATAACCATTAACAACCACTATTGTAGCATATTAACACAAACTTTATGGTATAACCTTACATCATTTTCATGATTTATTTAACTAGATTAGTTAATCACATAATGGATATTATAATCATCAGATCATGCAAGGAATTCACATCATAAAAGTAGCACAACAGGAAACCTCATTATTAGACACCGATATACCTTGGAAACCCCATAGGGTGAAAACCAACAAACATTTCATTTTATTATTAAATGCTCATGAGGGTGTTCACCTGTCACTAAATATATTATAAGGGAGTCCATCCCTTAAACATTGTCATAAACTATTACAAAGAAATATCATTAAAATATAACGTATCTATCTAAAAGCTATTACAATAATCATGAAATCATTTAACCACAAATCTCCACTCTTTATATCTTTGTGTGCTAGTTGTTCCATTAGTGGGCCATCCTACAACTCGCGTTCATCTTCATGGACCATTAGTTCTTTATTTGCCACAATGTTAAACATAGCCTATCCTTTGCACAAGTCACCATTCTTTCCTGTCATTGTTGTCATCAACAAGATTTCATATCATGATTAGATAAAACATTAATCAACCAATAATCAATCTTTAAAAGTGATCCTTTGATACATTTTCATGCGCATACGTGAAATGTAAATAGAATATCACAACATGCTTCTTCTAACAACACTTCTCATGCATTAAGTATAAATAAATAATTATCACGCATGTGAAAATAAATATCACATTACTATTACCCTTCTCACACAAGTACACATTCTTTTTCAAAGGAAAACTATTGCAACCATCCATTTTCATTTAAAGGATACTAGTATCTTCACTTTGATTTCTGTGCATGTAATTAGATAAAACTTTATTCAAGCAAAGTTGTCCCCTCAACTTTTCTTTGTGCATATAACTAAGTAAACTTTCCAATACAATTATTAATATTATTATAATACATACAAATGCATGCCCCCTTCTAAGGGAAAACTAACATAATAGATATCATTATCGTGCATGCAAATGCAAGTCCCTTTTCTAAAAATGTCGTTCCCAAGATAGAGCTATTTACAAAGTCTATTGTACACACAAACACATGCTTTGTTCTAAAAGAAAACTTGTATTAGTCATTATTTCTTGCATGCAAATATATATGTATTTTTCCAAAGGAAAGCTAATGCATTTATTGCATACAATTACTTGTTTTCCTCTCCAAGATCTAACATAATAATTATATTTCTTTTCATTCAAATTATTGTTTCTCTCCCCAAGAATACAATCAAATGGTAAGGTAACTTTGTAGTAGTTACAACCATAACTCATTCTCCAAGAAACTTTTTTTTTTCGAAAACATTATTTATGTAATAATTTAATTACAACATATACTTTCAATTACTTTTATAAATTTTAAGAAATTTTTTATATTTAATATATGGTCATTTCTGCTATATTATTCTTGATTTATTTTAACTCTTCACCTATCAAGCATGGTGAAGGATCAAGTCTTTAGAGGTGAAAACCTCTTGAGAAAATATTTACAGCTCCAAAGATAAGATCTCCTTCAAACATGATAAATCCATAGTTAATATGGACCTAGGATAGTTTAATTATTAATTATTATAATTAATTAAAAAATAAAAACTAATTTTGTGCTATGTAATTTGAGTCAAAATGTTTTAATTAAGAATTATAATTTTTTATTTTTTATTTTGTATCTAGCTGGATAGATTCAGAATGTTTAGATAACATAACATAATAAAACAATATAACATCTCCTCCATAGCAGAGTGTCTCTTGGTGCATAAATATAATGAGAATAAATTTAAATAAAAATATTTATAAAATATTTTGATTGTAAAATGAGAGATGATTTTGGGCATGCAGTATTGATGATCCATGATATTGGCCCATGGTATTTGTAATTATTAAGTTTTTATGTGGATAACATAACATAACAAAACAATATAACATCTCCTCCATAACAGAGTGTCTCTTGGTGTATAAATATAATAAGAATAAATTTAAATAAAAATATTTATTAAATATTTTGATTGTAAAATGAGAGATGATTTTGGGCATGTGGTATTGATGATCCATGATATTGGCCTATGGTATTTGTAATTATTAAGTTTTTATGTGCTTATTAATTAAAATTAGATATGGTCACGAACTTATCATTTCAATTTATATGGTAAAATGGATTTTAATTTATAGTTATTATTTATATCTTATATATTTTAATGTGATAGAGGGTTTAGATATATTTCAAAAGTAATTAGCATATTTTTCTTTTAGATTTAGTTAAAAAATGTTATAAAATTCAATTCAAATAATATATTTATAAAATATTGTGATTGTGACATGAGAGATGGGTTTTTGGCATGTGGTATTGATGAGTCATGGTATGGGCCCATAGTATTGTAATAAAGCCTATTTACAAGTTAATAATATCTATGGTAAAGTGAGCATGAATATCTATGGTTAAAAATATTGTTACATTGTAGGTTTATTGTAGGTATTAGAATTTTTATGTGCTTATTAATTAAATTTAAATATGTTACATAACCATTCTAATGTGATATGTATATTATGATTTTCTTTTACCTCATAATTTTATTAATTAAAAACAAAATTACAATATAAGAAATTAAATTTTATTATTTCTATTACTTTTACCGTTACATCTTTTCTATACTCGGAACTTTAATTAATCCTAAAGATGAATCAAATAACATGGACTAATACTACAATGTCTCTTCCATACTCATTTTTAATTAATACTCACGCTGAATCACATAAGATGGACCTTTTCTATACTCGGAACTTTAATTAATCCTAAAGATGAATCACATAACATGGACTAGTACTACAATGTCTCTTCCATACTCATTTTTAATTAATACTCACGCTGAATCACATAAGATGGACTAACCGTACAACATCTCTTCCATAGATACACTAACCGATGATGAATTCAAAAAATAATTCTACACATAATACGAATACAAATCATAAATATTTACAAATCTTTTACATCTTATAAATTGAACATATTATAAAACTTTTACATACTTTTTTACATTATAAAAGATATTTAATTAATCCTGACAATGAATCACATAAGATGTTTAAACATCAATACATTAACAGATGATGAATTCATATATTAACAAAGGATGAATTCAGAAAATAATTCTACACATAATACAAATACAAATCATAAATATTTACAAACTTTTTACATCTTATAAATTAAACATATTATAAAACTTTTACATATTTTTTACTTAAAAAAATACTTTCAATAAAAATATATATATATATATATATATATATATATATATATATATATTAAATAATTTAATTTATTTTAAGAATATTTAAATCAAATTTACTTAAAAACTTGTATTTGTTCCATTTTTAATTTATTTTACATAATAATATATATCTTGTTTGTTTTTTATAAGAAATTAATTTATCTTTTTTTAAAAGTATAAATAAATATTTGATTTAAAATGATGAAGCATCTTTTATCGAAATTAATATTGGAATAAGTTATATTTTATTTTTTCAATTAACTTGAGTTTACGTAATTGACATTGCAATGTTAAATAGAAGAATAATCTTCTCACCTATGTAATGTTCTGAATCCCTCTTCCAAAATATGAATAACCTAATAAAAATCGATTCATACACATAAATAAATAAATTTACAATAATATACTTTTATTAGTTTACTTAAATTTAATAGATTCAATATTTAAAATCTCTATCCCAATTATGTAAGCTTTATTAATCTTTTGAAAATTAGTGATGTTATGAAATGATGTTCATATTATGTTTACAAACGGTCACTTAATAAAATAACACGTGCGGTAAGAAAAAGTTTGTCAAAGAAGTTTGTAAAATATATAGATATGAAATGTAAACACATGAATATATTTAGTAACAAAATATTAAATCAAAATAAAATAAAATTCAAAATTTCAGATTCTCCTCTCTTACCAGTCACATTCAAAGAAAGCTGGAAAATTACAATGTCAAAGCGTTCATATTAAATCTTGTAATCAATGTGCGGAGGACCTTATTTCCAAGTACATTGAGGATGTAACTTATTGTCTTATTTCGACAGTACGTATTAAAATATAAATATAAATAACTGTTTCCCAACATTGAATGTTGAGAAAATTTCGAAGAGCTTTCCCATATTAAATAATGTAACTTAGTTAAATAATGTAATTAAAATATAGATTTAGAGTTCCTAAAAACCATGACATAAAAAAGGTCCTAACTATTATGAGAGCTTAGTATAATTTTCATGGAGTAGAAATGTGTGATTTATTTTTTCGATGTTTTTATGATTGTATTATTTTGCATTTTACATAATTTTAGTTATATTAAGAGTTTGTGTTTTTTTGGGAATGCGTTAGATTAATTTTTATTATTGATTAAAAGAATGCATTGCGAGTTTATAACTTTTTAGTTTGCTATTAAAGAAATTAGATTTAAATTTAAGGTATAAAAATATGTTTATAAACCTGATTAAGTAATTATGTTTATAGTTTTTTCGATAATTAGAATAGAAACTAGTGTGGTATATGTCTAATAGGTGAACTGTCTTAAATAGAAAAAGTGGTAAAAAGATATCACAATTAATAATGACATAAAAAACCATGATAAAATATAGATTTAGAGTTCCTAAAAACCATGACATAAAAAAAATCCTAACTATTATGAGAGCTTAGTATAATTTTCATGGAGTAGAAATGTGTGATTATTTTTTCGATGTTTTTATGATTGTATTATTTTGCATTTTACATAATTTTAGTTATATTAAGAGTTTTTGTTTTTTTTGGGAATGCGTTAGATTAATTTTTATTATTTATTAAAAGAAGCATTGCGAGTTTATAACTTTTTAGTTTTCTATTAAAGAAATTAGATTTAAATTTAAGGTATAAAAATATGTTTATAAACCTGATTAAGTAATTATGTTTATAGTTTTTTCGATAATTAGAATAGAAACTAGTGTAGTATATGTCTAATAGGTGAACTGTCTTAAATAGAAAAAGTGGTAAAAAGATATCACAATTAATAATGAGAAGTGGGAGATATATTAAAAAAAAATTCACTTATGGCATTATAAGTTGGGTAGTTTCTTTATTGGTATTTAAAAATTTGTTTTTTTTTTGAGATTTCGTTGCCAAATATTAATGTACATTTTTTTTCTTTCAACCAATAATTTCCTCATTATGCTATTTATTTTCCAATATAAATCTAGCTTTAAGGGTTAATTCAATTGGTCAAAATCAGTGCCTCATCATCATGAGGTCACATGGTCCAATATCCCTGAAGCCCTTGGGGTTAGGCTTTGCTAGTGGGTTGTGGGGCTAGATTCCCTTCACGGTCGATCACCCCAAATATTTCCGTCGATGTTTATTTTATATGTTTAGACATGTGTTTCTTGTGTTAGGAACCCACTCCTTGACGTTCTCCACCACCTTAATGTCTTATAAGAATCTATGATCAAACTATTCATGGCCCTAAATATTGAAGCGACAATGTTGCAACTCTGAAGGGTTTTTGCTTAAATATATGACAGTTAACCATGAGAACTATCCACTTGGGTGGGTGTTACAGTTAGATTATCCTCTTCACAATTATAGGTCGACTAGTTTCTTCATTGGTACTAAAATTTTGTTATCCATTTTTTTGAGATTTTGTTGCAAAACATCAATGTACAAAACAATTTTCTCTTGGGCTTCATTTCTTTCAACCAATAATTTTCCCATTATGCTATATATTTTCCAATATGAATCCACAGTCTACATGTATTTTATACGTCTATACAAGTGTTTCTTGTGTTAGGCACCCACTACATGACATTCTCAACCACCTTAATGTCTAATAAGAATCTATGTTCAACCTATTGATGGCCCTCACTATTGAAGCGACAATATTGCAACTCCGAAGGGTCTTTGATTTAATCGTCAACATGGGGTTCATACAAATTTAAGATGAGTCAACACTATATGTGGAGTAGTCACTATCTTATCCTTTTGTTGGTTTTTATGTAGGTGGAAATACTAATATGAAATCTAGACAGACATTGATTGGGTTGAGTAATCTATATTATAGAAAAATGTTATTGCAAGAAGTAACTTGCTAAAAGAAGCATAACACACAAACCTATGCTATTTTAAATAAAGGAAGGCACAGTACACTATCTACAATAAAATGAAAGAACACATATCCTATATTGAAAGGAAACAAAACACGCTCTTGAAATGAAAACTTGAAAACAGTAAACCCTAATTTTGTTGAAAATAAGTGATTTTCTACAACAAAACAAATAAAGGAATCTACAAGGTCTCTTTACCTCCAAGTTCCATTCTCAAGGTTGCAAGAGCATTGTGATACATTAAGGAAGGAAATTGATGACTTTAGTGTAAATCTTAGTGGGTTTAAAAGGCGAGTTACAAACTTCTACAAGATTCTCTATTTTGTTATAGGAGATAGTCGAACTAGTAGGTGGAAATACTAATTGTTAGGTTCGATGGGCAGGAAGCTAAGGAGAAGTTGGAAAATGAAAAATTACACATGTCCAAGGAATCACAATAACCTGTTGTTGGGCTCACCTATCAAAATGCAAGGTTGTAGGGTTTCCAGTAGTTCTAAGACAATGTACAATGCATAAAATAATGAACACTGTACAATGAAAAAGAAATAAACAACAATAAAGGAAATGAAATAAATGTGAAGTGAAAATGATATTTAACCAATTTAACCACTACAACTATTATAACGAAATGTTAAAGTAACATGCAAGAAAATAATGCTCATTAAAACGTCTATTTGAGCATGCATGAAAGTATCTTTTTAGAAACACTTTGCGAAAAAACAAGAAAAAAACACGAACATAAATATTAGAAGAGGGTTCTCCAGAACCTGAGGTGGGCCATAACCCAACCAAGCTCAAAACCCTTAGAATAAAGCTAGATTAATATATTAAATTAGATATCACTTCAATTAACTAAAAATTTGCTTGTACATCTCAAAGTTAGAAAACTTGCTTGAAATCACTAATATCAAATTATATTCTTGACATTATTTTCTATGTTTTTATTCTACTCTCTAGTTGGCTTCTCAAGCCTCTTATTTATACAAATGGTTAGGAGGTAGCCTCCTTGAGGGTAGGACTACTTTCTATCCAAAAAACCTAAAGCCTAGACCATGTTTCCTAGGTCATGACACATTAGTAGGAAGGAGCATTTACTGGCCTCAACAAGTTCTGTTGGGATTCTTCTATACTATAGAGTAAGCCTCATAAATATCTCTAGATGTACCTCCTCAAAATATGTGAAAATTGTTTTCAAAATCCTACACAATAGTCGTATTAGGAAAATAAAGTATGAAAAATATCGTTGACTCTCCTAAAAACTCATTAAGGTAGGAAGGTGTTGTTAACTGCAAAAGGGTTGGTTTGATATAGCCTTTATGTACCTATGAGTGGTTATATGGGCCTTACCCTTTACATAGTTGGTAGGCCCATTATACCCCCCTACTGAAAGTTTTTCTCACCCTTTGAGTGACTTACTCTTCTTCGCCCCTTTCTCTTTCTCATTCACCTCTAAAAAATAGTTGCTTCAGATCCCATGATGAACTAGAGGTGGTTGTCTTGGCTAGGTGGAAACATACATTTTTTTTCAATGGACCGCCATTCCCTATACTCCTCTTAATAACTTTGATGTTCTTGTATCCCTAGCAGCAAGGGTGGATTGAACGTATGCCTAATCCATTGGACTCCAAGATTTTGAATAATACTCATTTACAAGGGTCTCTTAGAAAGTGAAACCTATAATTTGGTAGGAGAGTGGTATTGTTTGGTTTTCATAATATGGGGAAATTATTTCCATGTCCTTTGGAAATATTGTGAGTGATGCTCTCCTAAAATATGAAAGTTTCTTCAAAGTGGAGGATGGCATCCACTTGACTCTACTTCTAATCTTCCACTACCTTCGCATCTTCTACAAGTATAACATGACTTGAAATGAGATTAGATGGATTTGGGTGCTCAGGCTTTATCCATAGTGGCTCTCTTATCTCCCCGTCCATTTTCTTCTTTACCTCTTCAAATTTAATCTCCTGATACCTGAACTAGTATGCAAGGGCCAACAATTGTGCATCCCCAAATATGAGTTTGGATCCTATATAGTCTAATTTTTAATAACAACATTGTGAAGGTAGAATTCATTAACCTTTGATTTCTCTTCCATACTACAGTGTAGGAAAAACTCAATGAATTCTCTAGTTTCCTATAAAGGGAAGGTCCCTTTATGTACAATCTAGTCGATTTGATTTCAACACCCTTGTTATTTGAAAAATAAGGACTAAGACTTTGAAGGTTGTCTATAGTTATTCCTCTTATGAAAGGTGTGCCATAGTCCCTAAAGTTATTTCCAAGGATGCAATCCGAGTTTCCTTTCCCTATAGCAACCCTTGTGCTTGTTGTAATTAGATTCTTAGCCTTTTGTTTTCTTTCTCAAGGTATTCCCTCCTATTTTCTTCATCTAGCCTTAATAAGGACATCTGTTCCCTCATTTTATTTATCTCATCCTCCATTTTAAAAATATCATTTACTCCTTTCGATTGAGATATCCTCTTCCACTAATAATTTTCTACTTTTTATTTATCCACCTTCATTAGTAACGATCACACTATATGCTTAGGAAGTAATCTGACTGATGTTCCTAAAAGAAGAGGACCAATTGTTAATGGGTAAGAGAAAGATTAATGGGGGCTTCCTTGGTTTCCTAGATGATTTTTCAATTTTATGCAATTATGCATACTACTCTTATAGAAAGTAATATTGTTCATATAGATAGGTAGCCTAACCTACTAGATGGGTAGCATGACTCTATGAATATACTTCCTCCTCTATTTATTCAAGGGGTGCTTTCATTTATTTTGATTGTGTATCTCGTTATTCTAAATCTTGCACCTTTATATCCTATAGCTATTCCTTTTCTAGACTTTTAGTTTCCTTAATAGTAATAGGGGTGGACAATGGGGATTGTTTCTTGAAATTGTACCTTATCTTGGTGCTTTTCCTTCTAGTTTACATAAATTGTTGAACATGCCTACTTATTATTGGTTTGATGGGAGTGTTGAGGCCTGCTAATATGCTTTCAATTTCCTTCTCTTATTCCTTTAGGGCTTACTCCTTTTTCTGGTATGTAGGAATAGACACTACCTTCCTTTTCCCATTCTCGGTTGAAATTTTCTAATGTTTCTTAAATTATTTCTAGGCATCTAGGAAGGTTTGTCTATCCATATTCAAAAAACACATCTAGGGGATGAGATTTTAAGGATTTCCTAATGAAGATGTGATTTAATCAGGTCATGATTGGCCAATTAATTCTACCTAAATTCCTTAAATTTGTTTTTCATCTCCTTGGGATATTGGAGGAGGAAATATGGGATACTCAATAACTCATGAGTTTGACGGTTTGCTTCAAATATTAGCTGATAGAGGAGCCTAAATTTGTAGGCATAAACCATGCTTATCCCACCCTAATAGGAAATGTATTTGAGAATATGGTAGTATACATCATCCCTTCTAATTCCATTGTTATTCTCATTTGGTTTTTCATTGAGGAGGAAGAATCATCACTTGCCATTAATAGCCTCTTGTCTCATTTCTTTGGTCCAATGTACCCCCTTAGGGAAAGTGGGGACCCTACTAATGGAATCTTCATTAACATATATCATCAACACCTTGAATATAGTGATAAATTCTTGGCCTTCAAGGTTTTCCAAGTTCATGGAAGATCTTAAAGAAACCTCAACATTGAATCAACCATGAGATTTCCAAAGAAGCCTAATCATTGAAAATTTATAGGACAACAAGAACTTGATAATTCTAATGAATTCTAGTGATATTAGTTTTCTCTCATTGTTAAATTTCTCCCCCTTGCTTTATGATAGATTCTTCAAACGTTCGAGGCTTGATATCACAATTTTGGATAATTTTTCTGTTAGAGAAAATTACTATTCTTGTGCAACTATAGGATAAAAATTTTCCTGTAGCAGTAGGAGGCTCTATTTTTTTCTCCACTATTTGTAAAAATGCGCAATATAAACTAAAACAACACAAATTATCTTTATCTTTCCATAATCAGACCATGTAATATATATGGAGGCTGAAAAATCTAATGGATTGTTCCTCTTCCCCAACTCACAATTCTAACACAAAATACCTTAAGAATGGATTGGTAATAACTAAGTAATATTACTAGTGCCAAATATAAGGGAAATGGTAGAAATAATTTAGATGTAAAAATATTTGAGGAAACCAACCTTTGTTAGCCTAGTTAGGGGTCTTTGTGAGTGATTTTGGTGTTAAGTTTTTCTCCTCTAGAAAAACCTTTGCCTCTTGTATCTTCATGAGGTATCTCTTGTAGCTCTGAAATTATGAGTCTGGTAGCGTGAAGCATCCTCCTTTAGCAATGACATATTTTTTATGGGACTCTTAACACTTTGTTGCATACACAACATTGAATAGAAAAATGGAAGCATGTGGTGATCTTGAGCCAACCTTTTGTTTAAGTGGGGATGATGTCAGGTGGAGGAGGAGGAAGGATCAGTGTGTGAGATCAAGCTGGCCCACTTACCCTCATCAAACTTCATGTAACTTTTACACCCACCTCATCCCATCATCAATAGGTGAGATTGACCACCTTTTCAACATATAGTTGATTTTTCTCACCCATCCTCCCACATGTCAGAGTAACTTTAGACAATGTGGAGTTGTTTTCCAAACATCTAATACTTCTACTGGTTTGGTTGACTATTAAAAAATTCCCCTTTTGTACAAAAAATGATTTCCTGTGCTTTAAATGAATTCACAGGGTGAGAGTGAGACTTTTTCATACTTGATGGTTACCTTTCTTGGCATGAAGGGTGCTATTTTTTCATTTGTAGGTGTTTTTGAGGTGTTGTTGGTGAATATATAGTCATGTAGCAACTTACAAGGAATCCTATAGACACTAAGACCCCCTTTTCTAAAGTTGGAGTGAGTGACCTGCTAATGTTGTCAAACTTCATTGGAGGATGTGTTCTTATTAGAGATTTCTTTTGTTTCTTTGTAATTTAAACCTGTAGGATTTATGGAGGATACTATAGTATTATGTATTTTCCTATAGTAATCACAAAGGTCCTTCATGATCAGTAAAATAACCTTTTGAAGTAGCAAGCAAACTTCATAATTCATGGAGGAATAAATCATATTAATGGAGAGGGATTTTGTTGTCCCTATGGTGGAAAAAATGAACAAATCAAGTTGCCACATGGTTAAAAATGTAAAGCAATCGAGGAGAAACTAGGGTATGGTGCATGGTGATGAAAGAGCTTGATGCGAATGTGATTTTGGTGTCTTTCTCTAGCTCAGAGGGTACAAATATCGTTGACCCATAGCTTTTTCTCAAACTAATGTCTTCTTGTAGCATCATACAACATCGTTGTATTAATTTAGGGAAGATGGAAAGAATGTATGGGAAGGAGTTAACGATGGAGGTATGATGTGAGGGATGATGAAAGAAGGTGAATAATAGTGTAGGGGTAAAATATGGGCCCTATTAGAGAGCTTGAGCCAATGTCTTGGGTCGGCGATGAAGGCTAAAGTATTCAACCTATCTTATTGTCTTTTTTCTGTGATACATGCACATGAATCAAGTTGAGCCAAACATATTTTTCCTAATTTTTTACTTTTCTCTTTTCTCCTTTTCATTATTTCTTCTCTTTCCTTTCCTTTCTTTCTTTTTGAGGCTTACTCGCTACGTCAAGGAAGTTTTCAACCTATAGCTTTCCCTAGGTGCATTGGAGGAGGTTTTCTCGAGTGTTTACTACTCCTTTTTTTCTTTTTTTATACTTACAAGTTTCCTCATATAAGTTTTATACTAGTGAGTCCATCTTAAGTTCCTCAAAAGAGGTTTTCACTTAAGGTTATTTATTTATTTATTTTCTCTTATTTTTCTCTTATTGGTTAGGGGATAAATGGATTGATATCTCTAATGATCTTAATCAAATTCAATCATTTATTTAATTGGTAAACTTAGCCCTCAAGAGGGGCTTATTTACATTTTCAAGTGGTATCCATTCACTAAAAGTGAAAATTGTTCCTCATCTATAGTCTTGATCATGATGAATCAATTATCATAACACTTCTTCAATAGATAAGGCCCCAACCATCTATTCATGAGCTTAATATTTATTTTATTAAACATAGTTTCATATAGGAGGGCCCAATCACTCTCTTGGAAGACTCTAGTTTTAATGTGCTTGTCATGTCAAACCTTTCTTTGCAACTAGACTACTTTGATGTGAAATAAGTATTGTATTTTATACTCATATAGTGAATTCCATTAGAGAAATTTTGAGGTATAAAAGTGGCCTCCTAACGAATATTTTAAAACAATAGTGGAAATAATAAACTAAGATTAGATTACATCTTCAAATTTTAGAGGGAAAAAAAAGAAACCTATTTTTTTAGCTTGTATTTTCAACTTATCTCCCTACATTTTTACTCAAATTTTGAGTGGGAGCACTCGTTGGATATAGAATTTAATTCCTCATCCAAGGAGTACCCATGTTACATACGTTTTATGGATTCTGCTACATGAAAAATGAGAAATACATGAAAAAACATGAATGTCATAACATTTTTCATGTATTTCTCATTTTTCTGGTAGGAGGGTCCATGGAAAGTATCCAACATCGGTACTCTTTGGATGAGGAATTAAATTCCAATCCAATGAGAGCCCCTTCTTGAAATTTGAGTAAAACCGTAGGAAGATAAGTTTAAAATACAAGTTGAAAAAGTAGGTTTTTTATTTTTTAATATTTTTACCTTTTTACTCCAAAAAATATGAATCATCCCCCATGGTTGACATCATCATATTGAATCCTATGGGTGCTTATAAAGCTAATTTTTGTTGTACATTTTTGTTTTGAGTACCATCTTTTACCTAAATATTTATCTAATTAATTGTTGCAACCTATCATCTTGTGGTTTAGTCAAATCAATGTCAAGCTAGGATTCCACCCTCAATGTGTTGTGCTCAAATTTAGTTGAAAATTAAAACTCTTTCTAGTACACTAAATCATAGGAGGTAAAACTAGTGGTGGGTTTCCAAATGGTTTTGTAGGCCCAAGTGGCCACAAAAAGTCTTTCTACCCATTCATTTTAACTGCTACTAATAATTTTGGTGTGATTGCTCTCGATTTATCTGTTGGTTACTTCTACTTTTTCATTTTCTTTGGGGTAATATGGAGTAAAATTATATTGTAAAATTCAATGTTTCTTCATTATCCCTTTGCTTGTATTAGAAGTGTAATAGGAGCCTTGGTCTATCACAAAATCTCTCAGAATGTTGAACTTGTAGAACATAATTTCCGCAAGGAATTCAAGCACTTTTTATTTTGTTTTCTCCTTCAACGTCTTCACTTCATCCCACTTCACTAGGTACCCAATGCATACAATGATGTACTTCTTCCTAAATGTGGGATCAATAAGGCAAATGAAGTGCATGCCCCACATCTCAAGTGGATCAAAATACACTTGAAGTTGGAGGCACATATCATCCTTCTAAGCATGTTTTCCTATCCTTTGGAACTCATCACAATGTGAAGTATATCTATTGACATCCTTATGAAGGGTTTTCCAAAAGTATTTTTGTTGCAGGATTTTGTAAGCTATGAATTCACGCTTATGTGATTCATATCGATATTTGAGAATACTTTCGGTAAAAAATCACATTAATATCATTGGGTCAATTTTTTTTGAAGCACCCAGTGTCATGGAAAATTTTAGGGGCAAATTTTAGCCCTTGTGCGAAATACAGGGGTTTTAAATTTTTATTGGGAAAATATTTTGTATCATAGTACATTGTTACAAATTTCCTCAAGTCTATTTTGTAGAAAATTAGGTATGGAGGTTACCCCACCTTATTTTAAGGGAGAGGGCTAAAAAAATAATAATTAGCACTTGGAATTATGAGTTACAACCTTCCATTTGCCCTAATTTTCAAGGGTAGGTATTTATTATAATTATTTCACCCTCCCCATTCGGTGTAATTTTTTTTTCTTTCATTCGCCCATATTTCATGGTATTGGGATTAATTTCGAGAATATGACCCTCAGTTTTTTGGAACAAATGGTCATAAAAGAATAAATCATTTTTATTTAAAAAATGTAGTCTCTTATTCTCATGTCTATTTAAATATTGAATAGTGCTCTTTCCATCTTCCAAGTTTCCATTTGTTTAGTGATAATCATATATACGAGGGTTGTTCACAAAGTTGTGGAATTTGAATTAAAAAGTCAAGATTGAGAATAGTGGTAGAGGGTTGTTCACAAAGTAGTGAAATTTGAATTAATAAGTCAAGAATCAACATACAATGGTACAGGTAATTCTATGTTTTACTAGATTTGTGGTACATATAATTATTAAATTTCTGATATATACTATCATTTTCAAATATTATTTAGATAATGTATTTTTTTAATTTTCAATCCCATTAAAATAATTGATGTTTGATTCTTGCTTCTCAACTTCCAACCAACGTTATGTCAACATCTGTGAAAAATTTAAAAATCTCTATTCCAAAAACGTAATCCCTTACATTCCAAAATCAATACAACACAAATTCCATTGTTTATTTTGTTACTTACCCTTTATCTTCAATGTACACTCTATCTAAATTACGTTTCTATGAATAAATGATAAATTAGTTGTTACTATTTGAATACCATGGTGCTGATAGTTCGAAAAACTCTACCAAAAGATCGTTCGTCGGAAGAAACTGTATTAAAAATCGATTTTTTCTAAAATTGTTTAAAGGTTATTGATTACATTTCTACTAGGAATTGATAAAGTAGTTTTTGTTATTCTTGGAATAGTAACGTGATGGCCATTTGAGAAATTCAGTTGGAACACAATTTAATAGATGTATGGAGCCATCTTATTAAAACAAATTAACCATATATATTTAAAATATTTGTATTATCAAAACATGGTGTGTCATCCAAACTTTCAAGATTGAAATAAAAAAAGGTTATATTAAAATGAGAATTTAAGAAAATGAATAATTAATTTGAAACTACTTACTTCAAATAAATTTCATTAGCAAGACAAAGATGGAGGAGATACTTTGAGTGATTTATATACATAAATATAGTGCAATTTTTATATACTGGGTGCCCATAGATATCAATAATCATTGACATCCTGTTTATATATATGGTAGGCATGAAGAGGACAAAGATTTAACATTTTTAAGAAATTAAAAAATTACATCTCTCTCTCTCTCTCTCTCTCTCTATCTATCTATATCTATATATATATATATATATATATATATCTATATATATATATAGATATATATATATATATATATATATATATATATATATATATATATATATATTAGCTTTATGGGGGGGAGTAAATCTGTTGTGTGGAAATTTTTTAGTCAAATTTTTCACTGTAAATAAAAAATGTGGGCTATAAAAAAAATGAATATCCATGTTATACTCTTACTGTCAACCATAAATAAAATATTTGAATGTCCATATGAACTATCATAATCTTATACCAATTTTATAGAGAAATAAAGTAACTAAAAATAATAATAATAAAATGTTATACTTTTGAGTACAACAAATTTTATAATTCTTATACTTTCTAAAAATATTTCAGTACCTCACTTAAAAACAAAATTAAAAATATTTTAGTACATGACTCAAATAATGTTTTTTTAATATGTATAATTTATTTCAATCTCAACTTCATGCATATTTATATCGAGAATTAATGTTTTTAAATATGCATGTCAAATAATTTATTTCAATTTCAACTTCATGCATATGTATATGGAGAGAACATATATGAGTAATTATTTTGATGTTGAACATAATAAAATATTTCAATGTTGTAAGAGGAGTAATTAAAAGTAAAAATGTTTATGAACCTTATATTGATATTAGTTTATGAACCTTATTTTGGCGACAAATTTCTTTCATTACATAGAAAAGGGAGAATACGTTCCTTATCTACTCAATAATCCCTCAAAATCCTCTGAGCTCTCCCTTTATGTGTGCATAGAGGGTCTAGATAATATCCATTAACTCCAAAAACATTTACTTAGTTCTTGACCTTTCTCAAGTTTTAAAGGCTTCCTTCCTTGGTCATTCAACCCACACTATGCTTTCCTCCTTAGATTATATCCATAGCATCTCCATAAAATAGCTTGATATTCTTCATGGATCCCCTTCCAACCCAATTTTCACATCTCACTATGTTATCCCTCTCTATAATTTTCTTCTTTTCGAAGGAATTAGCTTCTAACTATTTAAATCCCCTCCTTATCTATTTTCATAATCTATACATATTTTTGTAGTTCTCATCACATGAATTCAAAATGGTCTCTATCATTCCTTGATTGATCTCCTAGTATGAATCAATACATCTAAAACTACTTTCATGGATGTTAGGATCAACCAAGAGAGAATTAATTTGCCTCTCCCTCAATTTCTTTTTCTGTGATAACGTACTTCTCTTCCATATTATTTTCCTTCTCTATTGTGTCTAGCCACATGCATCTCTCTTCAATATTCTTTTCCTGAGTTCATAGTGGTCACACACCATTGATGTGAATGTGAAATGGCCTCCACCATTCACCTTAGAACCAAATTAATTATTTCATTTAGGTGATCATTGTATTTTACTATATTTCTTGTCTTAGTCCAATTATGACCAATAATGAATCATTCCTTCTTCCCTACAAATATTAGCACATGGCTCGAAGACTACAATAATCATTACCTCTCTACAGCCAATTTCCTATATCCAATCATGATTTTGTCCCCTCCCAATCAACCACATGTGTGGGGGGTACAATGATGAATGAATGAATAAAAAAATCACCTCGTCCCCAACACCCCATGAGACCTCATTTTCCCCCTTATTGTGGGAACATTATTATTTCAAAGAAAATGTGGGAAATTCTAGGTTTTACCACTCCTCTCAGAATTGCCAAGATGAAGGTACTTATCGCGTTGATTTCATAATTGTGGAAGGTGTACATCTCCACAACCACCACATATGTTCCATGTTTGGTAGTTAAGGTTTGTAGATTTTTACTAAGAAACATGGGGATGAAGGAAACATAGTAAAGTTTGGAAAAATATAAAACTAAGGATCATTCAACAAGTAGAAACCACTAGTACCTTCTCATCTTTCCCATATCCTACTATCATAACACCTTTTTTATATGCTCCTATCTCAGGTACCTCTATTCTTCTATAAAATTCAAGAAAGATAATACTTACATTATTCAATGTACCATAAAATTTCTTCCTCATGGTATAAATAAGTCATGGTAATTAAAATATATATGCTAAACAAAATTGAACATTTAATCATAATTAAGTATAATTATTCAATGGGATTCAATACTAGGATATTTTATCATATACCCCTTCGAATAACACAATCATAAATATTATCTTCTCATTAACATCACTTATTTTCCTCATTCTTCAGTTGCATTTTCATTTCCATCCTATTCACTATCTTGGTATACCACCAAACTTCAACATTAAAACATATTCCTACATTAGTAATCAAGTAAGCATACATATTATAGAAATTATCAAGAAACACTTACCTTATGCACAATATTTATCAATTCCATGATGTAATAATCTATTCAAATATATGTATGTATTTTTTATTCAATACTTATCTCTATGGATATGCATCTATGCCATTGTTAGGTCCCAATAATACTAGAGATTCCCTCATTATTGTTGTCATTGTAGCCCTTATTGTTATTATTGTGCCCCTATAGTCCCCATATTGTTATTAGTGTTCCCCATAGAAGCCCACTATTTTTATTATTGTGGCCTTATATTATTATTGTTATGTCGGCTTTGATTATATTGTGACCCCTTAGACTCCTATATACAGAAATGAGGTTTAGTCATTTGTATCATCCAAGAATTGTTCATTTGTGTAATGTAAAGGAGGTTTCTCCCTCGAAGAGGCTGATTTATAAGGTGTTGATCTATCTTTTCTATCTTTTTGTGAGCTAGTTTCATGACATTTGGTATCAAAGCTTTGGATTCTAGGGTTTCATTGCTCCAAACAGGTCATCATGGAATTTTCACTATAAATTTGTTTTTGCGATGGTTCAGATGATAAAAGAAACCTATTTGAGCTAAAATCTCGATGATCCTCAGGTCTGAATTTCATATATTGTCTCGCTATATTTTTTGAGATATGATCTAAGGAAGTTAGGGTTTTTGCAGGATCCTGAATTACATCCCAAACAGGTGACTTTGGGAAAGTCATCATAACTTTCTCTTTGAGTATCAGATTGAAATTTCATAAGAAGTTACAGAAATAAGATGGATTGTGGTTTTTTTTGCATTGTTTTAGGTCCAAAGGTGGAAACAGTGACACGTCGCACTTCCTACAAGTTTTCTCTACTGAAATAGTGTATAATCAGGTCATCATGGGATATTCAACATAGCTATTTCTTGAAAAATCCAATTTTGATCAAACTGGTGGCATTGGAAAGAGGACTCAAAGGGATACCACAGTTAGAAATTTTAGACCTTCGAGATATGAAATTTCAGAGATACAACAGATTCAATATCGAGCTCCTAGAAAGTGAAAAAAAGGTGTGTAGTTTTTTTAAAATTTTTGCATAAGTTTGGTTTGAAAAACTAGTTTGAAGGGATTTAAAGGGCATAGTGATGCATAATTATCATTAATTGATGCCTCGAAGAAATAAAATGGAAAAACCTAGTAATAAACCTGAAATCTCTAGCTTGCCTCATGAAGAATAGGAAGAAATGCAACATGATATATCAAAATTACGAGACCAAGTGCAACAAAATTCACTCTCACAAAAAGTAACAGAAGCTAAGATGGATGTTTTAAAGAAAGGCATTGAAGATAAGATGGGCAGTTTAAAGAAAGGCATGGAAGCTAAGATGAATGACTTGGAAGCTAATATGGAAGGAAAAATGGAAGATTTGAAGACAAATTTGACAAAGTTGCTACAAGAAATGTTTACTAATGGTGAAAGGATAGTAAGGGAAACTCATGATGAGAAAAAAATAAATGTTAATCATGATTTCATAGACTCTAACATTGGATTCAAGACCCACCATGTTCCAAATATTGATATGAGGAAGCTTGATGGCAAGGATCTCGTAACGTGGATATTGTAGATGGAGAAATATTTTGATCTCCATAATGTTCAAAACACACAAAAGGTACGCATTGGAACTTTATATTTGGAACCAAATTAGTTTGTATGGTATCGGTGTTGTGGGTGAGAACAGCCTAGGGTTTTGGGCTAAGAACCCAAACAAAGCAGAGGGCAAACCACAACAAGAAATGCTCAGGCAATCAACCTAAATGCTTGTTCTACTGAATTGTGTAAGAGTTTCCTTACCTGGAGGTCCTACGTTTGAGTAGATCCGGTAGGGTGAAAACCCTCAATTTCTCTTGATGTCTTTAAAACCTGAAAATTATACAAATGAAACATATATAGTAGTATAAAAATAAAGCATGTTCATGATATTAACTTAGAATCATATAAATGAATGAAGAATTGCGTATCAATATAAGGTTCATAAACTAATTACAATATAAATAGATACATAAGCACATTCAATATCGAAAACCGAACAACATTCCTTTATTGAAGTTAGCTACAAGTAAAATGGATGCAGTCTGTGCCCAATAGGACTTCCTGGGCTTGAGGTGAGCATGGTCATTGACGGAAACTACTGTGAATGCTTATTATAAGATGTTGTTCAAATGCAACTTCAAAGGAGTTATCACACGTATGTCTAATCATTTTGTCACCCTAGTTTACAAGATGATATTCAGACAGGATCCACCCTACATGTCGATGGCAGCAGTGGAGGCACTGATAAACATAGCTTATCGGTATGCATCACCGTCTGGCACCTTCATACGAATGTATAGTGTGGATAAGACTCTGCATGTTCTACCGAAGTTTTCCTTAGATGTGCTCGTCATGTAGGAAGTAGCATATCACATCTTGGCATGATTGATAGCTAGGCTGCACGAGAAGACGAAGGCACCTTTGCCTGCTCTTCCGTTGTGCATTGGGTTATATGAGATCTGAAGTTTCAAGAATGAGGATGTCGAAGCAAAGCAAATGAATAAGTATTCGTTTGACCTTCGAAGTTACAATCTGTATGACCCATATTGTCTTATGAAAGATCACTACATAAGAGTACAGTTCAACTGGATCCACAGGCCATTTCATTAGGTGAAGGAGGACCGATGGAGATATTGCTACAGTTTCTCCAGACCCAATTGTGAGGCTCCTCCCTA
The DNA here is from genome assembly GCA_031772625.1 of Pinus tabuliformis. Taxonomy (NCBI): domain Eukaryota; kingdom Viridiplantae; phylum Streptophyta; class Pinopsida; order Pinales; family Pinaceae; genus Pinus; species Pinus tabuliformis. The sequence goes on from CM062819.1 coordinate 378,368,600, forward strand.
GGGTCCTCTAACTAAAAACTAAATTTCTCTAATTTTAAATACAATAAAATGGGAAATCAATTATTTCTATCTAAACATTTAATTTATGATAATTTACCATTAAAATTTATTTTCCACAAATTAAATAAGTAAGAATTTCATTGCAACCATTTACATGAGTAATCAATAAACAGAGGAATACCTATTCTAATAGCTTAGTTGAGATGCTCCTGAGCTCCTAAATCTATTGGGATGCTCCTCTTGAGTACTTGTTACACAAAAATATCGTCACCATGATTATTTGCAGTCAGTATGGGTCTATCATCACTTGTACTATCCTCCTAAAACAAGTCTAGAACCTCAGCTCTTCAAATCAAGCTTTGGAAGTGGGAGAAAGAAATTAAAAATCAATGTAACTCTAGTTCTTCACTTTCTCTCATGGTCACCTGCGGTCCCGCACCTTCTGTGTACAATAGCTGCGTACCTACCCGCTCTGTTCCTAACGGTGCAGGTGCGGACCCCTGTGAAAGTCAAAAGGCGCAATTTTTATCTTAAAAAACTCACTTTGGGTTAATTCTAGAGTTTTCTAGAAGGAATTTTGACGTGGATTGTTCGCTCTGAGGTGGTTCATGCATCCCAAAAGAGAAGGAACTAATCCCTTGACTAAAGGAGCTATCCCTTTGAAGGAGGGATTTATCCCTTTGAAGGAGGACCTAGTAACTTCTCTCCATTGCACTATAAATACAGGCATTGGGGTGAGGACTAGGGAGGTTAGAAGCTGAACATTTTGAGGGTAAATGCTGGTGAAATTGAGACTCTTTGGTTGAGCTTGAGAGGAGAGATCACATACCTCTTGGTTCTATTGGAGAGTGAGTGAAACTTGTCAAAGTAGAGGAGACATCTTGTTGGACCCTGGGAGGAGCTTGTACAGCGTCAAGGCAAAGGTTGTAAGGTTCTTCTTCTTTTGAATTAATACAATCAAACTCATTTTTCTCAACAAGTATCTTATGTTATTTGTTTCATGGACTCCTTGACTTTCATGTTAAATATGTTTCATGCAATTAGTTTTTCAATTGGTTTTTCAGGTGATATTTAATTTGTTTGCCTTGTTTGCGTTTGCAGATTCGCGAAGAGGAGCTCATTTGGATCGAAAGAGCGAGGGCATCCACAAGCTTGCGTTGGACCAAAGGTAGGCCCTAAAAACCTTTGTTTTCTATTGTTAATTGAAGCATATTTAGAGAAAGATAGTGTCTGGTTGGTTTGCTTGTCGTTAGGTCTTCTTTAGATTCTAGGAAGGTCTATCTTGTCCGCAAGATCGACTCATTCCGCGCGACAGAATGGCAACCATACTGGGGACTTGATTGTTTTCTTTGTCTATACTTTGACTTGAGAAACTGTATTTTCTGTTTCTATTTTTTACTTGATGATTGTGGGATTGGGTGTATTTAGTTAATTTTGAGTTAGTCTTCATTTTTCATAGTTTTGGGAGAGGTATGCACCCTCTGAGTTAATCACAGTGCGTACTTGTACGCACTTTTGCTTTGTGCACAGAGCATAGACACACCTATGTAAACAGGTTGCCTGCGTACCCTGTCAAAAATTTGAAGAATTTCAAATTTTCCTCTTTTTTATCAGTATAGAGTTTGTTTATAAGTTTTAGCCATTACCCAGACCTGCTTGTTCCCTGTCAAAAACTTTCCTTGGTTTAATTTCATTAGCATTAGGGTTTTAGGTGGAATTCCTAGGAATTTTGCTTGTTGGGTTTGATTTTCGTTTTGGTTGTGTAGTGGCTCTGAGCTTAGAAGCCCTAGGGACCTCAGATTACCTTGGTGTCTACTGGTCTTCTTGTGAGTCTAACCATTTATGAAATCTCCCCTTGTTGAGGAATTCGCTTTGAGTTTTCTCATTTCAAAATTTCGAAAAGCTTGTAGTTGAAAGTTTGGAATTTTCATTTTTACAAAAAGAAAACGAAAGATTGGTTGTTTTTTGACTAATTGTGATTCTGCATAAATTAGTCCTTAGCTCATATTTAGCTAAGTAAAGCATCCTCAAAAAGACTTTTAGTAGGCTTTAACTTCAAGTAGCTTTTTATAGTTTGTAGCTCTCAAAGTTAGTCATTTTCATTAGTTTTGAGTGTCTTTTTTACAAAATATAAAAAAAATCTCTTTTGGAAAGTTTGTCTTTTGTAGTGATTGTTTGTTTTGAAAAGAAAAGGGAAATTTGTGTGAAGTAGCTAGTTGTCTCGTTTTGAGTGCTTTGGAAAGGAAAAACTCTTCTTTTAATTTGTTTAATTGGGAAAGATTTGTGTTTACAAAGTAATTGCATTTCTCAAACTCTTTCTTAAGTTTAGAAGTTCATCGAAGAGAAAAGATTGTTTAAATCATCCTAGGTGCATCTTTTTAGTGATTTCGAGTCGAGTCTTTACACCACGAGTTTCATCTCCGCCACCTCTTGACTTAAACAACAACCACTAAAATTAACGCTTAAAGTAAAATTCACCTAGTAATATTTTATTTCTAGGGCTCTGATACACCAACTTAGCTTAGGCTAGTGTCTTGGAGTAGGAGAGTAATTAACTCTCCAAGACAGTAAAAACAAACAAGTAGTTGTATCTTGTGGTAGGAAGGAATCCAATTGTTGCATTTATGCTCTGGGAAAGCTCCTCTTAAAGGATAAGCACGAGATCGTGTCCGAACCAGTGTGGGAATCAATCCTTCCTCATTTGGAACGATGCCAGATATTCACGTATTAAAAATGGTAAACCTCGGATTAACCATTGTCGAGGAGCCTGGGGTCACTTGTTGGTAAACCTTGGATTATGTCAAGGAGCCTTCAAGGAGATTAAGCTTGCTACTCTGCCCTTGCGCGCGTATCGGATCGTAGACTGTTCCCCCAGGTGTATTTGTCTCAGTTGGTAGCCTTAGTGACCATATTCTTTAGGATTCTTCCTAAGGTGATAGTGGTGGGAAGATCCCACTGTACCTGGAGCAGACGTCGGCTAGACTCACTTGGATTTTCTTGGGGGTTCACTTCACTCGAGACGGTTAAAGTGGAGGAACTTGGTCTAGTCTATTCATTAAGCAGGTTGCCGGGGTAACTGTTCCAACCGCCATTTCTGTACTGGATTCTGCCACGTTGGATTTCATCACCAACTAGTGTTTTCTGTCTAGAAAGTTACTGTTTGTGTGTGTCTGATCTCTAGATTCTTTAGGCGTGGGATTCAAATTTCCTTGGTTCTTTAGAGGCTTTAGGTGTTTTTCATTGAGATTTTACTTTGTTTGCATGTGAAGTAGTTAAAAGTTTTTAACTGTGGCTGAATTACCAAGACAGTCCCGTAGACTTCGGGGCCAGTCTCCTGAGTTTGTAGCCGTGGCTGATTTACTGAGGAAGTCCCATAGACTTCGGGGCCAACCTCCTGAAGAAGTCCCGAGCCATCTTGAAGGCTTGAAAGTCCTCGTAACTCCTAGTGGCAGTAAAGTTGGGTCACCTGAAGAGGGAGAGTCTTCGTTGGTTGCACATCCTGATTACCAAACTCTAGAAACAGGTTATAATCCTGAAGCTATTTCGGTTTCCGAACTTTCTGGTAGCTTTTCATCTACTAGTGATATAGGCGAAGAACCTGAGATATCTGAACCTGTTACTCCAACATCGGGGTTTGTCTCTCCAACTTCTAGTGGTCCTAATTCACCTAGGGTAGAAAGAGTAATCACTGAAAATATTCCTTCTGGTTTGATAGCTATTGAAGAACTTGCTCCGGAAGAAGAAGTAGGCATCCCTATCCCTGAAAATCAACCTGTTATTGATCTAAGGGAGCGTGATTCAATTTTTTACAGTCCACCTAGGAGTACTACTTGGTATCCTTCCTTGACTAATTATTTGGAAAACTTAGTGTTGAGTTTTTCACCACCTCGTGCTCCTTATCATCGTAGAGGTTTTTATACTCCCGTAAATATGTCAGGTCAGTCGTCCATGTTTACTCAATCTCCTGAATCTTTTTTGTACGACGGTCCTTTTGTTCCCGTTGGGTATCAGTCACTTTCTGGTACTTTTTCGAGAGCATCTCCTCAACCCATTGAACAAGGGTTATTCACTGGAAGCAATGGTGCAAAGCCATTGAGCGTAGAAGACATTCTTATGATGTCAGGTTCTATTCCAAATTCTCAACCTCAAGGTGGCCAGTTACCGCCTGGGGGGCAGCCTCAATTAACGCCTGGGGGACAACCTCAAGGTACACAATTTGCATCTGGGGGGCAACCTCAAGGACAGTACGTGCCTACGGTACAATACGTTCCTCAAGGTCAACCTCAGACTCAATATGTACCTCAAGGTCAACCCCAGTATCAATTTATACCTCAAGGTCAACCTCAGTATCAGTACGTGCCACAGGGGTATCTACCCCAAGGTCAGTACTCGAACCAAGGTTTCCAACCACCCCAAGGTCAATCTTATGTTCAAGGGATGGGAAATGTACCTTTCAACTATCCAACCTACCCTCAACCCGGTTATGGTCTTCAATATTCTTAACCTATTATGGGTCAATACCCCGGAACGAACATAGTGTGGGATCCATCGCAAACTCAACAGGTGTTGCAGCCAGGTGTACAGTTGTCATCTCAAACTGGACAACCCTTAGTTTCTGGTTCTCCCCAGCAACCAGTCCAGTCTAATATTCAAACTTATGTACCTTCGGTAGTTTCTCAGTCTGGGCCTACTGTGCCTCGTACTCCATCTCAAATGACTGCTGCAACTGCCGCAACATTTGTTCAATCTACCCCACCTACTTCTGGAGTATCGACAACTCCGGTTTCTACTGTTTCTGTATCTACTCGTCAGACATATTTACCACCATCTGGATCCACCATTCAAACTACGGTTCAGATGCCTGTAAGACAACCTGGTTTAAGTACGGTTGCCACCAGTCAACCTCAATTCACCTATCAACCGTACCAGGGACAGTACCAATTCGGTCCTGCTATCCAGCAGCCAGTTTATCAGTATCAACCGTATCCTGGGTACACTTATCAACAACCTCAACAACCCCAGTACGGTACGGTTAATCCTGGTTTTCCGGGAGGATACAATATCCCGAACGCGATTCCTATTCCTAGTTATCCTGGATATCCTCCTCCTGGGGCTGGTCTCATGACCTAGAGTTTTAGGGATCCTAATCGGAAGTTACCATTTATCGCAACTTTGGACTTACCAGACTTGTCGCGCCTAACGAATGATCCGATTAATTATCTTCCGTTTTGGCCGCCAATGCCGAATAAGTTGCCCAGTGACATTCCCAAGTTCGAAGGTAAATCTGGAGAGGACCCGTCGAACCATGTGATGACTTACCACCTCTGGTGTGCGTCTAACTCCATCACAGATGATTCGATCCGTCTTAGACTTTTCCAGCGCACTCTGATTGGTCTCGCGGCCAAGTGGTACATTGAGTTACCGCGAGGCACTTTTTATAATTTTAGTTAGTTAGCTACCTCACTTTTAACTCATTTCCAGTTACCAGTTCGATATGACAATGGCACAGAATTGTTAACTTCGCTAAAACAATCGACATCCACGTATATTTCAGATCATATTCATGAGTGGAGACATCGACGACGTTTAGTGAAGGTATTCATTCCGGATCAAATCTTCGCTGAATGGTTTGTAAAATCTTTGTTGCCAAGGATCACTAAAGATGTTACTAAAGCCAGAGTTTTTACTGAGGAGCAAGTCATTGCTCAAGCACAATACCTTGACTTGGTCTATACTCAGTTAGGTACGTTACACGAAAAGATCCCCGATCTTCCCAAGTCAAATCAAATCACTGCAGCTCCTTCGGGATCTCATGCCGCTGACGGTATGATCGGTACGGTTAACACTAAAAGTAAGAAGAAGTCTTCCAAGAATTCTTCTCCTATCATAACCTTGCCTGATTCCCCGACAGGAGATTCTTCTGCAGAGGTTTCCGCCGATGTTCACGTTGTAGAATCATCTACAGCTAAATCAAAATCCGGTGGGAAGAAGAAAGGAAAGAAGAAGAATAAAACAGACAAAAGTTCAAAGGAGAAACCTGAAAAGACGGAATCCAATGATGAAAAGTGAAAACCTCGTTATCCATGTCTCATTTGTGACGAAGAACATTTCACAAGAGACTGCCCTCATCGAGCAGAGGTTGCGAAAATCGTCAAAGGTTCCCAAATTCCTGCTGTTTTGAAGGATCCATTTCCAAATCAAGATAGCAAGATGATAGGTTCTTCCTCGAGTGCCAATGAAGAACCCATATTGATGATGTCCCATGTAAGGATTGCGACTCGATCGCAAGATTATGGCAGTAAAAGTCCTGTTGATGGCAAAGAAGCAGAATCTTCTCATTCTAATCCATCAACCTCAGCTCCCGGTTCCGATCCACTACAGATCGAGAAACCTAATCCAGACTTAGTAATCAAACCACCCGCCAAGGGTGTACTTCGAAGGTCAGCTTTCAATCCACATGCGAGAGCGGCTCAGAATTATAACATTGTTGAGGATTTAGCTGTTTCACCTTCAGCAATGTCGGCTTTGGAAGTGCTGCAATCATGCCCAGCACAACGCAAATTACTTTTGTTGGCTATAGGAGCTGTTGATGTTCAGGACCCGAACCTAATAATCTTTGATCTAGAAAATAGTACACCGCATTTGCCTCACCAAATGGCTTTCCAGATTCCAGTGATAGTAAAAAACAGGCCTATTCATCGGACTGTAATTGATGAGGGAGCCTCAACGTGTATTATGTCGATACAGTGTTCGAAATCGCTTGGTTCTCCTTCACTAAATCAATCCCCGACGATTCTTAAGTCCTTTGATGGCCGTGGGTTCCATCCTTTTGACATTCCACAGGATTTGCCTATAGGGGTTGAAGGAAAAACTGTTAGTCTAGATGTGGAGGTGGTTGATGCCCCTCTAGACTACAACCTTCTCTTGGGTCGAAGTTGGTCTTATGCTATGACAGCGGTCGTTTCATCGGTCTTTAGAGTCATAAAGTTTCCACATAATGGAAAGATCATAACAATAGACCAGCTAGCTTACTTTTCATCCGACCCAGCCTCTTCGGAGAGTATTCAACATGTTGGTAAAACGACTATCCCATATAAGGATGTTGGAGTAGGATTAGTTAAAGATGCCGGTTTACTGGGAACTTTTCCTTTTCCTCCAATCAACGCATCATCTTCATTTGCAACTATTCATATGATTACATCAGACACTATTTTTTATGACGATCCTTGGATCGTTCCTTCTGAATCTGAAATAGACTCATTTGGTAATTCCATGCCTTTGAGTCCATATGAAATGCCCTATGAAGCTGTGCAGTCTTTTGCCAACCCGTGTTCAACCGAAAAAGACTTAATGAATGTGGTCCATGAGGAATCGCTTTTCACATCAACCTTGGATTTAACTACGTTTTCTGAACTTGTTCACTCTGATGAGCAAATTCGTGAAATCCTATGTGTAGATGATTTACCATGGGAAGATCTCCATCACAGATCTTCGTTTTTACCTGAGGATGATCGTTTTGAAAATGATTTCTCATTAATCTTTACGACTGAATATGTCAAGGAACCTCAGAATCCAATGAAACATCCCGATTCAGAGTTAAATTTGGGAAACATCTCTCAAACTATTCCCATTGACATTTCGGTTAAGCCCGGAATTGTTGAGAACATTCATATACGTGCCTCGTGTACAGATGACGAAATTCAATTATATAAGGCCCTATTTCAAGAATTCCGCGACGTGTTTGCCTGGTCCTATGAGGAAATGCCAGGAATTGATCCCACAATTGTTGTTCATGAGATCAAAACTTACCCGAACACTAAACCTGTCCGGCAATGTTTGCGTCAGATTCACCCACGAAAAGCTGCTGCAATTAAAGCAGAAGTTGAAAAACTGTTGAAAGCGAGTTTCATTTATCCGATCTCGTTAATGGATTGGGTATCGAATATTGTTCTGGTTAACAAAAAACAGGGAACAATAAGAATATGCATCGACTATAGGGAAATTAATCGAGCTTGTCCAAAGGACAACTACCCAACTCCTTATATCGATCAAATCATTGATGATTATGCCGACAGCGAGATATTTTCCTTTATGGACGGTTTTTCCGGATACAATCAAATCAACATTCTACCTGCCAATCAACCAAAAATGGCTTTTATTTGTCCATGGGGGACATTCGCTTATTGCAAATTACCTTTTGGGCTTAAGAATGTCGGCGCAACTTTTCAGAGGGCGATGTCTTATGCGTTTCATGACATCAAGCACATTGTGCAACCCTATCTCGATGACTTGCCTGCTCATTCACTACATCGATCTGATCACCTCGTCCACTTACGAGCAATCTTTATGAGGTGTAGGCATTATCGTATTCGGTTGAACCCACACAAATGTGTCTTCTGTATCGAAATGGGTCGATTGCTGGGATTTGTAGTTTTGAAAGCCGCCATTCGCGTTGATCCCTCGAAGGTAGAAGCAATTATCAATTTTCCTCCTCCTTCGAGTCTTCGCCAACTCCAAAGTTTGCAGGGGAAAGCAAACTTTTTACAACGATTCATTCCTAACTACACCGAGGTTACAAAGGGTTTTACACGGTTGTTGAAACAAAATACTCAATTTTCTTGGGATGAGATAGCTCAGAAGTCTTTTGATGCACTCAAACACACGTTAACCCATGCACCATTGTTGCATCCTCCCAACTACAACTAGGATTACTTTTTGTACCTCACCGCCTCTCATTCCACCATTGGAATGGTCTTAGTTCATGAAGATGAATTCGGAATGGAACATGTGATATATTACCTTAGTCGCACGTTAAATCCAACCGAGCTAAAATACTCACATGTGGAGAAATTGGCATTGGCAACCGTTCAAGCTGTCCAACATTTTCGTCACTACATTTTACTACGTAAAACTACAGTCATTTCGGATTGCAACCCTATGATCTACATTTTGACCAAACAATTGCTAGGGGGCAAGTACTCTAAATGGATCGTTATCCTGCAAGAGTTCGACTTGGAGTTTGAGAAATCTAAGTCTAAGAAATCTTTAGTTTTTGCAGAGTTAATGTGTGACTTCCTGCGTGCTGACACAGAAACTGTGGCAGAGGAGCCCATTGCGGATGAATCTTTGTTTCTAATCAACACTTTAGATCCGTGGTATGGGGATATCATCGTCTATCTCCAGACCCAATCCTTTCGGACAGAAATTTCAAGGTCGGAACGTCGGAAAATTCGATTACAGTCCCAACAATTCAAAATTATTGGAGATACTCTTTATTGCCGTGGGGCGGACTCTATTTTTCGACGTTGCTTAACTCACGAAGAGGCTGAAAGGGTTCTAAATGAATCTCACTCTGGAGCATGTGGCGGTCATATGTCTGGGTATGCCACAGCCCAAATGATATTGCGCGCTGGCTATTTCTGGCTGTCCTTGTTTAAAGATTGTATTACGGCGGTCCGAAAATGCCACAACTGCCAGATTTTTGATCGTAAGATGCGCACTCCACCTGCTCCTCTCCACCCTATAATTGCCGTTGGTCCTTTTGCCAAATGGGGTATCGATTTTATTACATGTAACCCTCACTCGGCCGGGGGGCATGCGTATATAATCCTTGCGGTAGATTATTTTACTAAGTGGGCCGAGGCGATGCCTACATTCAAAGCAGACGGCAAGACAACGGAAATTTTCATGTTCAATCATATAATTACATGGTTTGGTGTCCCACAAGCGATAATCACTGATCATGGGCGTCATTTTCGAAATGTTATGATGACCGAACTTACAGGCCAGCTTGGTTTACGTCACGATAGTTCAACCCCTTATTATCCACAAGCAAATGGCCTGGTTGAATCCATCAACAAAGTTTTAGTTATCATGATCTGACGAATCATTGGAATTCATCGGTCGAATTGGCACAACATGCTATTTTCAGCGCTTTGGGCGTATCGAACTTCAGTAAAAACATCAACAGGGTTCACTCCTTTCCAAATAGTTTATGGTTTGGAAGCCGTGTTACCCATTGAGTGCGAAATCCCGTCACTGCAAATGGCCATCGAGTTACTTCCAGCTACTTCCGAAGAGGAAAAGCGTTTGTTATACTTAGCTCAATTAGATGAGAATCGACGTGATGCTGCATTGGCGATCGAGACTCACGTAAAACGTATGAAAGCTCAGTATGATCGAAATGTGACCCCTCGAAATATTTCAGAAGGAGACCTAGTGTTATTGTATGATCAAGCTAATGGTAAGTTAGGTGCTAGAAAATTCGTTCTTATGTGGCATGGGCCCTATGTTGTCAAGCGAAAGCTAGCCAAAGGGGCTTATGAATTGGTAGACTTTGATGGGGACTCTTTAGGTAAACCCAGAAATGGACTTTACTTGAAGAGGTACTATGCTTAAAAGAATGGGGTATGGAGATTTTTAGTTAGGTTAGTTTTTCTTTCTAGCAAGTGTGTTTTAGTTGAAAAAGTGTGCTTAGCTTAGAGAGTGTTTTTCGTCATGATTCCTGCTTATCTTGGTTTTACTCTTGATATTGCAGATGTCGATGCCTCTCCAAACATACATTGGATTTGTTGATGGTGCTTGTCATAGTACAAGGAACATTTCTTCCGCAGCTTGGGTTATCTATTCGCCCTCTGACGAGTTAGTTTCTATGCATGGGGTAAGCCTCGGTCAAACAACAAACAACATTGCCGAGTATAGTGCAGTGATTGAGTTATTATCTGAATCTATTTCATTTGGGATTCAGAGTTTGATAGTGAGGTTAGATTCTGAACTCGTTGTATTACAGCTTAATAGAGTGTATGCCATTAGAAATCCAGTGTTATTAAGATTATTTTTGAGAGTGCGTCTCTTGGAACGTGAGTTTGATTACATTGAATATCAGCATATTCCAAGGTCTTTGAATACATTAGCAGATGCAATTGCTTCTCGAATGTTAAATAGACATTTGCAATAATCATACATGTAAATTTAAAACCATTCCATAACATTATTTACAAGAAAAGCTGGTAAGAGTGATATATATATATATATAGGAGTGTGTCAAAAAATACATCGTCTTCGATCATAGGTTGAAAAACACCTTGTGATCAGCAAAAATGATAAGTACAAAAAAAAAAAATGTGACATGTGCGCACAAAAGGCGATCATCCTATCACTGGTGATGATCTCTATAAGAAACCACTGCCTGAGCCACCTTACAAAGGAACCTCCTAAAAGGTCCCGGGACTCCAATCACATAGCGCTGAAGTCGACGGGGAATGTCGTCGATAGTAGTCTCAGGAATATCTCCTGTCAAGCGCTCAAGATGACTCTCCAACGCGGCCAAAACTTTTACTGATTCGTCCTGTGGGGCTGGTGCGGGTGCAACTGGTTGCCTCCTCTCGAAAGGCCAGAGAGCAGCTGGTCACTGTGGACCCACATCTGCATTTGAAATTTTTACTATCAGTTTTGAGACGATGAAAAATAAAAAAAAAAAATTAAATAGGGAAAGCTGAAAAGGATTTCACCTGACTCGTCCCACTACTCTCCTGGTGGAAGAACCATGTCTGGGTCACCACAGAAATCTATCCCAGCGTAAGGGAAATCCTGAATGCAAAAAACCTGGTTTTCCAACCATTGGAAATACTCAGGTTTGAACCGAGCAACCTCTGTCCTCTCGTCCGGGTGACGGACCATGACTGCAACCCATCGCATTAGTTTGGGCTCTCGAGGAAGCCCAGCTCCAACAGTAAGATGCTGTGGGATCAGCATAGGAACCCTCTCCAGGCCAAAACTCATGACCAAAGCCCCATAACCAAAGGTCTTTAGTCGTCCATTCTTGGCCCTGGTCAGTTGGCCTTTCACATTGGCCAGCACAGCATTGCACCAGTTCAAGATGGTGCCCTGAAAGCAATCAACTGCCATACGCATCTGGGATCCGGTGGCAACATGTAATGCGGCAGCTCCGCAAAGTCTGGTGACAGTGAACGCAATCACCATGAGCTCAGGACGGGATATGGTCTTTATGTCTATCCCTTTGTCTTTAGCCTGGCTGTGGCAGTACTCTAGCCGGAGGCTATCGACAGACTGGCCACCTGGCCTAGCCCCGAATAGAGTCAAGTCCTCGCCTCTCTTAGGCAAACCAGTCAAGAAATAAGTATCCTCCAGCTCGATTTCGAGCCGGTGTCCGCCAATGAAAAAGCACTGGTCCTGTACGCTCCACCTGTCAACCAGCCTCTGTAAGAAATCTACCTGAGCCCTCATGCCAGGAATGGTCCAGAACTTGTACAGTCCGCATGCCCTCAAAGCATCAAGTGAAGGTTGATGATTCCATGCGACGGTATCCACGTCCTCATGCTCCCGTTCTCGCCAATCTAGCATGATATATTCTCTGCATCAAGTATAAAGATTAATTAGATTGCTAGAAAACATTTTGATTGGTCCATTTTTGAGGAATTTTAGGTTCAAAACCCTTGCTGCGAGGTACGCACCCTCCATGTTAGACACAGTGCGTGGGTCCGCAATTTGTCTACACGGAAGGTGCGGACCCCGAGCTTTTTCCCAATGGAGAAAAAGTCGGGGTCCGCGGGTCCACAATGGTAAACCTGCAGACCCCCGCGCGCGGGTTTTGAGCCTAAAAACTCTCCCAATAAACAAAATGAGGGGCTAAATCAGAAAAACTAAATGGTTGAAAATGAAGAGTAAGGTGATGTGGATTACCTGGAGAAGACGGCGCTCGATTCCGACGGTTGGATTTTCCACAATCTTCATGGGAAGTTTTCTAAGCAGAAACACTATTTTCTCACCCAAACTCAAACGGTAAAAATGAATTGACAAAGGCCCTTTTTATAATTTTTTTGAGTAAATAAATCCCAAATTTGTTTATGTTTCACTTTGAAAAGGTATTTTTCAACGCTTTTATCCATTTCAAACAGGTATGAGTAATGTTTATGTCTTTGTGCAGAATACAGGATTATTCAGGCGAAATCTATCATTTTCAACAAAAAAACAAGTAGAGTCATCTTTAAGCCCTTTTCTGACTCCTAAAACATGAAAAGATTGCCGAGCGTTTCTTTTACACTCGTTAAAACGGAATTAAAAGACGGTCCACTTACAACTCTTTTCTGACCGTAAAAACATGAAAAGATTGCCGGATTTTTGTCGTTTCAAATTCGATATTGGTTATGAAACGACGTGTCGTTGATCGCTTTTTTACTTTTCTGGGTCAGTGACATTAATAACGAAAAGTACTCCTTGGTCGTAAAAGATCAAGCGGTTCTCTCAAGTATTATTTTATACTTTTTCGGACTTGGGAGACACAAATTTACGAAAAAGGTCAACCCTAGAGTTTTCTTAAGTTTTTTCAGACTCTCTAAAATTGAAAAACGCCGAGTTTCTCCTATACCGGACTCGTTAAAATTTCACAGTAAAGGACCTGTTCAATTACAAACATGAACAAACCACTCCTTCTTAGGGTTCGAATTCAAACTAAGTTGGACTCATCCGAAGGATGAGCTTATAATCAAGCAAATGTTATCCTCCTCAAGCTTGTCAAAAATAAAGAGGTACTTGCCAAAAATGGTGGGGGAAAAGAGAGAAAAATGAGTCTGTTTGTCATACTTTGCAACCCCTCTTGAACAGGACACTTTTATTCACTTGGGTTGGGAAATCCTTTGCCTAATAGTTGATCAAACCACATTGAAAGTCTTTAGCCAGTTTCTGGGTATTAACTTTGGGTCAATTGTTACCAAGCCATCTGTCGTGTCGTTATGTGTTCAAGAAGTCATTGCTAATAAGCCATTCATTTGAAAAATATTTGTCATCCATGTTGACCATCCCTGAGTCAGTCCTTGCAACAAAATTTCTTCAACTTGATCTATGATTTCGTGTTGTGGGCTTCCCCTGCAATCGATCGCTTTCTATCGACTTCAGTTCATTATCTAGAAAGATGATCTAGAGATCGTCAGTACCTTGGGATCTGGATGCCTCAATGGCAGGTTTCTCGCCTTTGACGACAGTTTACATCATTGACTTTCGATCAAAGGATTCCATGATATGTTCGACATCAACACATTTACTCACATCTCATGGATTGCACTGGGTACTTTGAGGGCCATTGACATCACTGGTGGTTTCTCTCACAGTTGTTAATAGTTTACATCATTGACTGGTAATCAAGTGGTTTCTACCATGTTCGACATCAACACATTTATTCGCATGGATAGAATCGCACTGTTTCGGGAAGTAGAAATGAAGACCCTGGATCTAGTTTCCACCATCCAGGCTGTGAGGAATTTTGTACTCATTATGTTGTGGACTATTCATAAAAAGATGGCTGCGTCCATACTGTGTTCACACGAGTCTATACTTATGATGTTTTACAAGATCATTCCTATATCAGAACAATAGATAGATTTCTAGTTAGTTTTGATCTGAGTATGGGAATGCCTACCTCAGCGATGATATGATCTCATATATATATCTTGCATTGAATTTTTTTACAGGTTCTGACCGGGCTCTCCACAAGATAATCCTCGAAATGATAAAGTACTTCATTCTTCCTATATGATGAATGAAATCCTCATCTACTACAGACTTTGCACTTTAGGGGGCAATTTGTTACACAAAAATATCGTCAGCATGATTATTTGCAGTCAGTATGGGTCTATCATCACTTGTACTGTCCTCCTAAAACAAGTCTAGAACCTCAGCTCTTCAAATCAAGCTTTGGAAGTGGGAGAAAGACATTAAAAATCAATGTAACTCTGGTTATGCACTTTCTCTCATGGTCACCTGCAGTCCCGCACCTTCTGTGTACAATATCTGCGTACCTGCCCGCTCTGTTCCTAACGGTGCAGGTGCGGACCCCTGTGAAAGTCAAAAGGCGCAATTTTTATCTTAAAAAACTCACTTTGGGTTAATTCTAGAGTTTTCTAGAAGGAGTTTTGACGTGGATTGTTCGCTCTGAGGTGGTTCATCCATCCCAAAAGAGAAGGAACTAATCCCTTGACTAAAGGAGCTATCCCTTTGAAGGAGGGCTTTATCCCTTTGAAGGAGGACCTAGTAACTTCTCTCCATTGCACTATAAATACAGGCATTGGGGTGAGGACTAGGGAGGTTAGAAGCTGAACATTTTGAGGGTAAATGCTGGTGAAATTAAGACTCTTTGGTTGAGCTTGAGAGGAGAGATCACATACCTCTTGGTTCTATTGGAGAGTGAGTGAAACTTGTCAAAGTAGAGGAGACATCTTGTTGGACCCTGGGAGGAGCTTGTACAGTGTCAAGGCAAAGGTTGTAAGGTTCTTCTTCTTTTGAATTAATACAATCAAACTCATTTTTCTCAACAAGTATCTTATGTTATTTGTTTCATGGACTCCTTGACTTTCATGTTAAATATGTTTCATGCAATTAGTTTTTCAATCGGTTTTTCAGGTGCTATTTAATTTGTTTGCCTTGTTTCAGATTCGCGAAGAGGAGATCATTTGGATTGAAAGAGTGAGGGAATCCACAAGCTTGCATTGGACCAAAGGTAGGCCCTAGAAACCTTTGTTTGCTATTGTTAATTGAAGCATATTTAGAGAAAGATAGTGTCTGGTTGGTTTGCTTGTCGTTAGGTCTTCTTTAGATTCTAGGAAGGTCTATCTTGTCCGCAAGATCGACTCATTCCGCGCGACTATACTCGACTGGATTTGACTCCCAGCCAACTAGGAAGTTTTTCATAGCCCAAGAAACCTCCACAGGATCTCTAGCCCTCCGAGCTGAAGTCCAACCAGATGTAGTGTGTCCAAGTTAAACAAATACTCTCCTTCTCTCCCTTATATTTTCTCCAGCTTCCTCCCAAAACAAAATCCTCCCAAAACCACAACCAAAACCAAAACCAAAACCAAGACCAAGGATCCCCCTCTCCTCTCATCATCCTTCCCCTTTTATGCCTATTTCTCCCATTCACCTCAAACAATTATCATTAATGTCATAACTACCCCCTCATCCTTTCGTTTTACTTTCTTTACCATATCTTCTCCCAAGTAAAATTGAAAGGACATTTTGGGGATATTAAGATATGGATCTATAATTTCGTAATTTATTAGAGAGGACCATATCTTCTTCCAAGTAAACTTGAGAGGACATTTTGGGGATAAGATATGGATATATAGTTTTGTAATTAATTGGAGAGGACCATATATTCTCCCAAGTAAATTTCAGAGGACATTTTGGGGATAAGATATGGATATAATTTGGTAATTAGTTGGAGATGACCATATCTTCTCCCAAGTAAACTTGAGAGGACATTTTGGAGATAAGATATGGATATATAATTTGGTAATTAATTGGAGAGGACCATATCTTCTCCCAAGTGAATTTGAGAGGACATTTTGGGGACATGGATATTTAAATTGGAATAAATAGAAGGAGACCATATCCTATCAAAGTTTGAATTTGAGAAGACAAGTTTGGAATTGAATAATAACAATAATAAAATTTATATTAGTAAGCAATTTATAGTTTCACCAATGCAGGTATGTACCAATATTGCTTGATAATTATATGTCAATATTTTCAGGTAATTTAAACACTAATAAAATTTGCATGATAATATTAAGTAGGGCATTACATACACCCCTCCTTCAGAAACCTTCGTCCCGAAGTCAGAGTGAAAAGACACAAGGACTTTGTAGCAGTTTGACAATAATGCATAGAAAAATAGAGAGAGAGTTATAGTAGTGAATTTTGATAAGTCAGACAATGAAATCACATCCCATAAAGAGTTTTCAACTAATGTATATCCTCCTATCCTTCCTAACCTACTTCCGTTCCCACCCTATCCATCCTCTATTGAATATATACTGTGGCATCAGCTATACCAATCTAACTACTTATAAAACCAATATGGTTGAAGCATCGACTACATTGACCTAACTTCCCCAACAGACAACAGGAAATTTGCATCACATGTCTAGGGGAGCATGTCCATCATTAGCCTCCCATGATTCCAGGTTTGGAGGTTAAACAGTGGGAAATACGTCCACCCCTCCTCACAACTAGGGTTAGCACCCTAATATGGACCACACTATTTCACTGGTTGGATACTTGTCATCGAATAGTCCAGTTAGGTAGTCTTGTCACCTTCCATTTACATTTTACCCATGTCATAAGAGTGCATATCAAGTGGATACAAAATATAATAGAATGATGTACATCATACCTTTCTTCATTAGATGTATCGACCTTCCAAAATGGAAGAGTGTTGGAAATATTGATGGGGGGGGATTAGTATTTCTTTTTCCGACTATTGTTTTACCAGTTAAAACATATATATTCATAACACTATATGAACAACAAGAATAAGTGCTTTTATTAATATAAACTATGCAACAAAATAGATACAATATATAGATGGTTGCAATCAGTTGCCAAGCACCAACTTGGACTTTTGTGAGGCTCCAACCTCCAGAGCTCCAACTCTATTTTGCCAAGACATCAATCTTGGACTTAGGAGCACCAACTCCCAAGGACTTCAATCCTTCCATTTCCTGAGACACCAATCCCAATGACACCTATCCTTCCTACTTCAGACACACTAATCCCAATGGACTCCTATCCTTCTTACTTCTGAGGCATCAGCCCCAAGGACTCCAATCCTTCTCACTTCTGAGGCACCAACCCTAGGGGTTCCAACCCAATCTTGTCAAGGCATGTTTGATAACAATCTTCTGCTCTCAGAACTCTTCTCTGCTGAGTTCTGTCTGTTTACAGCTTCACTGTAGTCTCCAAGCTATAGTATAAATGACAACTAGTCTTCTTATGAAGAAGTCTTTACAACTCTGCACACTTCCCACACATAGTCTCCAATAGCCTTCATGCTCTCTGATAATGTCTTCACACAGCTTTAGTCAGTCTACTATTAGTTGCACTGAGCTCTGCATAGAGAACAACTTCTTATTCAAGCTTATGTTCTCTGCTAGCTACTTCTCCCCTTCAACTGTCTGCTGTCCTGTTGGCCCTTTGGCCCTCTTTTTGTTCTGCTAGATCCTCTCACTGCCTTTGTCTCCTCCAGCTTATTTCCAAAAAAAATGTTCAACAACGTTCCTATTCTCTATTATACCTATTTTTTTGTTCCCCATGCCTCTGTCTCTCAATTTCCTCTCTTCGCTGGCCCTTTGGCTTCCTCCTCAGTCTTTGTGGTTTCCCCTATCTCTTTGTGCTCACCAGCATGCTTGAGACACGTTGATTCAACAGCGAGGACTAAATCATACATAGAGAACACATATTCAAAAAATTGTAACAATGCTCTCCTTCTTTAATGATGGAAGGCATGCATAGAGTCATCATAGTTTAATGGACAACCACGTCCCAATCGCAGTCGCAATCAGCTTGATTCGACCTCCTAAACTATACTTTAGGCCTCCTGAACTATCGAGAGCATTACTATATTGCATTTCTGCCTCAAAGGCCTGCGCACGACAAATATCAGAGAGATTCCTTTTTTTCTCTTCAAGTTCAATGAGTCGTGAACTGTTATTTCTTTGTAATATAGATGCTCGAGATCAATCCACTGAATGAAGCGTCTCAGCTCATATATATATATATATATATATATATATATATATATATATATATATATATATATATATATATATATATATATATATATATGACTTTTGCAAATCACCAAAGGACATGTTCCTTGGGAGGAGGGGCCGACTTATGAGTTTTTCTCATTTAAAATATATAACTCGGCTTTTATATTTTTCGAAGGATTTCATTGGAGCAGCTGTACTGACAGGGAGGTCCCATACGCCACGTCACAATCACACATTCCTGAAGGTCTTTAATAAGTCATCCCTTATTGCATAGTCGATGGCTGATGACCAATTCCCCTGCTCCGATAGACCAGATGCGATATGGTATTAAACCATAGTTAATATACTCGTCAATTCCACAGCCTTATCACAGTTGGCACTTACAATGTGGCAAGGCTTTATGACTTGCGATGCGACGGATGTGATAATATATTAATTCATATTACAATGTTGCAGCGGGTCCACATACTTTATCGCAATCGGAGGTTTTAATGTGGCAGGGCCTTAACCACTTGCGATACATAATCCTGATGCGGTAGACGTGATATTAAATTGCAACGTATTGCAATGGTCCCATGGGTCTGCACATATATTATTGCAATCGGAGGGTTTCAGGGGTGACAACGCTTTTGAACTTTGCAATACGCAGATGCGGGTTCGTGTATTATCGTATCAATATACTCTGCTCCTTTAACTTTGTTTACATATATATTGCTTCATTATTTTAACTCTGTTTATATACTCCTCCACTTATGCACCTCAGTCTTGGCCTATGTGATAGCTCTATTCCGTTATTAGTCCTTCCTTTGGCACTGTTGCTCCGATAGCTGTTAATGCATATATAGATGGATTTTGGCCTCCGATAGCTCTCGATTGTGTAATATGCTTCCTCTGATGGCTCTGTCTTGGCATATATATGTGTGTGTGTGTGTGTGTGTGTGTGTGTGTGTGTGTGTGTGTGTGTGTGTGTATATATATGGCTCCTTTGTTTGCTCTGTTTGCTCCATTTTCTCCTCTTCTTTGGCATATATATGGCATATATATATGCTCTGTTCTACTCACTCTGTTTGCTCCTATAGCTCTGAGAACTTAGTTTTAGCATATATATGTTACATATATATATGTCTCCTCCTGTAGCTCCTCTTTCTCCAATGTGACTCCTCTGGCTTGGCAGTGTCTTTCAAAGACTTCCTTGCATATATGAACGCCTCTCTTGCTTTGATATCCTGTGATATGCTTTGATCTGCATCATTTGGTAACTCCTATTGCTTATGGCTTGGCTATCCTGATGGCCTTCCTCCTATCTCTCCATGGACTTGCTCGGCTTCCCCTTGGCTTCTAGTATCCAGAATATTTCCATATTGACATCAATGACAACCTAGGTCAATAATCCCCCCTTTTGTTATTGATGGCAATATTCTTCTTCTCTCCCCCTTTGACATCAATGGCAAAGGAGTGCTCTAGGACTCCCCCTATCAAATTGCTTATGTTCTTCATGAATGGTAGATCTTCATGGGTCTGTGACTCCCCCTGTCATAATTCTCTTCCTCCTTTTACTCAAGATAGAAGGATTGATGCTTTATCATCAATTTGCACATTATTCCCTCTTCATGTCTCAGAACTACTTTATCATGGCTTCAACAATGCTTAAAGATGCTCTAATTCAATGCTTACAATCAGATTTTGAATAGATATACACCAAGTGTCCAAGTCTAGGCTTTTATGCTTCAAATCATATTGTTGTCTCCACAGGAAGAATTGAGAGACCTTCATATTCCGAATCTAGAGAAAAATGCCACTGAGATTGTCTTTCTTGCCATCTTTCTTTAGATCTAAGTTTCTTTGTGTCTTTGTGCTTCGCTTTAAATCACTGCCATCTAGTGTTCAACATCATTTCATTTGGGTGAAATGGTGAGAGGTTGTGCCTTACTGTTGCTATATTTTCTCAGTGACGTTGTGCCTTTTTGCCATGTTATTTCCCTAGTAGATTCGGATATCTAGTCTATGCCTGTCTCTTAAGTCCAATTACGGATTTGCATCTTCATGCAATGCTTTAGTTTTGTTAATGCTACTAGCTTCTCTTATTTCAATATTCATTCCAGATGTATCTGTCTATTTGAAGATTGCCTCTATTAGTGTTCAGAATTTATCTATTCTCTCATTAAATCCCTGAGTTAAGACATAAACTTCTGTGATAACAACACCATACTTCTTTGCCCTATTTTCTCTAGCATTAGATGACTTTATCTGTTGCTTCAAATACTACTTAGTGATTAAGTGGAAAGAATCTTTAACCACAGTCCAAAGAATGGTTACAGGATCATATTCTTCAATGGAGTACACCTGAGAAATGATCTTTATCAAAGAATGCTTGTTAATATAGTTCAACAAGGATTTCATAAGGACCCTTTCAGTAATAGCTTCAGTAATAATGATCAAGAATTATAGGCTCCCCTAACTGTATGCATCATCTCCTTTTGGCAAAGTCTTCTCATAGAATGCTTAGATTGTCAAAATTCAGGTCAATGACATATGCTGTTGGCTGGAGAGCTCGAGGGACTTTCAGATTGTATTTCCTTCCTTCTCCATACTTGTGTAACTTTCTTCTTTTGCATGGTTTTAGCTTGTGTAAGAGCCCAAGTTAAGTTACAATCATGTGCCATATGACCAATGTTGTGACACTTGAAGCATTCTACATTGTTCATGAATAAGAATTCATGATTTCTTCCTGAAAAATTGTTTCTTGGAGATTGTTGGGGACTATAATATCTATCTCTATGAGATGGTTGGGGACCATCACATCTATATTTATGATATGCTTTACAGTCTTTTTCCATGTGACCAAAGTTTGTACAAGAACAACAATAACCAAAAAATGAACTTTTGTACCTAGGAGATGGAGGTTCCCTTGATGTACTTCTGAAGCCTTTCTGCCTTGAGATCCTTTGATGATAACCATTGCCTCTCACCTCTTTGACATCATCTATATTTCTTCTTGGAGCTAGATTTCTTCTTGGATCAAGATTTCTTCTATTGTAGCCTTGATTTTTCTCCTTGCCTTTGCTGGAGTTAGGAGCATCACCATTTCTTTCTAGCTTCCTCACATCTCTTTTGTTTAAATGATTTTCATTCTTGTTTGAGGATTCACCTGCATATTCGAGACCTGATTTATCAGATGGACATCTGTGATAGCTGAGCATGTCATCCAAGGCTTGAGAGATCTTCAAGATTTTGTTCATCCCTTCAACCTTTGTTCTAAGGATGACAATCTCTTCTTCCAATCTTTCACACTCATTATTCTTCTTGGCAAGAAGCTACGAGTAGCTTCATCTACTACTATTTTAAGGGAGATGATATTTGACTTCATTTTGAAGATTTCTTCATCCTTTGCTTTCAATTGACAGATCATGGTGTTTCTTTCCTTTCCCGCTTCATCAACTTGTCCTTCTATGTCTTCCAATGCTTCCATGGTCTTTTCAGCTCCTTGTGCTTGTTTCCTTGCTTCTTGTAGTTGAGACTTGACAGAGGAGACCTCTACCTTGTACTGACCAATCTCTTCTTCAAGTTTGTTCAAGCTCTTGTGCCTTTGTTCAAGTTGACCTAACAAGGTATCTTCCTGCTTCTTTACTTTACTCAATTGATTTGTCATGGATATGACTTCTTCATGATGTTTTCTTTTTCTTTGATGAAATTCGTTCTTAAGCTTGGCAAGCTCTTCATCCCTTTCTTGTACTTTAAGCTGGACAAGGTCAACTTTCTCCCTTGTTTGATCTTGGCCACTAGTTAGTGCTATCTTCTTAGGTTCCTTATTTTCCTTTTTCGGATTGTTAATCTCTTCCATGGCAGCCATAAGTTGAGCGAGGAGATCTTTTACAAAATCTTTTTCATTCACTTCATCTTCTAGGTCTGCTTTATCTGTGATGTCATCATTCTCATGTTCAGCTTCTATGATGGGATCTGGATTTCTTCTAGATTTCCATCATCTTCTTCACTGATTGTCATTGTCAATGCTCATTTTGAGTGAAGGTCATGAAGTTTGTCCCATATACCCTTTGTTGATGAATATTTTCGTAGATTGTTCTTTACATAATCAGGTAGCCCATTCAAGATTGCCTTCATTACATTTTCATTGTACTCCTTGAATTCCTCATCCATCCTACTATCAGCAATCACTGATTTCTAGATTTCAATGCCTTGAGTCTGGAGGAAATTCCCCATTCTTGCTTCCCATATATTAAAGTTTCCATTGAGCCTTGGAGCCTCCTCAAATTGATTGTCTTCTATTTTAGTAGTAGAGGGAGACACATCCTTAGGAGGATTAGAGACTTTCTTCCTATTGTGGTAAAAACACAACCCCCCCATTTTTGACTTGTTCAACTTCAAATAATGGGGACCCTTTCCATAAATTTTTTTGGCTAAACACCTTTCTAAGATTTTCATTTAGTTGATTATCCTACGCTTTTGTTAAATTTTCATTTTCTTTGGATTCTTGTTTTGATTGCTTTGTTAAAATCGATTTTTTATAAGCTTCCCATTGATGCTTGTTTTGCCTCATTTGGTCAACTGGTTCATAAATGGCACTCCTTTGAAGTCTCATCATTTATCTAGCCTCGGTTAAAAATGCATAAAATGTACAATATTGCATTTTGTAAATAAATTAGTTCAATAATGCATATATTTTAAATATTAACCCCTAGTCAGTTTTTACTAACATTTCTCCATTTTTACTTATGCAGCCAAATCATTAAGCATCGGGATTTAAGAAATTTACTCCAATTTCCAAATCAATTACTAATCTTAAAAAACCAGAATATCTAAGTGGTTGTGGTTTAGATAATTGCATAACTAAATTTCATTAAAGAAAAAAAAAACAAAACATTAATTTTATATATTAAATCTCAAATTAATAAAATTAATTATGATATAAAATATAATTAATTTAATTAAATTAAAATTTAATATATAAAATTAATATATATAAAATAAATTTAATCGCATCGGGAGTTTACATCGCATCAGGGATTTTGTATTGTGACAAGATTAAAAACCTTGATACCCTCTCGACGCCGATTGCCGATTTGCTTTACATCGCATCGGGGACTTTGGCATTGTGACAAGTTTGAGAACCTCCATATCCCTGATTCTCCGATTGCGAAAAGTCAAAGGGGAAAGGGGCATTAACCAAGCTTTTTTTTTTAAATTCATGTTTTGTTTTGTTTCAACTCTTCATACGAATGAGTTAAAAGGTGGGGTAGGATAATTAAAGGATTAATTAATTTTAAATTAATATTAAAATATTTAATATTTAAATAATAAATTTTAAATTAGTTAATTTAATATAAAATTTAATTAATTTAATTAAAATAAAATTAAAATATTATTTAGATTACTATTAATTAGTTATAAATAGTTAATTAATTAGTTTAATTTATGATTAAAATTTAAATTAGAATTAATTGTTAGATAATTAGAATTCTAATTTAGGAATAGATTTTTAATTAAAAATTCTGATTTTTAGCCCAGCAACAGAAATTCCAGAATTGTGCCAGAATTGACTCACCAACTTTGGAGACCCATAGATTGAGTTTTACTTGGCCAAATGAGGCCCAGGATAGCTCATTGGAAAGATAAAATCAAGGAGTATATTTCTGAGGAGGTTTCACTAATAGATTTGGTCATTTATTGGGTCAAAAATCAGGCAGAAGATCAAACTCCGAATTTTGAAAAAAATAAATCAATTTTCTGAGTTTTATTTTCATTTGCCCAAGCCTCTTCTAATTGCAGATTCGCTCGTCAATGATATTCTTGGCCAATTAAAACCATTCCAAGCATCAATAGAAAGCTTACATTTTATTTTCAATTATTTATTTAATTGTAATTGATTGGATTTGTTTTAAATGCCAGCAACGACATTTTGATTTTACTGATGCATTTTAATTCATTTTGATTTCTTTTTGCAGGAAAACAGTAGAAGAAATATGAAGAAAATGATTTCAATCAATGAGAAGGCTCCAGAAATTAAAGATTGGAATTTTGAACAAATAAAATTAGATTGGGAAAATTTATCTTCAACAAACTTTCCTCTCAAGAATTCCGTCATAAATATTATAAATAGCAGATCGCAGAATGTAATAAGGGGCTCCTCTTCTCTGCAATTCTAGACTTCTAAAAGCACTACTGTAATAGGAATTTAGAGTTGTAGGAGAGGAGAGAAAATCTCAGATCTGGGGATTATTGAGGATTTTTCCTTTGTATCTTGAATTATGTATAAAGGGTAGAGTTTGCACTATTGTGGCTCTAGTTTTGAAGGCAGAAGTTCAAGCAATGTAAAGGACTATTGGAGACCAAGGTTAGAGAAATGGAGGCAATAAATTGGTATCTTTAATATTACTATTTCAAATATCAGTTTCATTTTTATGGTAACAGGAATGTGTCATTTTATTCATGTTTGCGCACTATTGTCAATGTGGGTAATTTGTCTCAATGTTGTTATTATGTATCTCTATTCTTATGGATTAAATTCTAATTTTTGAGTAACTATTTTCTCATAAATCTATCTTATAAAATTGATTTATTGAATGGTAATGTGTTGTGAACTATTTCCACATATCATTATTCAATTATTGGATTTACTGATTTGATAATTGATATCATTTTTGTGAACTACTTCCTGATTGTTGTTGGTTTATTATTTCAGTTAAGAGGTCTCAATAGGATGTGTTTTGATAACCATAATATCAGTTAATTGAACTACTTTATTAACTTGATATTCATTATAAACAAGACATGTTTAAATCTCAATACTTTAATTATCTTGCTCTTAGTTAGGTTAGATCTATATCTGCCTAATTAAGATAGGATTAAGATTAGTTTCTTTTTGCTTGCATTATAGAATAATTTTGCAAATTAGAGTAATTTATACATTCTTTTAAGTCCTATCTTCAAAGAAGAAAAATTTTAGTTGTGGCTTGGCTGAACCCAAATCAGCTTAAGGGTCATTCTCTTGCCTGCAAGAAGAAGTGATCTGATATCCCTATCTATTGTTAGTTAAAGATACATCATAAACTAATAGCGATAGGGAGAAGGTAACTGGACCTAATTAAACTAGTCGGAGCCACCACACCAAATGGAAAAGGAGCTGGTTTAAGGTCCGGACTGGGTGGTTATCCCCCATTGTTGTTGTAGCGAATATCGAGGCATCAACACTTTTGGCGCTAGAAGGAGGGCCTGAGATTTTTGTCTATTAGAGTCTTTTCAATTTTAATATTTTATTCATTGTGATGGCTCCTCTTAAACTTTCAATCTGGAGTTGTATCCATGGATGTGCATCTTCCAATACTCCACCCGAAGTGGTAAGAGTCTTGTCTCAGGTAAAGTTCAATGGTAAGAGAAATTCTTCTGATTTTAATCATGTCTTTCAATTTATTCAAAATGTTTCAAATTATGATTTTCAAGGAATTGGTGAAGGCATTTTATGCAGAATTTTTACTCTCACATTTGCGGCAAAAGCCAGAAATTGGTGTAAAACTCTTCCAGTTTCCTCAATTCGTAGCTGGGATCAATTTGTTACAATTTTCATTTGTAAATTTGACAGCTATGATTATGAACAGGTATGTGAAGAAATTGAATATCTACGAAGGTTTGAAAATGAGTCTGTTAATGATTTTAATATTCGATTTCACTTGAATTGTTTAAGATTTAAAATTGAAGATAAACCTACAGAAGAAGAATCACTAGATTGGTTTGAATATATTTGTTCTCTTCCTCCCATTCCCAATCCATATGAAATTAGTTCAAGTTTTGTTTCATCCCCTTCTAACATAAATGAGAATTCCAATATGGATGTGCAAATAAATTGTGATGAATTGGTTTCACAAAGCTTGGAAACATTTCTATTCAAATGCAAGAAGACAACAACAACAATTTTGAAGAAAGAGCCGCTTTGAAATCTGAAAGCTACTCTACAGCGAATTCAAAAAATCAGATTGCAAATCATCAAGTACAAGCAGCTATCAAAGTAAATAATAACATGCAAACTGCTGTACAAATTTCTGAATTTTTCTATGACGAGCAAATGCCGAAATCAGAGAAGCAAAGAAGCCTTCTTTAAGAAAGCATGAGCACACAAAGGAATGATTTAGAATCTGAAATTTACAATCAACATAATGTACAATAGTTCTCAAACCGAGACATTTTTAATTGCATTATTTCAGATTCACATTTTTCCCTTTATCCTGATATTTTTAATAATGGTAATTTTTCCCCTCTTGCTATTAACGATATTTCAGAAGATAAAGAGGATGATCTAAATGGCATACCAATCAATTTTTATCAAGATGGAGAAACAATAATTGATCATTCTTTTGCCATTAATGAACATGAAATTCTTGTTCTTCCTTGTTTGGACATATTGAATGAGATTGAAGGGAATTCTAGAGAATCTTGTGAAGTCATTTATGATAATTACTCTGACATTGAGGATGTTGATTTCTATTCTTCTCAAGAGAATCCTCATGATAAATTTCAAATAACATCTAAGAATGGGGAACGCTTCAATTTAGAAATTATCCCAACCAATCCTCATTTTAGAGCAGAAAATTATCTTCATGATTTAGGTTATGAAACCAGCTCAAGAAAAGATAGAAAAGATAGATCAACGCCTTAGAATTCAGCCTCTTCGAGGGGGCAACCTCCTTTACATTACATAAATGAACAATTCTTGGATGATACAAATGACAAAACCTCCTTTCTATATATAGGAGTCTAAGGAGTCACAATATAATCCAGCTGACCTAACAATAATAATATAAAGCCACAAAAATAACAATAGAGGGATTCTATGGGGCACAGAAATAACAATATGGGGGTAATAGGGGCACAACAATATAAATAATGGGTATAACTACAATAGTAATGGGGTAATCACTAGTATTATAGGGACCCAACATGCCCCTCTCCTTCAAAAAAGTGTTGTCCTCAACGCTTGAGTAGTTCTGGATACTTCTGCATAAAATTCTCATCCTCCCATGTGGAATCTTCAGCGGATAAGTTCTTCCACTTGATAAGATACTCTGAAATTGATCGATTTCGTAGCTGTCGAGTTCTTGTTTCTGTGACTGCTTCCAGTTCCAATATAATTTTTCCTTCCTCGTCAAGTTCTGGCAATATTGTTTGAATTGGGAGCTTGTCACCTATAACCTTCTTTAAACATGAAACATGGAAAACTGGGTGCAATCGAGAAGCTGCAGGAAGCTCCAATTTGTATGCCATAGTACCAATCTTTTGCAACACCTTGTACGGACCATAATCTCCTTATATGGTTGTAGCCATAGGAATACCCAATCACCTACATCAAAACTTCTTTCACTGCGATGTTGATCTGCCTGTTGTTTCATTCTATTTTGTGCCAACACGAGGTTATCCTTTAAGAGTTGGAGGACTTGTTGTTGATGTTCGATGTGATGTTCCACTGCCTGAACCTTAGAATTTTCTCTTAAATATGATGTGATGGATGGTGGTTGATACCCATAAAGTGCCATAAATGGGGTCATTTTTGTTGCTGTATGGAAGGAAGTGTTATACCACCATTCAGCCAGAGGCAACCATTTGACCCATTGTGTCTGTTTATCAGATACAAAGCAACGAAGATATCCTTCCAAACATTTGTTTACTATCTCAGTTTGCCCATCAGATTGAGGATGATAAGATGAGCTATGAGCTAACTGAGTACCAAGACAAGAAAATAATTCTGTCCAAAAATTTCCAGTGAAAATGGGATCTCTGTCACTTACAATAATCTTTGGGTTTCCATGTAGCTTTTGAACTGTTTCCATAAATGCAGTAGAAACTGTACTGGCTTTAAATGGATGTGATAATGCACAAAAGTGTGCATACTTGGTAAGTCTGTCAACTACCACCATGATGACACTCTTTCCCTCAGACTTGGGTAAACCTGTGATAAAATCCATTGAAACCTCCTCCCAACGTTGGCTTGGAATGGATAAAGGTTGTAATAGACCGGTGTCTTAATTGTTTCAACTTTATTTTGTTGGCAAACCAAACATTCCGCCACAAACTTTTGAATATCTGATTTAAGGCCATCCCAAAAAAATTCCTTCTTAACCCTGTGGTAAGTTTTTAAAAATCCTGAGTGCCCTCCTAAGGGAGAAGTGTGCAATTCCATAAGAATCTTTTGTTTTAGCTGGGAATTCTTACAGAGGTATAAGCGATCTTTGTACCATAACGAATCATTTTTCCAGCTAAATGTATCAGAAGTACTGGAATCTTGTTGTAGCTTTCGAATAAGTGCCCACACTTCTTCGTCATTCTTCCATTCCTCCCTTGCTTCGTTTATCCAATCTGGTTGGATAATAGAAATGGCACACAACAATGCTTCCACATCCTCATCCTTTCTTGAGAGTGCATCTGCCACCACATTTTGCTTCCCTTTTTTGTAGATGATTTCAAAGTCATAACCCAACATCTTTGTGACCCACTTTTGTTGCTCTTCAGAGGATAATCTTTGTTCTAAAAAGTATTTAAGGCTATCATGATCCGTTTTTACCTTGAAGTGTCTTCCCATTAGGTAGGGTCGCCATTTCTTAAGTGCATGGAGTATTGCCAACATTTCCTTCTCATAAATAGCTTTGCTTAAAAACTTTCCCTTGATTGGACGACTTTCAAAAGCAATGGGTCTTTCATCTTGCATTAGAACAGCACCAATTCCATTTCCTGAAGCATCACATTCCACAATAAAGGTTTTTGTGAAGTCCGGTGTAGCTAAGACCGGTGCTTGGCACATTGCCTCTTTAAGATGTTCAAAGGCCTTTGTTGCTTCCGGAGTCCATGAAAATGAATCTTTCTTCAATAATGTTGTTAGAGGTGCTGCTATTCTCCCATAATTCTTAACAAACTTGCGATAATACCCTGTCAACCCAAGAAATCCTCGCAGATGCTTTATGGATGTGGGGATTTTCCATTCCTTAATGGCTTTAATTTTGCTAGGGTCTACCTTAACTCCTTCATGAGATACAATATGACCCAAATATTCCACCTCCTGGACTCCAAAGAAACATTTGGATCTTTTTGCATATAATTGTTTCTCCTCCAATAGTTGTAGCACCTTGTCAACATGTTCAACATGATCCTTCCAAGACTTGCTGTAGATTAGTATATCATCAAAAAATACTAACACAAATTTTCTAAGGAATGGTTTGAAAATTGAATTCATCAAACCTTGAAATGTTGAAGGTGCATTGGTAAGGCCAAAAGGCATGACCAAAAATTCATAATGACCCTCATGAGTTCTAAATGCCGTTTTCGGAATGTCTTCAATCTTCATTCTGATTTGATGATATCCCGAACGAAGATCCAACTTGGTGAAGTAAATTGATCCATGCAATTCATCCAGTAATTCATCAATAACAGGAATGGGGAACTTATCTTTAATAGTGAGCTTGTTGAGCTCCCTATAATCCCGACACATGCGCCATGATCCATCCTTCTTGTGCACCAATACTACTGGAGCTGAGAAAGAACTTTGACTCGGTTGAATTATACCAGCCTCTAGCATTTCTGCAACCATACGTTCAATTTCACTTTTTTGGACATAGGGATATCTGTACGGCCTGATGTTTGGAGGAACACTTCCTGGAATCAGATGAATAGCATGATCATGATCACGCATAGGTGGGAGACCCTTGGGAGTCTCAAATACCTTGGAATGATTGTCCAGGACTTTTTGGAGATCTGGAGAAATAGATGATTCCAATGTGGAAACATCTAGCGAACATAATTGT
The DNA here is from genome assembly GCA_031772625.1 of Pinus tabuliformis. NCBI lineage: Eukaryota > Viridiplantae > Streptophyta > Pinopsida > Pinales > Pinaceae > Pinus > Pinus tabuliformis. Next base: position 378,398,961 of record CM062819.1, read on the forward strand.
GCAATTACACCTCTTTGCTCCTTTTTTAGAAGCTTTGTCATACCATTAGAGCTGATTATCTTTCCTGGTTTCCCTGCAATACCCCTTAATTCAACTTCCTTTCCTTCCGTAGAAAATTTGATGAAAAGTTCTTGAAAATTAAAAGCTATTGTACCCAAGGATTGTAGCCATTGGACTCCTAGTACAACATCCGCACCTCCCATTGGAATGGAAAGCATTGGGCTAGTCAATACATATTCTCCCATGGATAGCTTGATATTATGGCACTTTCCAGAGCAATTTATTGTTCCTCCATTTGCAATCATCACTTGACACTCTGGTGCTGGATATAGGAAGCAATTCAATTCTTTTGCTACCCTACAATGAATAAAATTGTGGGTGCTTCCTGAATCAATCAACACTATTACCTTTTTCTTCTTGATTTGTCCTTCTATCTTGATGGTTTGAGGAGTGGTAATTCCTGCCAATGCATTACAAGATATGGTCGGATTTATTTGTTCTTCATCTAGGCTTTGTTCCTGGAGTATATCTTCTTCTTTTGACCTTTCTTGCTCCTTTTCTTCTTCCTCTTCACAATCTATGTAGAATAATTTCTTCTCAGCACACTTATGACCTTTAGTGTATTTGCTATCACAACTGTAACAAAGCCCTTTTGCTCTTTTTTCTTCCAATTGTTGTGGTGTCAACCTTATAGGTTGTGGAAGACTAGGGGCAACAACACTTCCGTCTTTATAGTTGTGAGTGGTATGCTTCCTGGTTGCCATAATTTTGCTTTCCATTTTTCTTGCTAACCTGAATGCCTTCTCTAATGAATCAGGTTCCCAAAGGCGAACATCATGTTGGATATTATCCTTTAAAGACCCTATGAACACATCAATCCTATGCTCCTCTGGAATATCTTTTACCCTTATGTTCAATTTTTGGAACTCCTCAATGTGCTCCATTACTGAACCCTTTTGTTTGAGACTTATCAATTGGCTAAAAAAAGTGTTGCTTTTTGTATCTTCATAATGTGCTATCAATTCTTCCGTAAAAATTGCCCAAGTGATAAATTGTTTACGAGAAAAAAGCCATTGATACCATACAAACTGATTTGGTTCCAAATATACAGTTGCCATACGTACCTTTTGTGCGTTTTGCACATTATTGAGATCGAAGAATTGCTCCATCTGTAATATCCATGTGGCGGGATCCTTGCCATCAAACTTCCTCATATCGATTTTTGGAATATGGTGATTCTTCGATCCAACATTAGCGTCTATGGAATCATGATTAACATTTCTTTTGTTCTCATCATGAGTTTCCTTTACTACCTTTTCACCATTAGTGACCCTTTCTTGTAGCAACTTCTTCAAATCTTCCATGTCTGTCTTCAAATCTATCTTCAAATCTGCCATGTCTCTCTTCAAATCTGTCTTCGAATCATCCATCTTAACTTCCATGCCCTTTATCTTAGATTCCACGCCATTTACTTTAGATTCCATGCCACTTATCTTAGTTTCCACGCCATTTATCTTAGCATCTGTTAACTTTTGTGAGCGTGACATTTGTTGCACTTGTTCTTATAATTTTGATATATCATGTAGCATTTCTTCCTCTTCTTCATGAGTCATGCTAAAGATTTTAGGTTCCTTACTAGGTGTTTTCATTTTCTTTTCTCGGAGCATCAGTTACCAATAATAATGCTTTACTATTCCCTTTGAATTCCGTTAAACCAAGCTTAGACAAAAATTTAAAAAAAAACTACACACCTTTTTTCACTTTATAGAAGCCTAATATTGAATCTGACGTATCTCTGTAATTTTCGATCATCTAGTTCTAAAATTTCTACCAGCAGTAGCCTTCTGCATCCTCTTTCCAATGCCACAAGTCTGAGCCAAATTGGATTCTCCAAGGAAGAGTTATGTGAAATCTCCCACAGTGACTTTCTTTTAGACTGGTTCAGTAGAGCACACTTGTACGACGTGCCACGAGTCACTTTTTCAACCTTTGAATTTGAAACACACATACAAGAAACTATAGTCCGTCTTCTTTCTGTACCTTCTTACGAAATTTCAATCCGATCCCTAGAGAGAAAGTTATGACAATTTTTCCTAGGTCACCTGTTTTGAATGTAATTCAGGAGTCTGCAAAAAGACCAACTTCCTCAGATCATATCTCCGCCAATATCGCGCAAAAAGCTCTGAAATTTAGAACCAAGGTTCAGCGCGATTTCTTCTCAAATGGGTTTCATTTTGTGACTTCTGAAACATCACAGAAAAAAAGTTATAGCGAAAATGCCACGATGACCTGTTTGGAGCAGCGAAACCCTAGAATCCAAAGCTCTGATACCAAATGTTATGAAACCAGCGCAAGAAAAGATAGAAAAGATAGATCAACACCTTAGAATTCAGCCTCTTCGAGGGGGAAACCTCATTTACATTATATAAATGAAAAATTCTTGGATGATACAAATGACAAAACCTCCTTTCTATATATAGGATGTTGGGTGTGGACCGTGATTATCTTCTATATTCAAAGGTATCGCCACATAGGACCCCAGTTAGAAATGGGGGCGGCAACGCCGCCCGTAAAATGTTCGCTGCAGGGGGGGTCCAGGGGGGTCGGCTGCGACCTTTGGGAGCCTCCCCCTAGCGGGGGGTTTCGGGGGCAGCGCCCCCGAAGCTAAAAACAACTATAAAATTGCCTTGTAAAAGTATAGTAATTTCTAGTCAATCTGGGCCGTTCATTAGGCGGATGATCTGACGGTAGAACTTATGTTTAGTTTAGGGTTTTTTTGCCCTAGAAGGCAACCCCTCTCTTTGTATGAGGGTATTGTATTTGAGGCTGTGTGATAGATGTGTATTCTGTGAGCGAGAAACAGAGAGGTGAGACTGTGAGAGAAAACAGAGGATATTACAACGGATTTGCTGTAGATTGTGTCTCTTCATTTTGCTGGATAATAGAAAGGAAGGACTGGCTGTTCGGGGTGGACGTAGCCCAAACTGGGTGAACCACGTATATCTGTGTCTCTCTTGTTTTGTGCGTTTTCTGTGTTTATATTTCTGCAATATTTTATGTGTTCCATTGCTCCGTAATATATAATTTTCTAACATAGGAGTCTAAGGAGTCACAGTATAATCCAGCCGACCTAACAATAATAATATAAAGCCACAAAAATAACAATAGAGGGATTCTATGGGGCACAGAAATAACAATATGGGGGAAATAGGGGCATAACAATATAAATAAGGGGTATAACTACAATAGTAATGGGGTAATCACTAGTATTATAGGGACCCAACAATTTCCCTATTCAAGAAAACATTTCAATTTATGATTCATATCATGATTAAACTCTCATTCCTACTCATAATCATAATTCATTTTCTAGTTCACAAGTTGGAATTCGAAATTACTCAAATTCCATAATTCTGGTCAATCCTCGTGAAAAAAATCCCAATTGTGCTGTAACATTAGTTGTAACAATAGTGATTTCATTTTATTTTTGTTTCCTCACTTATTTTGCTTAAAATCAAATTTTATTTCTATTCTTATTTTTCAGATTTTTGACACTTTATGCTGGCATATTGAGCACTTTACTATCAATCATTCAATTGATGCATTGCCCTATTGGAAAATTAAAGTTTCATATTATAATCATGAGCATCAAAAACTATTTCAATGTCAATGTCAATCGATGTTCATCTCTTATCAAAAAGCTTCTATCTTCTCAAAGGTGATATCAACAAGAGAATGTATTTTTACAATCTGGCCAGCAATCCAATTTAATTAATAATTTTCCATTTTATTTGAAAGATTTCCATCCATTTTTCATTAGCTTATTTGAAAAATATTTGGAAAGTTTTCCTTCAAGGAAAATTGTTAATGGATTAACATTTGTATATAATACTAACAATTTTTTCCAGGCCTTTGAATTTAAAAACTCATATCCACAATTTGGCCTGACATCTCCTCTTTTGAACATTTCCCAATCATTAATAGAAATCCATCCAGATTTCTATGATCCAATTGGTATTCAATTGGAAAAGAAATTTCAAGAGAAGGAGATTTTAATTAAGTTGCTAACAATAACTGTAAATTCTACTCACAGATTTAATTTCCTTAGTTCAATCAGATTTGTATTTTTATTACTAACATTTGAACTGTACATATATGCGGGAATAAAAATGAGAGAATGGTTACATTGGAAATATGACTATACCTAGCCATTTTCATGTATATGGTTAGAATAGGAGTAGAATTAATTTAGTTTGTTTTATGTAGTTAATTTGTTTATTTTTATTTCAACAGTTTTGTAGATTAAAAAATAAAACAAAGCAATCAGCCCTTCTCATACATGTTCAATGAAAACATTTTCTTCTTATCATAAAGTTTTAATTCTTGTTTTCCTTTTTAAATTTCTTGCAGTAATACCTCTACTCTGCCTATTTTGAATAATGTATTGATTAAATTCAATTGAGGTTGCACTTGTTATCGATCGCCTCAAAGCCACTTTTCTTCATTTCGAGATTTCCTTCTAAGATTTTTTTTTGGAATTTATATGATAAAGGTTGAGGATATAAAAGCTTCATGATCTTATTATCCCATGAAATGTATGACTGTCTATGATAAGATTAATTCTAATTCAATCATTATTAGTCAGTCAAACCTTTCGCGGTAATCATATGAAGTTCATATTATCTTCCTCGGAATTTGATAAGGATGTTCATTCTGCTGTGTGCACACATTCAAATCTGTTTTGATATTTTTCCACAATTAGTGGCTTTATCTCACTCTAATATTTAGTTTATTATCTGATGCTGCAAAACGCATCATATTTATTTACTAAAGGCATTATTGAACAATCGCTATAGTAATACAGATTCTTCTCAAGTTATTCAGAATAAGCAGAGGTAATAAATTGTTGTTTCAATTCAAAAGGGAAGACTATTTTCATATTTATTTCTGGTAAATTTTATATTTCCTGAACATGAATAAACAGATTTTATTTAGACTGATTGCACACTCTGATTTAGAATAAATGATGAGATGATTTTGAGCAAAGTCATAATTTTGATAAATGCAATGAAGGACTTGAAGATTCATAAGGTAAAATCTACAGACAAATTCATTCCAGGTATGCATTTACAAGTTCATTTTCATCTATTATTAGTTTATCTTTTCCTTAGTTTATTTTTTATTTTTGTTCTGTTTTATTTGCAGGTTTTCATTTGTTTTCAAAATTTGAAGTAAGCAGCAAACTCATTTCAAATTTGCAACAGGTTCAAGGAAATTTTATTTGTGATTCATTCGAATTTGAGCATTTTTAACTTTGCTTTCAACCATCAGAAAACCCAATTGAAATTTCAAGCAATATCATAGGATTCAACTTGATTTTCATATTGCTGATACTTCAGTGAAAATATTCGCAATACTACCATCCCACTCATCTTCGTCAATAATTTCATTCTGATATCACATCATCCACTTCACAACCATTTCTAGTGAAATATTTCATCGGAAGTAGCTTTTAGCATTTTTGATAACAAATTGTTTATAAAAGATCTCTGATGTATTATTGTGCTTATATGTCATATCGCATTTCGCATATCGGAGGTTTGTAGTTGAATATAATTCCATTATCATGAATCGCCGATCTCCGATAAACAACTTTATCGATACTGCGATGACCACATAATTCCGAACCCGATATGAAATTCAAATCAAGTTTATAAAATATCACGTCCATTCAATCGCAATAATGGTAGGAGCATAACTTTAAAAGGGGTCGACGTCTTGGATCCGATATGTTATTAAATTTTCATCATAAAGTTATCGAGTCCGCTCTTCATCGCATATCGGCATCGCAAGAATCATATTATGTTACATCGGGTACCAAAAGTTTGCCAATCGCTGATTAGCAATCGTCGATATCGCAATCGCATCTTTATTTATGCTCACATCACATCTTCGAATCTACAATGGATGATGTGCGATGTGTAAAATATAAATTGCAAGATGCAATGTGTGAGGTGCAAATTGCAACATGACTGTCCCGATCTGCAATATAACAGTTCTTCAATAGTGTGATCGCTACATCTCATCACACATATTTTCTTCGCATGATCTCATATTGATAATTTTCTATTTCAACCACCGATGCGATAGCTTCCAATGCATGTGTCTAAGCCATTAACATTTAATCAATATATGGCATAGCAACAAAGGTGAAGTCTTGAAAATTAAACTTGAAACATGGTGAAGAAACATGTGATGCAAATCATCCGATACGGCGATGTGTTATTTTAAAAGCGAGCTTGGGTAACCACTATGATAAGAAAGCAGTTATTGACAAATTTGCAGCATGTTCAAATCATTTTGATTTCTCATATATTTCAGTGTTAAATATATAATTCCATAATTAAAAAAAAAAATGAATTCAAGACCTCTCTATTTTCATATTTAAATTTTATCATCTTGGATATGGTCTTGATTTTGGACAATTTATAAAATCATGGAGTTTATATGAAACTTATAATATTTTGAGAAACAGTCATACTGCAAATTTTTATTCTTATTTCTGATGCATTTCTTTTAATTTCAATTCCCTTGAGCACTAAGCATTCCATTTTTACATTTTACTGCTTGTTTTAGTGTAAATCAAATAAATAATGATTTTGGGTTATAGGATTTTGGTTAGTTTGACTTCTTCATGTTTTTAAATGTTAATTAAAATTAGAAGTCAGCTAGTTTGGAGAAACTGATAATTTTTAGGTAAGATCAAAAAAAATTATCCAATGGTAAGATTCATGTACCCACCTTCATTAATTTCCATTTCATCAATTTAGTTTCAATTTTTTTTTTTTTTTTTTTTTTTTTTTTTTTTTTTTTTTTTTTTCTGACATATAAATCTATTTTTCACTTCTCCATTTGAAACTTTCAATCCTCTGTCGGATCATATTTTCAAAGTCCATACTCTTCTCCTGGCTTAATTTCAAAAAGCATCGATAATCTTCATTGAAACAGCTACACAAGGAAGTTTCTGAACCTTTAGTTTGTTTATTTAAGCATTCATTCCTTTTACTAGAAAATGATTAAGATGATGCTTTGAAACAAGAAGAATAATATCAGAAAGAAAGTTTTCATTGTGGCTGAATTTTATCATCACTGCTATCCAAAAAGCCTAAAGCACTTACAACCCTGCAAGGTATGATTTTTCTAAATCTCGACATAAGAATGAATGATTACACGATTATTTTCTTTTTCTTCATATTGTTGAGACATTGGTATAAACATTCTTGTTTGAGTTTATCTTTTGAAACTTGGATTTTCCTTTCCACTTTTAAAATTTCTTCATTTTTGTTTTGTTTGCTGATTTCTTTTCTCACTTTAGCATAAGAATTCTTTTCTTTTGGTTTTCAGTTTTGATTTTGGTGACTTTGTCGTGATTTATATGGAAGGCCTATTTGTTACCTAACAATGGTCAACATACATGGAGAAAAATAGTTAATAGTCACCTATTAGCTTTTTCTTAAATCTCTTAGTAAAGTTTGATTTTATTATTATAAAGGTAGACATATTTAAAGAAGAGATTACCAATCAGGAGAAGTTGGAAAAGTATCATAAAATCTGAAAATTTCTTTTTTATCAAATTGTAATCATTTTGAGATTTCAAAATTTCATTAGGATCTTTCAAAGTTCTATTATCAGTCAAGAAAATTTATTTTGAACCAAGTAAAAACACTTTATAGCAAAGCTCCTTTAACTCTGAAATTGTGATTCTTAACTCTTAAGGAGTCAATGATTCTCCCTGTCCCATAAAGTCTTATTTTTCTAGAGTGTGATCTAGAAATATATTTAAACTTAAAAGATAAGAGGTCTTATCATGAGCCTGCTTACCATGATCAAAGGGGAAAAATAGGCTGACATTACCAACACTGCTAAACAAACCAGGGTAATGGCTTATGATTGCAAACAATTATAAGACAAGGGGTCTCATCATGAGCCAGTTTGTTCAGTCCAATTATAACCAGTGAATGGCATTGTCAACTATCTGGCTAACTAACAAGGGAAATGGCTTTTAGGAACAAAAAAAAAATAAAAAAATAAACATATATAAATAGATTTATTTCTAAGTCAATAATTCTTAAAGAGATAGGATTCTGAATCATTGGTGATTAAAAGGTAACCCTGCCGAGACTATAGATGTTTGCTGGTAGCAATGGCTCTACCTGTGACAAATGAGTATATTCTAAAAGCTAAGCTATAAAGTGACCCCTGCTTTATCTCTACAACTAATTAAAGACTGATATAGAGTTTTGAAATATTTTTATTTATCAGGAATATTAAGAAAAATTATAGGTAAATGATTTTTGCTTTCATTCAGACTAATGAACCTAGTCAAGCATTTCAAGCATAATTTTCTCTTCTTTAATTATTTTTTCTTTAATTTTAGGAAAATCTCATTCATATCAAATAGAGATAACTGGTCATTCTCCCGCGTGTCACCATTGTTGTGGTAAAAACACAACCCCCCCATTTTTGACTTGTTCAACTTCAAATAATGGGGACCCTTTCTATAATTTTTTTTGGCTAAACACCATTTTAGGATTTTCATTTAGTTGATTATCCTACACTTTTGTTAAATTTTCATTTTCTTTGGATTCTTGTTTTGATTTCTTTGTTAAAATCGATTTTTTATAGGCTTCTCATTGATGCTTGTTTCGCCTCCTTTGGTCAACTGGTTCATAAATGGCACTCCTTTGAAGTCTCATCATTTATCTAGCCTGGGTTAAAAATGCATAAAATGTACAATGCTGCATTTTGTAAATAAATTAGTTCAATAATACATATATTTTAAATATCAACCCCTAGTAAGTTTTTACTAACATTTCTCCATTTTTACTTATGCAGCCAAATCATTAAGCATCGGGACTTAAGAAATTTACTCCAATTTCCAAATAAATTACTAATCTTAAAAAACCAGAATATCTAAGTGGTTGTAGTTTAGATAATTTCATAACTGAATTTCATTAAAATAAAATCAAAACGAAACATTAATTTTATATATTAAATCTCAACTTAATAAAATTAATTATTATATAAAATATAATTAATTCAATTAAATTAAAATTTAATATATAAAATTAATATATATAAAATAAATTTAATCGCATCGGGAGTTTACATCGCATCGGGGATTTTGTATTGTGACAATATTAAAGACCTTGATACCCTCCCGATGCCGATTGTGAAAAGTCAAAGGGGAAAGGGGCATTAACCAAGCTTTTTTTCTTTAAATTCATGTTTTGTTATGTTTCAAATCTTCATACGAATGAGTTAAAGGGTGGGGTAGGATAATTAAAGGATTAATTAATTTTAAATTAATATTTAAATATTTAATATTTAAATAATAAATTTTAAATTAGTTAATTTAATTAATATATAAAATTTAATTAATTTAATTAAAATAAAATTAAAATATTATTTAGATTACTATTAATTAGTTTAATTTATGATTAACGATTAAATTAGAATTAATCGTTAGATCATTAGAATTCTAATTTAGGATTAGATTTTTAATTAAAAATTCTGATTTTTAGCCCAGCGACAGAAATTCCAGAATTGTGCCAGAATTGACTCACCAACTTTGGAGACCCATAGATTGAGTTTTACTTCGCCAAATGAGGCCCATGATAGCTCACTGGAAATATAAAATGAAGGAGTATATTTCTGAGGAGGTTTCACTAACAGAATTGGTCATTTATTGGGTCGAAAATCAGGCAGAAGATCAAGCTCCAAATTTTGAAAAAAAATTCAATTTTCTGAGTTTTATTTTCATTTGCCCAAGCCTCTTCTAATTGCAGATTCGCTCGTCAATGATATTCTTGGCCAATTAAAACCATTCCAAGCATCAATAGAAAGCTTACATTTTATTTTCAATTATCTATTTAAATGTAATTGATTGGATTTGTTTTAAATGCCAACATTGACATTTTGATTTTATTGTTGCATTTTAATTCATTTTGATTTCTTTTTGTAGGAAAACAGTAGATGAAATATGAAGAAAATGATCTCAATCAGTGAGAAGGCTCCAGCAATTAAAGATTGGAATTTTGAGCAAATAAAGTTAGATTGGGCAGATTTCTCTTCAATAAACTTTCCTCTCAAGAATTCCTTCATAAATATTATAAATAGCAAATTGCAGAATGTAACAAGGGGTTGTTCTCCTCTGCAATTCTAGACTTCTAAAAGCACTACTGTAATAGGAATTTAGAGTTGTAGAAGAGAGGAGAGAAAATCTCAGATCTAGGGATTATTGAGGATTTTTCCTTTGTATCTTGAATTATGTATGAAGGGTAGAGTTTGCACTATTGTGGCTCTAGTTTTGAAGGCAGAAGTTCAAGCAATGTAAAGGATTGTTGGAGACCAAGGTCAGAGAAATGGAGGCAATAAATTGGTATTTTTAATACTACTATTTCAAATATCAGTTTCATTTTTATGGTAACAGGAATGTGTCATTTTATTCATGTTTGCGCACTATTGTCAATATGGGTAATTTGTCTCAATGTTGTTATTATGTATCTCTGTTCTTATGGATTAAATTCTAATTTCTGAGTAACTATTTGCTCATAAATCTGTCTTATAAAACTGATTTATTGAATGGTAATGTGTTGTGAACTATTTCCACATATCATTATTCAATTATTGGATTTACTGATTTGATAATTAATATCATTTTTGTGAACTACTTCCTGATTGTTGTTGGTTTATTATTTTAGTTAAGAGGTCTCAATAGGATGTGTTTTGGTAACCATAATATCAGTTAATTGAACTACTTCATTAACTTGATATTCATTATAAAAAAGACATATTTAAATCCCAATACTTTAATTATCTTGCTCTTAGTTGGGTTAGATCTATATCTGGCTAATTAAGATAGGATTAAGATTAGTTTATTTTTGCTTGCATTATAGAATAATTTTTCAAATTAGAGTAATTTATACATTCTTTTAAGTCCTCTCCTCAAAGAGGCAAAATTTTAGTTGTGGCTTGGCTGAACCCAAATCAGCTTAAGGGTCATTCTCTTGCCTGATCAGTAGGAAAAAGTGATCTGATATCCCTGTCTATTGGTAGTTAAAGATACATCATAAACCAATAGTGATAGGGAGAAGGTAACGCGACCTAGCTAAACTAGTCGGAGCCAGCACACCAAACGGAAAAGGAGCTGCTTTAAGGTCCGAACTGGGTGGTTATCCCCCATTGTTGTTGCAACGATTTTCGAGGCATCAACACTTCCTTGACTTAGCCATTTGTGTTCTAAATGTCAAATTTCAATCTATTAAGCTTTGAATGAAGGTACTAGCTTTGATACCAATTGTTCGAAATATTGAGAGGGGGGGTGAATCAATGTTTATTTTTCCAACTATTGTTTTACCAGTTAAAACATATATATTCAGAACACTAGATGAACAACAAGAATAAGTTCTTTTATTAATATAAAATATGCAGTAAAATAGATACAATATATAGATGGTTGCAATCAGCTGCCAAGCACCAACTTGGACTTTTGTGAGGCTCCAACCTTCAGAGCTCCAACTCTATTTCGTCAAGACACCGGTCTTGGACTTAGGAGCACCAACTCCCAAGGAATTCAATCCTTCCATTTCCTGACACACCAGTCCCAAGGACACCTATCCTTCCTACATCAGAGGCACCAATCCCAAAGGACTCCTATCCTTCTTACTTCTGAGGCATCAGCCCCAGGGACTCCAATCCTTATCACTTCTAAGGCACCAACCCTAAGGGTTCCAAACCAATCTTGTCAAGGCATGTGTTATGAAACCAGGTCACAAAAAGATAGAAAAGATAGATCAACACCTTAGAATTCAGCCTCTTCGAGGGGGAAACCTCCTTTACATTACACAAATGAATGATTCCTTGATGATTCAAATGAAAAAACCTCCTTTTTATATATAGGAGTCTAAGGAGTCACAATATAACCTAGCTGACCTAACAATAATAATATAAAGGCACAAAAATAACAATACAGGGATTCTATGGGGAACAGTAATAACAATATGGGGACAATAGGGGCACAACAATATTAATAAGGGATACAACTACAATAGTAATGGTTATTGGAACATAACATGCCCCTATCCTTAAAAAACGTGTTGTCCTCAATGCTTAAGTAGTTCTGGATACTTATGTATAAAATTCTCATCCTCCCATGTGGAATCTTTAGTGGATAAGTTTTTCCACTTGATGAGATACTCCGAAATTGATCGATTTCGTAGCTGTCGAGTTCTTGTTTCTGTGATAACTTCTGGTTCTAATATAATTTTTCCTTCCTTGTCAAGTTCTGGAAATATTGTTTGCTCTTAACGAAAAGGAAGACTGACCTTACATTCTTGAAGAGATGCACAGATTCATCAATTATTCCTACCTTTGCCAAAATTATTCATTCTCTGAGAAGCCATCTGTCAGCTAAGCATCTCATCTCTATATATGTGAAAAAAAATGAGAACAATCTTTCAATAATATTTGACATCATGAAGATGAACCATCATTGTTGGTTCAAAATGTTCTATCTGAAAGAAGCCTAATGTGATGTATCCGGAAGATAATCTACATAATATTGTTTGAACTAGGAGCTTGTCGCCTATAACCTTCTTTAAACATGAAACATGGAAAACTCAGTGCACTCGAGAAGCTATAGGAAGCTCCAATTTGTATGCCATAGTACCAATCTTCTGCCACACCTTATATGAACCATAATACTTTGGTGATAATTTATTATCCTTCTTAGCTTTCTTGAGGGACATTTGTTTATATGCTTGTAGTTGTAGGAATACCCAATACCTACATCAAAACTTCTTTCTCTGCGATGTTGATTGGTCTGTTGTTTCATTCTATTTTGCGCCAACACAAGGTTATCCTTTAAGAGTTGGAGGACTACTTGATGATGCTCGATGTGATGTTCCACTACATGAACCTTAGAATTTTTTGTTAAATATGATGTGATGGATGGTGGCTGATATCCATAAAGTGCTATAAATGGGGTCATTTTTGTTGCTGTATGGAAGGAAGTGTTATACCACCATTCAGCCAGAGGCAACCATTTGACCCATTGTGTCTGTTTATCAGATACAAAGCAACGAAGATATCCTTCCAAACATTTGTTTACTATCTCAGTTTGCCCATTAGATTGAGGATGATAAGATGAGCTATGAGCTAACTGAGTACCGAGACAAGAAAATAATTTTGTCCAAAAATTTCCAATGAAAATGGGATCTCTGTCACTTACAATAATCTTTTTGTTTCCATGTAGCTTTTGAATTGTTTCCATAAATGCAGTAGAAACTGTACTAGATTTAAATGAACAATGTAAACTATGAAACGGGAACTGATACTGTTACCCGTTTCGTAGAGATAGCTAAAAAGTGACCTGATTTTGAAAATGGGTGATGCAGAACGCACATGTTTTTTCTAGAGCATAGTTTTTGGCACTTTAGTTTTTTTATGTACATCACGTTTTAGAATGGTAGTGATTTTCATGCTGATTTTAAAAAGTAAGCATTCTGCATCACACTCCTTTCTTAAAAGCCCTGTTTTTTGGCTTTAAATTTTTTAATGTATAAAATGTAAATAATTATTTAGTAAATTTGATAATTTTTGAAGTGGTCGTTTTCTTCACATTTCCTTGTTTTTTATTATAATTTAAAAAAAAAAAATCGTGAGGTTTTTACTGTTTTGCATTTTTAAATTAGAAGGTCGATATTTAGACTTTTCGATATTCTACATATTTATACATCCTTAATTAATTTTTCAATCGACATGAAATAATTGTTTCTAAAAAACAATATTTTTTAACAATGGACATAAAAATAACCATTTTTAACATAAATATAACTAAAAAACTACACGTTTTGATAATTTTTTGTTAGAATTGACATGTCAAAATCACAATTTTTATACGATAATTTTAACTAAAAATGGTTAAATAATAGTTTTTTCTATGAATTTCATGTCAAAAAAATAATAAAAATCATTTTTTTTTTCAAAAAATAATGATTAACTTAAAAATCAATGCAAAAATCACATATTACCAATATTGAACGTATAACAACCATAATTGAGTGTTTATTCTTCTCATAAAATGTCAAAGTCAAAACATTGCAAAGCTTGATTTACAAGCATAACTTAAATTTAATCAGCAATGTCACGTAATCCAAACTCTTCGTCCTCTAGAGTTTCATCATTGTCCTCTTCCACAATATTTTCTGTTTCATTTTGCTCATTTTCCTCTTCTAATGGGTCTTTGATGTCTGCAAAACTCCCAATGTATGTCTTTCCAAACATTCCATGTAATGGTGGTTGGGGTTCCTTTGCCTTTTTTGCCACACGTGATTCACTAAAGTCCCCTTTCTTCAACCCAATTTCTTGCATTGCATCTGGAAGAAATTGAAGAGCATTAATTCTTTGCTGAATGAAATTGCACTGTACTGGATCTTTTTCAATTGCAATGCAATTTCTTCCTTTTTGAAGGCAACATGCTAGTGTTGTACCTAATTTTCAAGCACAAAAGAAATAATGAACTAAATTAGTACAATGACATATTAATTAAAAAAATAACATATTGAAATTCAATTCCATATAATAAAACTTACCTGAGCTAGAAAATAAATCCAAAACCCAATCTCCTTCATTTGAACAAATGTCTATAAGATAGTTAATCAATAACTGTGGTTTTTGATAAATGTTAACTATCTCTCCTTTTGCTTCTTTGTCTTCATATGTTAGTTTTCTCACAACAGCATCATAACTCAGTATTTGGCTATGACTCTTTCTGTCTACCCGATTAAAAATCATAGACATATGGCTATCATCTTTTGTCCAACTATCAATATGAATGAACTCACAATCATTTATAAATTGTTGATCTTCATTGTGAAGAAGATTTGGCTTTTCCCTGTAACACGAAATAGTAAAAGTTAAATTAACTTGTACATAAATAAATTTTTCAACATTAATCAAATATACATTTTAAACGTCTTACCATGTAAGCTGCATCTTTGAATTTGTTTTCCCCTTGAAGCTTGACAATATCATTGCCAATTGTGTGTCTGAATGAAATGTCACAAATCTCCATAATGGTGATGACGTGACTTCTACAAATCCCGCAACCACTTTACTAAAAGCTTGATAAGTATAAGGGTCACTATCATAGTCAATGTTTGGAATATTGAAACCATGGGGAATATCTGCAATGACTAGGGCATAATCCCTTTTAGGTATGAGTTTAGCAATGTCTTCATAGTCGCCTTGTATTACTTGATATTGAATAGTGTCTAGCCCATTCCAAATGAAATGATTAAGAGTTGGATCAAGTTGAATATTCTTAATACGTTGCTTCCTCAGTCTTTCGAACTTTATCTTTTCGATAAAGGTTTTGAAACTATCTGGCACTCCATTATCATCCTTCCTCATCTTTTATAAAATAAACAAATATATGTGTAAGTTATAAATTAAAAATAGTACACAGGTGAATAAAAATGAATGTATAAATCAAGATACCTTTTTAAATGCAAGATAAAAAGATTTTAATGTTGATGTAGAACTTGCATCTGGATAGTTGCGTACGACATCATCCCAACTATCTTCATTCAACAATCTAACCATTTGTTCTTGAATTTTCATGTAAACTTTGTGACTGCATAGATAAAGTAACAAAAAGTTAATATAATGATATGTATAACAAATACTACCAAGAACAACATGTTTTATTTAAAATATAATTATAATCTAGAAATAAATAAGAATATTTCAAGAAACTTACTTTTGAAATTCTTCAGACATTTCCTCCATTGATAATTCCCCTGACCTCACACGAGATAATATTGTTTTGACAATTTTCTCATCTTTCACTCCTTGCATCGCCCTCCAAGGTGTGATAGTCATATCGTCTGGAAGATGCTTCATTTCAGGAGCTAATTTACTGTTGCCACATATGAATGGCTTAGACTTTTTGACCTTCTGGTTTTTAATGGCAATGTCTTCCCACATGCCAAAAATCTCATCAATCAACCTCCAAACATCTCCAGTTCTAAATGCCAATTGGAAAATGTTATCAACACCTCTGAATAAATCACTATGTTTGTTGCCCTTTCCACCTTTTGAATTGGTTTTCTCTTCAATTTGATATCCTATTTCCATACAACATTCCTTTCGGAACTCTGCAGTAACTTTTGTC
Source organism: Pinus tabuliformis (assembly GCA_031772625.1). Taxonomy (NCBI): domain Eukaryota; kingdom Viridiplantae; phylum Streptophyta; class Pinopsida; order Pinales; family Pinaceae; genus Pinus; species Pinus tabuliformis. Next base: position 378,415,198 of record CM062819.1, read on the forward strand.
CTATCCCCACCACATTTTTCTTCAAATTCACTATGAATAAATCTAACCCTTTGGATGAAAGTCATAGACATCCTATATTCATTATCTGAATTATGATCCCATGCCACTAACTTTTCTTCTGTATCAGATAAACCAGCGTAAATGATACATTTCATTGTTTCAAAACGTGGGTTATTAGGATATTCCTCCATCAATTGTCTTTGAGCTTCTACAGAATGGTTCCCCCCAAGCACATAATAATTGTATTCAAAACATTTTGACTTATCAAATGCTTCTTTGTTAGGAACTTGAAGTGGATCAACAAGAAGCACATAACTAACCACATGAGCATATGGATTGTACCTCATCAATGTCTTCAAGTTGTGAACATGCAGATGATGTGGCTTTCTAACTTGATATTGACATTGTCCTTCACTTGCTTTATAGGTTTGCCTGACATTAAGCTGAAATGTGCGACCACCATCAATTAAGTTTCTCTTTGTCAAATTCTCTCGAATGACATTTTGTTTTGTTTTGATAATGCCATCTTCTAAATCAGCTCCTGGTGTAATGATTTCTCTGCTTTCTTTTGAAGTTTCACTAGGTTCTTGACTGCTGGTAATGACTGCTTCAAAATCATCAACCCTACTTTTCTTGGTCATAACATTCCCACCAGAGTTATTCTTGGGCATTGTTACTTTTGGATTTTTATGGCTCTTCTCAGTTCCAATGTCATCTTCAGTAATGACAACATATGTTTCATCGTCAATTTCAACTTCATCGTTCTCAAAAGTAACTTGTTTACCCTTGCTAGATTTATCCACCACAGATCTTTTTTTCTGATTCTTTGGATGTAGTTTTGTAGCATTATCAATTACTTCATTTTGCCTCTTTTCCATATTTTCTTCTGACACTGAGTAAAAACTGTTGACAACTTTCATGATATCATTCTCAATGAAATGAATGCCTCCCAACCTAATTGAACAACTTTCAACGAAATTCTGCCAAACAAAATATCATATGTCAATAAAAAACAAAGTTAAAAAATATAATGAGACACTTTAAAAAACGCAAAATACAAATATAAATAATAATACTTACGATGTTATCTGTCATCTCATTTACGATTTGACTACACAACTTTGTAGATACCTCGCTCGTGTCATACAATGAATATGATAGTTGGTATTTAACCCTTTCATGTGACTTGGGAGCTTTTGTAAGTACGTAAACAACTTCAGTGTTCATTACCGAACACATATCTACGACTCTTCCCATCACCTAAAAAATTCCACTATCATTCGGTATATCGATATATAGATATATATTCACATTTGTGCTTTCTCTTTCTTTCACATACCATATTCTTGATGGAAATTTCACCTCTTTCGAATTCTTCCAGTCTGAAATCATCTTCTTATCACTTGAGGCACTTGATAGATTTGTAGTCATGAGCTGAGGTGGAGTTCGTTCACCAATGTTTCTTTTAGATGCACCTTTATGAGTCTTTGGTCCAGAAAGATTCACTGAAATTCTCTTTGATGCCATTTTCCTGAAAAATAGAAACACATAAATCAGTAAATAATAAAAACATATTGACTTAAAGTAACAACGAAAACTTATCATAAATTTTAATCAACAATCGCCCCCCGCCCGGCAACCTCACCCACCCGCCCGCCTCACCCGAACCCCCCTCCGCCCGGGCTCCCTACCTCTTCCCTTAGCCGCCCACCCCGCACCACCTCACCCGCCCGCTCCAAACCTCCTGGCGCCCTCACCCCTTCGGGTGCCCTCGCCCGCCCGACGCCCTCACCCGACCACCCGCCTCAACCGAACCCCCCTCCGCCCGGGCTCCCTACCTCTCCCCCAACCCACCCACACCCCACCCCATCATGCACCCCTCACCCAACTGCTCAACCCCTCCCGAGGCCCTCGCCCGCCCCCCCGCCCGGCTCCCTCACCCACCCGCCTGCCTCACCCGAACCCCCCTCCGCCCGGGCTCCCTACCGCACCCCCTCACCCCGCACCCCTTCACCCGCACACCCCGCACCCCCTCACCCGCCCGCTCCTGCCTGCCGGGCAAGGGCGCGGGCGGCCTGGGTGGCGCCTGCACGAGGGTGCCCAACCTCGTGCAGGCACCACCCAGGCCGCCCGCGCCCTCGCCCGGCAGGCAGGGCGACCCTGCCTGCAGGGCGAGGGCGCGGGCGGCCCGGGTGGCGCCTGCACGAGGGCGCCCTCCCTCGTGCAGGAGCCACCCGGGCCGCCCGCGCCCTCGCCCGGCAGGCAGGGCGACCCTGCTTGCCGGGCGAGGGCGCGGGCGGCCCGGGTGGCGCCTGCACGAGGGAGGGCGCCCTCTGCCTGCCGGGCGAGGGCGCGGGCGGCCCGGCTGGCGCCTGCACGAGGGCGCCCTCCCTCATGCAGGCGCCACCAGGGCCGCCCGCGCCCTCGCCCGGCAGGCAGGGTCGCCCTGCCTGCCGAGCGAGGGCGCGGGCGGCCCGGGTGGCGCCTGCACGAGGGGCGGGCGGGCGGAGGGCAGGTGAGGCGGGCGGGCGGACGGCGGGGGAGGCCGAGGGCGGAGGGTGGGTGAGGCGGGCGGGCGTCGGGCGGGTGAGGCGGGCGGGTGGGCGGGTGAGGGCGCCTGGGGGTGGGTCGGGCGGGCGATTGAGGGCACCCGGGTGTGGGTCGGGCGGGCAGGTGAGGGCGCCCGCGGGTGGGTGGGGCGGGCGGGCGAGCGGGTGAGGGCGCCCGCGGGTGGGGCGGGCGGGTGTGGCGGGCGGGCGGGTGAGGGCGCCCGTGGGCGGGTGGGCCGAACGGGCGGGCGGGTCGGGGCGGGCGGGGGCGGGTGGGTCAGGGCGCCCGCGGGCGTTTGGGGAGGGCGGGTTAGGGCGCCCGCGGGCGTTTGGGGAGGGCGGGTTAGGGCGCCCGTGCCATGCGGGCGGGCGGGTCAGGGCACCTGGGGGTGGGTGGGGCATGCGGGTGAGGGCGCCCGGGCCAGGCGAGCGGGTGAGGGGGGCGTGGGTGGTTCGACTGGAGGGGTGGGGCTGGGGGGTTAGGGCGCCCGGGCCGAGCCGGGCAGGCGGGTGAGGGGGGACGGTGTGTGTGGGCCGGGCGGGTGAGGGGGCCCGGGCCGGGCAGGCGGGTGAGGGGGGGCGCTGTTAAGGTGCCTGGAGGGGCCGGCGGGCGGGCGGGCGAGGGGGGTTGTGGAGCACCCACTGGTGTTAAGAAAATGAGGTTGACCGGGCCCACCATGCTCACGATTTTTCATGAAACTAATTTAATATGAAAGTTTTCAAGAAAAAAATTTAACTTACCTTTTAATTACGAGAATTCTTCGTTGATTCTGTTGTTGATAGCGATTTGCTGCTCCACAAATTCACGACCTCTTTCAACGATTTTCAGAAAACCTGGATGTGATGTTAGTAGTAGTGATAATGAAATTTTAATATGTAAGTGAAGTTACAAGGATGTTTTACTGTACAATTAATATGGGATAATTTGTTTTACAATATTATAAAGTGAATATTATTGATTTGTTTTACAACAGGTTGAATGTGGGATAATTTGTTTTAAAATATTTTAAAGTGAATATTGTAGTATTGGAAAGCGAATATTATATGGTTTAACTATTATAATAATTGTAGAAGTTGTAGTGTACAATTTTAATTATGATTTCATAAAAAAATTTAGTTTACATTTTCCAATAAATTGTAGAACAAAGTAATAAAGGTAAATAAATTTAACAGATTTTTTGGAGGGAAATATTTTCGCGAAACTTTTTGGAGGGAAATATTTTCGCGAAATTTTTTGGAGGGAAAATTCCATTCTTTAAGCTATATAATATCTTTAGGAGACTCTCCATTTGTATCATTCAACATCTTCTATTTGAAAGGGATGGATTGTTCTGATAGTGAAGTTTCGATTTATACAACATCAACTTCTGCATCGCGTAACAACTCTATTCATATTGATGAACATAGCGGGAATTCTTCCACTATGAATAGAAAGTCACTTCTTCCACTTAGTCCTGATTCTAAGGACTATGAGAGCAGCACTGATGAAAGAGGGGATGGAGAATTTCAAATAAATAAAGAGTCACATATTCCACTTAGTCCTACTTCTAAGGACTATGAAAGCCGTAGTGATGAAGAGCATGATGGTGAACTTCAAAAGAACAGAGTGTCACGATGTCCACTTAGTCCTAATTCTGAGGACTATGAGAGCAGCAGTTTTGAAGAGCATGATGGTGAAGTTCAAAAGAATGGAGGGTCACGGTGTCCACTTAGTCCTAATTCCGAGGACTATGAGTGCAGCAGTTTTGAAGAGCATAATGGTGAAGTTCAAAAGAAGGGAGTGTCACGGTGTCCACTTAGTCCTAATTCCGAGGACTATGAGAGCAGTAGTTTTGAAGAGCATAATGGTGAAGTTCAAAAGAAGGGAGTGTCACGGTGTCCACTTAGTCCTAATTCTGTGGACTATGAGAGCAGCAGTTTTGAAAAGCATAATGGTGAAGTTCAAAAGAAGGGAGTGTCACGGTGTCCACTTAGTCCTAATTCTGAGGACTATGAGAGCAGCAGTTTTGAAGCACATGATGGAAAATTTCAAAAGAATGGAGTGTCACGGTGTCCACTTAGTCCTAATTCTGAAGACTATGAGAGCAGCAGTGATGAAAAGCATGACGTTGATTTTCAAAAGTATGGAGTGTCAAAGTGTCCACTTAGTCCTAATTCTAAGGACTATGAGAGCAGTAGTGATGAAAAGCATGATGTTGATTTTCAAAAGCATGGAGTGTCACGGTGTCCAGTTAGTCCAAATTCTAAGGACTATGAGAGCAGCAGTGATGAAGAGTGGGATGATGAAATTCAAAATATTGGAGTACCACAGTGTCCACTTAGTCCTAATTCTGCGGACTATGAGAGCAATAGTTATGAAGAGCGTGATGATGAATTTCAAAATAATAGAGTGTCACTGTGTCCTCTTAGTCCTAATTCTGCGGACTATGAGAGCAGCAGTGATGAAGGACAGGATGATGCACTTAGTCCTAATTCTAATGAGTATAAAGGTAGCAGTGACAAAGGACGGGATATAGCATCTTCAATAAGTAAGTCACATTTTCAACGTAGTCCTAATTCTATGGACTATGAGAGTAGCACTCGCAATGCATATGAGGAAGAATATCCATTAAACATCGAGTCAGATTTTCCATTCAGTCCGAATTCTAAGGACTACGACAGTAGCACTGAAGAAGCAGAGGATGAAGAATATCCTCCAAGTCAATATTTGAAAAGCAAGGATGATCATAGTGTGGATAACATTCCTCTTAATGATGATGAAAATCCTTATACAAATGATGATCAAATGATGGAGATGTTGCCAAGAAACATTGTATCAAGGAGTAGGAGCAGGCCTTTTCGTATCAATGCAAGTTGTTCTAGTTATACAAGGGGTAGAGCAAAATATCTGACGAGAAGAAGTTCTATCAGTGCTCTCATTTCAAGTGAATGTTGCCAAAAAGATTGCTTGAAACATATGGATTTCAAATTTGCATTAGAAAGCAGGAAGAGATATTTGTCAATGAATAAAAGCATGCAAAATTCATATTTAGTTGGGTGCATGCGATCTACATTGTCAGGTTATGATTATCATATTGGGACTTTTTTTATCTGTAGAAAAGGTTTCAAAATGTTTCATTCGATTGGGAATTTTCGTCTCTCGAGAATTCAAGAAAATTTGGAAAAGGATCCCACATTTTATTCAGAAGTACGTCATAAAAAACACTTTGGTCCATTATCAAATATTGCAATGTCATGGATGAAAGATTTCTTTTCAAAGCATGGAGAGTGTATGCCAAATGGAGAGACAATACATATTCCAGATAATTTTTCAAGACGAGAAATCTACAACTTATACAAATAATATGCAGAAGGTGCTGAGGGATATGGCCAGTTTATTACATATCAATATTTTGTGAAGGTATGGAAGAAAGAATTCAACAATGTCCGTATTCCTAAGAAGAAAAGGATGGGGATTTGCAGTACATGTGCTTCTCCTAAATCAAAAAGGGACAAAAGTGAAGGCTCAGAAAGAGGTAAGCGTTTATAACTTTAACTTTTAAAATTGTATAGTCATCAACTATGAAAACATATTTCTTAATGAATCTCTTTTATGTTGTGTAGATTTAATTGTCAAACAACTTCAGGAGCATCGCGAACAACAAACAAACGAAAGGAAGAAGTTGTACAAGCATCGAAAAAAGTGCTATGATAATCCGAATAAATATTTGGGTTTGATAATTGATGGTATGGACCAGAAGAAAACACTTTTACCACATTTTGTTCGCACACCCAAAAATTTACAGGAGGAAAACTTTATTCAATTTCACTTGGTCGATTGTATGGTCTTCAATGGGAAAATGTTGCCAAGGGTGTACTTCACAGCTCCAAATATTCACAATGATGCAAATCTGACCATAACTATAATTCATGATGTGATTTCTCATTGGTCTGGTAATCTTCCTGAAGTTTTGTATCTACAATTGGACAACACTTGCCGTGAAAACAAAAATCAGGTTGTTTTTGGATATCTAAACATGCTTGTTGAATTGGGAATTTTTCAGAAGGTAAAGGTTGGTTTCCTTCTTGTTGGGCACACTCATGACCATATTGATCAGATGTTCAGCCGTTTTTCAATCACATTGAGGAGGAAGGAAGTTGGTAGCTTGCCATCACTAATTGAATGTATTAAGAAATCATACATGCCATAGCCTACTTTTGATGTGTTGGAAGAAACTATTGACATGCGAAGGTTTATTCTGGGATCATATGGTGAGGGGAGATGCATTGAACAACTTAATGACATTAGCTTCCAACATCAATTTCGTATCAAAAAAATTGTTGGGAACACACTAATATGGGGCAAGAAGTATTCAACTACTACAGAATGGGCACTGTCATCAGGATTGAAATTTTTGAAGTTCATTCCAGATCATCCAATATTTGCATCAAAAATATTGTTATTACAATCAGTTGGTGAAGTTCAGAATGCACGTAGACAGAACAGGGCTATAAATTATTCTGATTGCCTGGAAGAAATTAAAAAATGTATTAGATATACATATGAGTACTTTGACATTGCTGATTCTGTTTGGTGGGAGTCGTTTTTCAATAATCAAAGTGATATCATTTCGACAACAATAAATGAAGATATACGTTTGAAAAATCCATTTATTTGGCCACATAATGTGTCGAATGAACATGAGGAAGTAAACATTGTTGAACAACAACAATCTCAAGGTATTATTAATTCTTCACAGGCAGAGGAAAGAGAGATGTGTATTGGTTCCAGAAGATCTCGTGCACAACGTGAAGCCATGGAAGACCTTTATAGGGGTTCAGTACAGGATATTAAGGAGGGTTTCATGATTGCAGTGCTAGCAGATGGAGATCCCAATGGCTATCCATTTTGGGTTGCTAAAGTTATAAATGTCTTTACAGAAAATGAGGATGTTACAAGTGTTGAAGTACATTAGTATGCCACAAATACACACCCATTCAATGGTGTGTATAAGCCAGAGATGGTAGTTGACAAAAAAAATGGCGGAAAAAGAAAAAGAAAGGGTACAAATGTAAATCGCCGCCGCACAGACATATTAAAATTGGAGGATGTAGACATACTTGTTTATGACTTCAATTTAACAAAGAGAGGAACTCTTCGCTTCAAGACGATAGAGATTCTGAAAAGGTTGTTACCAGAAGGAACAGTGTTGACATGGGAGTCACCTGAAACCAGTCGTAGATCTAGAAGAATTTTGAGACCTGAAATGTTGGGCATGCATGTGGACTCAGATGGGGCACTAGTTGATGAAAGAGAAGAATATGGAACATCTTTGTCAGCATCTAGTCACTCATCTGAAGATGTGAATTATGATGGTGTGCCAGAAAACATGAGTGATTTTGAATAGTTATTTAAGACAGTTTATATAACTGATGTATGCATCGTATCTTCAAATAAAATTAATGTTTTCCATATGGTGTTAAATGAGAAGTTATGAGGCATTTTTATGTTGTTGGATTATATGTCTTAGTTATGATAAATTTTATTGTTTAAAATATCTACAATGCAATATTAAATTAGAGATATAAAATATGTTTTATTCAATATACAAATAATGACTTTTGAATGCATTTAGTGATGTAATTTGTTCATAATGTCATGGTTTTTTTTTATTTTATAGTTGAAAAAATTTCAATTTTTTTTGTATCTAGCATGTTATGGTTGAAAACATGTTAAATTTATACTTAGGAAAGAAAAATGATATTCTACCAAAAACATTAGTGTGTTTTTTCCCGCATAAACAACTTTGTTTGACACATAGAAATTTGGTTTTATTAGCATTTTTTTTAAATACTGAAAATTGACCCTAAAAAAAAAATCATTGTTCCAGTGTCATCAGTTTCATTTTGAAGCTATATTTTGCACGAAAATTTCATAGTAAATTTTGTAGTCACTGCCAATTTTAAAACATGTTCAAAATTGACGCCTAAAAAATAAAAACATCGTTCCAGTATACACACTTTTCGTTTTGAGCACTGTTTTTGATGTTATTTTGGGGTTTTTTGGCCAGAGTTCCCGTTTTGAGTTTATAGTTTCCGTTTCATAGTTTACATTGTTAATGGATGTGATAATACACAAAAGTGTGCATACTTGGTAAGTCTGTCAACTACCACCATGATGACACTCTTTCCCTCAGACTTGGGTAAAACTGTGACAAAATCCATTGAAACCTCCTCCCAACATTGGCTTGGAATGGATAAAGGTTGTAATAGACACAGGGTCTTAATTGTTTCAACTTTATTTTATCGGCAAAAGAAACATTCCGCCACAAAATTTTGAATATCCAATTTAAGTCCATCCCAAAAAATTCCTTCTTAACCCTGTGGCAAGTTTTTAAAAATCCTGAGTGCCCTCCTAAGGGAGAAGTGTTCAATTCCGTAAGAATCTTTTTTTTGAGTTGGGAATTATTATAAAGGTATAAGCGATCTTTGTACCATAACGAATCATTTTTCCAGCTAAATGTATCAGATGTACTGGAATCTTGTTGTAAGTTTCAAATAAGTGCCCACACTTCATCATTCTTCCATTCCTCCCTTGCTTTCTTTATCCAATCTGGTTGGATAATAGAAATGGTGCACAACAATGCTTCCACATCCTCATCCTTTCTTGAGAGTGCATCTCCCACCACATTTTGCTTCCCTTTTTTGTAGATGATTTCAAAGTCATAACCCAACATCTTTGTGACCCACTTTTCTTTCTCTTCAGAGGATAATCTTTGTTCTAAAAAGCATTTAAGGCTATCATGATCTGTTTTTACCTTGAAGTGTCTCCCATTAGGTAGGGTCACCATTTCTTAAGTGCATGTAGTATTGCCAACACTTCCTTCTCATAAATAGCTTTCTGTAAAAACTTTCTCTTGATTGAATAAATTTCAAAAGCAATGGGTCTTTCATCTTGCATTGAAACAACACCAATTCCATTTCCTGAAGCATCACATTCCACAATAAAGGTTTTTGTGAAGTCTGATGTAGCTAAGACCAGTGCTTGGCACATTGCCTCTTTAAGATGTGTGAAGGCCTTTGTTGCTTCTGGAGTCCATGAAAATGCATCTTTCTTCAATAATGTTGTTAGAGGTGCTGCTATTCTCCCATAATTCTTAACAAACTTGCGATAATACCCTGTCAACCTGAGAAATCCTCGCAGATGCATTATGGATGTGGGGATTTTTCGTTCTTTATTGGATTTAATTTTGCTAGGGTCTACCTTAACTCATTCATGAGATAAAATATGACCCAGATATTCCACCTCTTGTAGTTGAAAGAAACATTTGGATCTTTTGCATATAATTGTTTCTCCTCCAATAGTTGTAGCACCCTGTCAACATGTTCAACATGATCCTTCCAAGACTCGCTGTAGATTAGTATATCATCAAAAAATACTAACACGAATTTTCTAAGGAAGGGTTTGAAAATGGAATTCTTTAAACCTTGAAATGTAGAAGGTGCATTGGTAAGGCCAAAAGGCATGACCAAAATTCATAATGACCCTCATGAGTTCTAAATGTTTTTTTTGGAATGTCTTCAATTTTCATTCTGATTTGATGATATCCTGAACGAAAATCCAACTTGGTGAAGTAAATTGATCCATGCAATTCATCCAGTAATTCATCAATGACAGGAATGGGAAACTTATCTTTAATAGTGAGCTTGTTGAGCTCCCTATAATCCAGACACATGCGCCATGATCCATCCTTCTTGTGCACCAATACTACTAAAGCAGAGAAAGAACTTTGACTAGGTTGAATTATACCAGCCTCTAGCATTTTTGCAACCATACATTCAATTTCACTCTTTTGGGCATAGGGATATCTGTACGGCTTGATGTTTGGAGGAACACTTCCTGGAATCAGATGAATAGCATGATCATGATCACGAATAGGTGGGAGACCTTTGGGAGTCTCAAATACCTTTGAATGATTGTCCAATACTTTTCGAAGATATGGAGAAATAGATGATTTCGATGTGGAAACATCTAGAGAAGAGAATTGTGCAATTACACCTCTTTATTCCTTTTTTATAAGCTTTGTCATACCGTTAGAGCTTATTATCTTTCCTGGTTTCCTTGCAATACCCCTTAATTCAACTTCCTTTCCTTCCAAAGAAAATTTCATGAAAATTTCTTGAAAATTAAAAGCTATTGTACCCAAGGATTGTAGCCATTGGACTCCTAGTACAACATCCGCACCTCCCACTGGAATGGAAAGCATTGGGCTACTTAATACATATTCTCCCATGGATAGCTTGATATTATGGCACTTTCCAGAGCAATTTATTGTTCCTCCATTTGCAACCATCACTTGACACTCTGATGCTGGATATAAGAAGCAATTCAATTCTTTTGCTACCTTACAATGCATAAAATTGTGGGTACTTCCTAAATCAATCAACACTATTACCTTTTTTTCTTGATTTTTCCTTCTATCGTGATGGTTTGAGGAGTGGTAATTCCAGCCAATGCATTACAAGATATGGTCGGATTCATTTCTTCTTTATCTAGGCTTTGTTCCTGGAGTATATCCTCTTCTTTTAACCTTTCTTGCTCCTTTTCTTCTTCCTCTTCACAATCTATGTAGAATAATTTCTTTTCAGCAGACTTATGACCTTTAGTGTATTTGCTATCACAACTGTAACAAATCCATTTTGCTCTTTTTCTTCCAATTGTTGTGGTGTCAACCTTATAGGTTGTGGAAGACTAGGGGAAACAACACTTCCATCTTTATAGTTGTGAGTGGTATTCTTCTTGGTTGCCATAATTTTTCTTTCCATTTTTGTTGCTAACCTGAATGCCTTCTTTAATGAATCAGGTTCCCAAAGGTGAACATCATGTTGGATATTATCTTTTAAAGTCCCTATGAGCACATCAATCCTATGCTCCTCTGGAATATTTTTTACCCTTATGTTCAATTTTTGGAACTCCTCAATGTGCTCCATTATTGAACCCTTTTGTTTGAGACTTATCAATTGGCTAAAAAAAGTGTTGCTTTCTGTATCCTCATAATGTGCTATCAATTATTCTGTAAAATTGCCCAAGTGATAATTATTTTACAAGACAAAAGCCATTGATACCATAAAAATTGATTTGGTTCCAAATATAAAGTTGCAATACGTACCTTTTGTGTGTTTTGCACATTATTGAGATCGAAAAATTGCTCCATCTGTAATATCCATGTTGCGGGATCCTTGCTATCAAACTTCCTCATATCGATTTTTGGAATATGGTGGGTCTTTGAATCAACATTAGAGTCTACGAAATTATGATTAACATTTCTTTCATTCGCATCGTGAGTTTCCTTTACTACCCTTTCACCATTAGTAAGTATTTCTTGTAGAAAATTTGTCAAATCTGTCTTCAAATCTGCCATGCCTGTTTTCAAATCTATCTTCAAATCTATCTTCAAAACATCCATCTTAGCTTCGAAGCCATTCATCTTAGCTTCCATGCCCTTTATCTTAGATTCCACACAATTTATCTTAACTTCTATTAGCTTTTGTGAGAGTGACATTTGTTGCACTTGGTCTTGTAATTTTGATATATCATGTAGCATTTCTTCCTCTTCTTCATGAGTCATGCTAGAGCTTTTAGGTTGCTTACTAGGTACTTTCATTTTATTTCCTTGGGGCATCAGTTACCAATAATAATTTTCTATTATGCCCTTTTAATTCCTTCAAAATAATTTTTCAAACCAAGCTTAAGCAAAAATTTAAAAAAATCTACACACCCTTTTTCACTTTGTAGGAGCTTGATATTGCCCCTAATGTATCTCTATAATTTTGGATCATCCAGTTCTGAAATCACAACCTACAGTAGCCCTTTGTGTCCTCTTTCCAATTCCACCAGTCTAATCTAAATTGGATTCTCCAAGGAAGAGTTATGTCAAATCTCCCACAATGACCTGATTATAGACTAGTTCAGTAGAGCGAAATTGTATGACATGCCACATGTCCTTGTTTCAACCTTTGGCTCTAAAAAATATGTAAAAGAAACTACATCCCGTCCTCTTTCTGTACCTTGTTACGAAATTTCAATCCGATGCTCAAAGAGAAAGTTATGACGATTTTTCCCAAGTCACCTTTTTGGAATGTAATTCAGGAGTGTGCAAAAAGACCAACTTCCTCAGATCTTATCTGCGCAAATATAGCATGAAAAGCTCTGAAATTCGAACCCTAGGTTCAGTGTGATTCCATCTCAAATGATTTTTTTTTTGCTTCTGAAACATCGCAGAAAAAAATTTATAGCAAAAATTCCATGGTGACCAATTTGGAGCAGCGAAACCCTAGAATCCAAAGCTCTGATACCAAATGTTACGAAACCAGTTCACAAAATGATAGAAAATATAGATCAACGCCTTAGAATTTAGCCTCTTCAAGGGGGCTACCTCCTTTAAATTACACAAATGAATGATTCTTTAATGATTCAAATGACAAAACTTCCTTTCTATATATAGGAGTCTAAGGAGTCACAATATAACCTAGCTGACCTAAGAATAATGATATAAAGGTACAAAAATAACAATAGGGGATTCTATGGGGCACAGTAATAACAATATGGGGACAATAGGGGCACAACAATATTAATAAGGGATACAACTACAATAATAATGGGGTAATCACTAGTATTATAGGGACCTAACAGCATGTTTGATAGTAATCTTCTGCTCTCAGAACTCTTCTCTGCTGAGTTCTGTCTATTTACAGCTTCACTGTAGTCTCCAAGCTACAGTATCAGTGACAACCAGTCTTCTTATGAAGAAGTCTTTACAAATCTACACACTGCCCACACAGTCTCTAATAGCCTTCATGCTCTCTAATAAAGTCTTCACACCACTTTAGTCAGTCTACTGTTAGCTGCACTAAGCTCTGCATAAAGAACAACTTCTTGTTCAAGCTTATGTTCTCCACTGGCTACTTCTCCCCTTCAACTGTCTGTTGTCCTGTTGGCCCTTCAACCCTCTTTTTGTTCTGTTGGATCCTCTCGCTGCCTCTGTCTCCTCCAGCTTATTTCCACAAAAAATGTTCAACAGTGTTCAAAAACCTTCCTGTTCTCTATTTTACCTGTTTTTTTGTTCCCCATGCCTCTGTCTTGCAATTTCCTCTCTTCACTGGCCCTCTTGCTTCCTCCTCGGTCTTTGTGGTTTCCTCTGTCTCTTCGTGCTTGCCAGCACTCCTGAGACACGTTGATTCAACGGCGAGGACCAAATCATACATAGAGATTACATATTCAAAAAATTGTAACAACGCTCTCCTTTTTTAATGATGGCAGGCATACACAGAGTCGGTATAGTTTAACGGACAGCCACATCCCAATCTCAATCGCAATCACCTTGATTCAGCCTCCTGAACTATCGAGACTGTTATTGTATTGCATTTTTGCCTCAAAGGCCTGCGCACGACAAATATCACAGAGATTCCTTTTTTTTATTTTCAAGTTCAACGAGTCGTGAACTATTATTTCTTCGTAATATAGATGCCCGAGATCAATCCACTAAATGAAGCGTCTCAGATCATATACATATATATATATATATATATATATATATATATATATATATATATACATATATATATGACTTTTTGAAATCACCAAAGGACACGTTCTTTGGGAGTAGGGGCCGACTTATGAGTTCTTCTCATTTAAAATATATAACTCGGCTTTTATATTCTTTCAAAGGATTTCATTGGAGCGGCTGTACTGATAAGGAGGATCCATATGCCACGTCACAATCGTGCATTCTTGAAGGTCTTTAATAAGTCATGCCCTATTGCATAGTCGATGGCTGATGGCCGATTCCCTTGCTCCGATGGACCGGATGAGATATGGTATTAAACCATAGTTAATATACCTGTCGAGTCCACAACCTTATCGCAGTCAGGACTTCCAATGTGGCAAGGCTTTATGGCTTGCAATATGCGATGGATGTGATAATATATTAATTCATATTACAATGTTGCGGTGGGTCCACATACTTTATCGCAATCGGAGGTTTTAATGTGGCAGGGCCTTAACCACTTGTGATACATAATCTCGACGCGGCAGACGTGATATTAAATTGCAACATATTGCAATGGTCCCATGGGTCTGCGCATATATTATCGCAATCAGAGGGTTTCAGGGGTGACAACCCTTTTGAACTTTGCAATAGGTAGATGTGGGTCCGTGTATTATCGTATCAATATGCTCTGCTCCTTTAACTTTGTTTACATATATATTGCTCTGCTATTCTAACTCTGTTTATATGCTCCTCCACTTATGCACCTTACTCTTGGCATATGCGATAGCTCTACTCCTTTGATAGTCCTTCCTTTGGCATTGTTGCTCCGATAGCTGTTAATGCATATATAGATGGGTTTTTGCCTTCGATAGCTCCCGTATGTAATCTGCTTCCTCTAATGGCTCTGTTTTGGCACATATATATGTTATATATATATGGCTCCTCCATTTGCTCTGTTTTCTCTATTTTATCCTCTTCTTTGGCATATATATGGCATATGCATATGCTCTGTTCTACTCACTCTATTTGCTCCTATAGCTCTGAGAACTTAGTTTTGGCATATATATATTACATATATATATGGCTCCTCCTGTAGCTACTCTTGCTCCAATGTGACTCCTATAGCTTGGCAGTGTCTTTCAAAGACCTACTTACATATATGAATGCCTCTATTGCTCTGATATCCTGTGATATGCTTTGATTTGCCTCCTTTGGTAACTCCTCTTACATATGGCTTGGTTATCCTGATGGCCTTGCTCCTGTCTCTCCATGGATCTACTCGGCTTCCCCTTGGCTTCTAGTATCTAGAATATTTCTATATTGACATAAATGAAAACCTAGGTCAACAAAGAGTAGATCTTGGTTATCATATAGTTCCTTCCAATCTACAGGTTAGTTCTCGTTCATGCATATATATAACAACAAAATATAGATAGATAAGTGATTTTAAACATCATGTTATTAAGTCTAGTATCCACATGTCAATTTTGTAGTTCATACTGGAAATAAATCTTACATTATATAACTCATAATTTCACTATGTCCTTTATTAGATAAATCATATCCACTTAAGCCATACATGAAACAACAATAACTCTAATAAGTCATGCACTAGATAAATCATCACCAAGTAAGTCATATATTAGGTCATCCATCAAACATTTCCATCATCAATACCTAATCCATCTAATGATTTATATAAATAGTTTCATATGTCCAACTAAATGCATCAATATTACATAGCATTCATTAATAAATAACATGGAACTACAAATTAGAGCCTTAGCATAGGTAGCTATCTATGTCAAAATGGGCATCACAGATGCTCAAACATTGAGGGGTAGTCACCATGTATAATCTCTGCATCCTCCCAGGTAACAGATCCTGAGATATACTTGTCCCACTGAACCTTAACCTGGTCCACCATGCGACGTCTGAACTGTCAAACACTATGGTCCAATATGAATAATGGTTTGACCACTATGGTTCCTATGTCCGGGACCTGCAATTCCCTCCAATCCAGTTTGTGAGATTCATCAGAAACATAATGTCCTAAAATAGATACATGAAAAGCATCATGAGTTTTATGCAAATGGGTTGGTAGTACAAGATGATAGGAAACTGGTCAAATATTCTCCTTGATCCTTAAAGGTCTTACAAACTGAGGTGACAACTTCGTCCCTTTACCAAAGCGAATGGTTCTTTTGTTGGGTCAGATATGAATAAAAACTTGGTCCCCTACTTCATAACAACGATCAATCCTATGTGAATCAGCACAACTCTTCTGTCTATGTTATGTTTCCTTTAACCTTTCTCAAATCTATCTTACATGTTCCTCCATTTATTGAACTAATTTTGGCCCAAATATTACTTGGTCCTCCAACCTTTCCCAACTCAATGGCATCCTACATGGCCTTCCATATAGAGCTTGATACTGAGGCATCCCAATTGACTGTGGTAACTGTTATTATAGGAAAACTCTACCAATGGCACGTACCTTTCCAACTGAGTCTGATTATCCATGACGTACATTCAAAGCATGTCTTCCACAACCTGATTTAATCTTTTGGTCTGTCCATCTATTTCTGGATGATATGCAGTTCTCAGCTTCAACTAAGTCCCTAGTGCTGACTGCAAACTTGTCCAAAACCTAGATGTAAATGTAGACTCTCTATTAGAAATGATCTTTGTGTGTAACCCACGTATCCGAATAACTTCACTTATAAAAACTTGTGCCACATCAGTAAAGTCGTAAGTGTCTCTTACTGGGATGAAATGGGCACTTTTATTCAATTTTTCAACTATAACCAATATAGCATTGTGCCTCTGTGAAGTGAGTGGCAAACCCACAACAAAATCCATAGAAATTTCCTCCCATTTAGACATAGGTATGCCATGTGGTTGTAGGAGTCCTGCTGGATGGCGATGATCAGCCCTCACTCATTGAAATTCAAGACATTTGGTGATAAACTAGACTATGTCATGCTTCATGCCTACCTAAAAGAAGAGTTGCTTCGTTTTTGCGTACATCTTCTTCACTCCAGGATGTGCACAATAGAGTTGTCTATGTGACTCTTCGAGGATGCTCCTTCTTATACCCCCTTCCTTAGGTATGTACATTCTGCCTTGAAATCTCAATAGTCCATCTGGTTCAAGGACATATCCCTCAAACTTTGGTTCTATCTGCTTCCTACTCTGGAGTGCTGATATAAGCTTTAGATACCAATTATCTTCAAAGAGTTTCTCCAACACATGCTCCCTCAAATTTACCTTTAAGGCTACTAGGGAGAAGGTTCATGGTCTCCTGCTTAGCGCATTGACCACCACATTCTCCTTCCCCTTAATGTATGAGATCTCAAAATCACAGTCACTCATGAATTTGCTCCACCACCTTTGTCTAGCATTCAAATCCCTTTTAGTGAAGAGATGCTTTAGGCTTTGATGATCTGTTCTTAACTAAAATTGTCTCCCAACGGGGTAGTGTCTCTATAGTTTCAAAGCTAACATCACTGCTGCTAACTCTAAGTCATGGGTAGAATACAACTCTTCATGTTTCTTCAATTTTCTAGATGCATAAGCTTTTATTCTGCCTTCTTGCATCAATACTGCTCCCAATCCCTGCTTTGAAGCATCGGTGCAGACAGTGAAGTCTTTTTCCATGTCCTGTACACGAACAATTGGTGCACTTGCTAGTAACCTCTTTAGTTCTGTGAATGCAATATCACATTCATTTTCCCATTCATACCTGACCCCCTTTCGCTATAATGTGGTGGTGGGTTTTCCAATCCTTGAAAACCCTTCGACAAACCTATGATAATACCCTGCTAGATCCATAAAACTACGCACCTTGTGATCATTTTTTGGTACTAGCCAATCCATTATGCCCTTTACCTTTTTCGGATCAACTAAAATCCCTTCTCCTAAAATGATGTGCCCAAGGTAATGAACTTTCTTCTGAAAGAATGAACATTTTCACAATTTTCCATACAATTGATTTTCCCTTAAGCAAGTCAATACAACCCTTAGGTGCTTTTCATGCTACTTTTCATTCTTGGAATACACAAGAATGTCGTCCGGAAATACTTGCACAAATTGGTCCAAATACTTCTTGAACACCCCATTCATGAGGCTCATGAATAATGCTAGTTCATTGGTCAAACAAAATGGAACAACTACGAACTCATAGTTCCCAAACCAATTTTGAAATGTATTTTTTGAGATGTCATCTTCCTTAATCCTTGATTGGTGGTATCCAGATCATAGATCGATCTTTGAGAAAACCATTTCTCCCTTCATTTGATCAAATAGGTCATCTATTCTAGGTATCGTGTACCTATTCTTTATTGTGGCTCTATTCAAGTCCCTATAATCTATGCATAGCCTTAAGGAACCATCCTTCTTCTCGACAAAAATCACTGGTGCACCCCAAGGTGAAATACTAGGTCTTATAAATCCCATGTCTAAGAGCTCTTTTAACTGCATATGCAATTCACAAAGTTATGGAGTTGTCATCCTATAGGGTGTCTTAGATATTGGTTCTGCACTAGGTTTTAGGTCAATTGTGAAATCAATCTCCCTTACAGGAGGTAATCCAAGAAATTCCTTAGGAAAAACATCCTTGAGTTCTGACAAAATTGGGTGTTGAGCTAGGGAGGGTCCTTTCTGTTCACTTACAACCTTGACCACATATAGCTTGCAACCTTGTCAGAGACAATGTTTTACCTTCATCATGGATATGAATCATAGCAACACTCCTCTCTTGATTCCAAAAATCTCAATTGGCCTACCTTCATCATCTAAACAAATCACCTTCTTCTTGAAACAGTCTACCAAATCTCGATGAGCTTCTAGCCAATCCATTCTAATAATTACATCATACATCCCCAATGTTGTGACGTGTGCCTTCAACTTAGTTATAAACACCTTGAAGTTTACCTGACATTGGTCAACACTAGGTCCAACATCTTATTTTATCCCAGAAGCCATCTCAACTTACTTAAAGTCATCGTGGTCATATGTTGCCAACCCACATTTTCTAATGCAACTGGTGAAATGAAACTATCTGTACCACCTGAATCAAACAAAATTTTAAGTTTTACTTTGTTTATCATACCTGAGGTTTCTACCACGGCAGACTGGTGTTCAACATGTCAGTTATCAACTGCTTCATAGATTCGATGGTGGCTACTTGTTCCCCTGATTGGTGCTTTTCCTTGTCTATGGTTGTTACCACTTTGTAACTCAAGATAGTCACACTGATAATGAGGTCCCCTGCATCCCCAACAAGTGATGTGTGGTAGACCTTGAACTGAATGTTGTGGAGTACTTTGGAGAGAGTTCTTTCCCTTGGGACCTCTGCCCCTACATGTTTCTCCTTGCGTATGATCTTTATTTTCACGCGCCCTTGAAGCTGCGGATGAAGCTACACTAGTAAGCATTGAAATCACCATCATCAGTGCTCTAGGTACAACCCCTAGGGAAGGTACGAGGGGTCTTCCCCATAAACCTTGGTTTTTGTGGAAAAGTGGTTTTGTTTCCACCCTTTAAGTCTAAGTATTCTTCAACATACTAGGCATGTTCCATAACTTCTACAACTGAGGATGGTTTCCACATCCTCACCATTTCCCTAATATTAGGGTTCAATCGATAAATGAAATGATCTGCTTGGCGCTGGTCAGTATCCATGTAGGAGACATACTTAACCAATTCCATGAATCTAATCTCATATTCTTCTACCATACAATTTCCTTGTACCAACGGATGGAAGGCTCCTACCTATTGTCCTTCATAATATTCTCATAGCTACTTTTTCCTGAATCTCTCCTGACATAACTCGCAAGTAACTGTGTCCATAGTGAGGTGTATTTGATGCTCTAAGTTACCCAACCAATTCAGAGCACTATCTATGAGTTGGAATATCATTATTTTAGCTTCTGAAGTGGAGGTATAATATCTTAGTGTGAAGCACCTTCTCATTCCCTCTAACCAAGCTTCTGCATGTTCGCTGACATGACCTCTAGCAAACTCTGGGAGCTTAATATTTTAGAGCTCCCTAGTAATGTCCTCAATTGGAGGTCCTCTATTAGAGTCCCTTGATCCCTCAATATTTCCTAACCCTGATGGAGGGTGCTCTACTTCCACTTGAATTGTTTGGCGCCCTTTTAAAGTCTCATTAATTGCTTCTAGGGAATGCAAGATGAGAGTCAACTCCAGTGAAGGTAATGGGTTTTTTGTAGGAGTTCCTTGTGATGACCCTCATTGACCTTTATTTCTTGGTGTTGTCACCATTTCTAATTGTTCAAATATCTATATGATACATAAGAGTTATTAGCACAACTTAGGCCTTGTCAATTCTTACTTGGCTCACACATGTTTTGCATAATGATAGGTGCAAGTTCTCCTTTTGTTATGCTTATAAACAACTATTTCTAATATTGAGATGATAACCGTGGGTCTACTAAATCCTCTCCCATTGCTATCTAAGCAAGTGCTACCACGCACTGCTAGTCACCCTCAAATATCTTTAGATATCCCTAAACAATCATCCTAAATCCATCTTATATATTTTGAGCATTCACATAAACATTAGCTTACCATTTTTAATCACATTATTATAACTAGGTGTCCTCTTGAAATTCCATCAACAATGTTAGATTATTTTTCAAAGTGGATGCTTGTTGTCTCAATCAACTCAATATTGACATTATTGTTAGATGTATACTATCCAATTGATGTAATTAGAATGGCTAGTGCTACACGCTTTAAAATAATAATATTGTATATTGTAAGTGATTATAACATACCAATCTATTGTTGTTCACATTTGACAACTTTAATATATTAAAATCTACTAAAAGAAAAGAGAAATATATTTTTTGCAATGCAATGGAGTTGGGTGTTAAAATTTTAGAAGATAGGTTTTTTTTTTTGTTAACTACTCAAAACCCCTACATTCCCATAAATAAATAAATAAATAAATAAATAAATAAATATATATATATATATATATATATATATATATATATATATATATATATATATATATAATCTATTTTAAATTAGATAACATTATACTCTACTTTATTTACTATAATATTTAAAATTTTCAAGTTCTCAATTAACAATTATATTAATTATTTATTATTTCGTTTATGACAAGTTTGATACACCCTATATAAAGTTTGATATATAAAACTTTTGATAGGGTTGAGCCAAGTATAAGGGTAAAACACATTGACAGTGGGTCTTTCATCTACAAAGATCCTGGGGTCAAAACCCTTCCTCAACCAAACAAAAAAAGGGACAAGGGTTTTCATAAGTCTTTTAGTTGCACTTGCATTCATGTCTGGGGTGAACATGCACGAGGTGCCGAAGAGCAGATCAGTATGTATCTGTATTTATGACTAAAGAAATAGGTAGCATTGTCAAGGAACTAATTGGAAACCCCTTTTGATTTTGGGGACCACTCCTACTGAGGTTCAGATATGGATATTTAGGATTGGCTCCTCGAGCTTTTGTAGGCATGTATGAAATTATTTATGTCTATCCAGAGACACTTCTACGAATAATTGGGTCATTAAAAAAGCTTGCAAAAATTCATGGTATTAGTCTTTTTGCTATTGATGAAGTTCCAGAAAAATGAAAACGGTGGGTGTGATTCCCAACTTGAAAACCTTTGCTAGTATTTTTCTAGTATGCACCAACTTGGCAGCTCTGGAATAGGGCGTGGATATCCATGAAGAGATAATTAAAAGCGGACTTCAATGCGATGTGTTTGTGGAGAGTTCCCTGGTGGACATGTATGAAAAATGTGGGAACATAGAGAAGGCACTCAATATATTCAACAAAATGCAGAAATGAGATACCGTGTCGTGGACCATGATAATTGAAGGGTGTGCACAAAATGGAATGGAAGAGGAGTCTCTAAGGCTTTTCCTACAAATGAAACTTGCATGTATAAAACCTATCACAAATAACTTTACCAATGTTCTCCCAGCATGTGCCAATTTGGCATCTCTGGATCAGAGCATTTTCAACAAAGACATCTTGCTCAAATGCAAGGTTCAGGGATACAACTACATTGGATAGGAAAGTGCTTTTAAAGAAGCTTCGAGGTGTTCTAGAGGGTTTGAGAGGGCATGTGGTAGGTCGTAACAAAGATGATGTTGAAGAAGCTATCACCATGGTAGAGGCACTTGCAGTTCAGTTGACACAAAGAGAAGGAGAGTTGCTCCAAGAAAAAGCAGAAGTGAGAAAGCTGGCTGCTCTTTTCAAACAGGGATTGGATGATGCAAGAAGAATGGTTGAAGAGGCAAGGGTTGTTTCCCATGCTAAAATTGAAGTTGCTAGATTAGCTGCACTTCATGTTGAACAAGCCTTAGACAAACGGCAAAGCTATGCAAATGTACAAAGAAGCAGGAATTTGAAGAGACGAGGAACGAAGTGCAAGATGCAAGGAGAATAAAAATTCTACATGAACCAAGTAGGGTGATGGACATGGAGCATGAACTTGAAGGCCTAAAGCTTCAAATTGTGGTAAATTCTGCTGAAGCCAGTAGGCTGCAGAAAGAGTTTGCCATTACCAGAAGATATGAACAAGATAAAGAGAATTTATATGAATTAGAGGGTGCTGAGTGCTTAGGTTCACATTTGTGAATAATCTTGTGTTCTGAGATTGCTCTTGACATTTCCAAGTGTAGCATTCAATGGTATCGTATATCTTTCGAAGGAAGCAAGAAATACCTTATTTCAGGTGCCACCAAAGCAGATTATGCTCCCGAGCCTTTTGAATTAAGAGATTGTGTCAATTGATTAGTTTAGCATTAATTTTTGGATACTATTTTGGCCCAATTCCTGATATAAAATGTTCTTTATTAAAATATTATCATCAGGAGATGCCTGCTCATGTGATATTTGGATTCTTCGTTTGAATAGATCCCGCAATAGATATGGATCTAGGACAACCCCACAATGGATCTTATTAACTATCTGAGATCTATAATGAATCCTATTCAATGAACCACCCAAAAAATACAAAATGACAAATAAAAAATTACAGAAAAAAAAAAAAAAAAAACATTTAACATAAGCTCCAACTCAGTAACCTAGAGGATAAATAGGTCAGGGCGATGAAACAAATGATTCTTCTTTTTATGTAAAATTGTAAAGAGTAATTGATCTATATCAGTATATTTGACTGTATGATGTTTACTGAGATTCTAAAATTTAGGCATTATTTTGATATGTGAAATGTCAGAAATTTGTTCTGTTGGGTCTGTTAGTACTTTAATAACTGGGATTTCGCTTGTGAGATGCACCCTCCCGTAAATTCAACTTACAAAGGGCTTTTGGGGACTGTAGTATTTAACCAAAGAATAATTATGTTCACAACACCCACAGATCATTCTCATAGACTGAACGACATCCTACAATGAATAGGCGTTAAGGCTCTCTGCTGTCCCACTATTGTGGTGGAATTTACCGCTTACACAAAAATAAAAAATAAACATGATGGAAACCATTTGGGAGGACAACCAATCTTTATTGGACCTTTACTCAGCCATTGCATTTACATCTCATGTAGGAATCACAATGCTTTCACAAGCTCTCGAGGAGGGCAGGGGTGCCCTGCTCAGGACAAAAGGAGACCCATTTGTCATAGGAGCTTGGGAAGGGATGCCCAGTTGCTCAAGGATTTGAGAATATGTAGAGAGAATCCTAGAGTGAAAACATTAGTGCCCTCTGTAGGGTCCCAAGAGACTCTAGTTAATGAATTGGGAAATGGCCATGCGTGGAAAATTTTATAACTTGTGGCCCTTTTATTAAGTCTAGACGAGCCTACAATTGTTCTTCATTTTTTTTTAAGTGCCCTACGAGCCAAGGGATGGGATGTGGTGCATCTTAATGCATATGTCACTAGATGGGCTAGTCCAGATTATGCACAGAGTGAAAATTTTGTTGGGCATGATAGATCATGTATTTTGGCTTTTAACTATTATACAGGGCATTGCACTTGCCAAAATACTAGAAAGCCCAATCAGTCAAATACTATGGCAAGTATCTCCATTGTGTTTTTAGATTCTACACAATCTAAAGGTTAGTTAACAGGTGAAAAATTCGTTTCCCAAGATTTGTCGGGGACTAATCCTGAGCCAAGAGAATCAGAGAATAGGAGTATGCTTCAATTAGAGGCGGTAAGTCGCTCATCGAATGAATCATCTAGTTCAACAGGACACGTCAGCGATCAAAATTTGAGAAGCAAGAATCGGAGGAGACTGTTAGATGCTTTGACTAGAGGAACTTCTAGGAGGAGGAATTTGACTCCAGCTATACTTCTGTCAGTAGATGACATTGATGATCTTGGTTCTACAAAGGATAGGTGGCTTCTTGATTTTAGTGGAGTACTATATGATGATGCTTTAGAAGATGATGTAATCAATAATGGTGGAAACTCTGACTCAGAATAAGGAAGATGGAATTTCAGATCCCAAGTCTGGGCATTGCCTAGATTGCATAGGGTTCTCACAGAACCTCTTCTCGGTATTCAAGGTTTTGTGCATCTGGTACCCATGTAGATGGTCACCACTCTTGTGAGGCTTATGTGAGGACAAAAGAGACAAGCACACATGCAAGCATTTCACACATAGTGATGTTTGAAAAGGCCTTATTTGACGTACTGTATGAGATTCATCGATAATCAATTGCTATTTCACAAACAACATCATTATCTCATGTCTCATTTCCAGCACCTGAGTCTGTTGTCAATTCATTTCTCATCAGGAATCACAAGAAACCTGAGAAAAATGAAAATGTAAATGATGAAACAACACAGTGCTACATTGGCCTTGTAGAATATGAGGAAGGAGATAAAATTCAGGTTTTTCCCTGTCACCATGAGTACCATATGGCACGTGTTAATAAATGGCTAAAATAAATACACAGAGTATGATAAAAGAAGTTCTAAATTTCTAGTAAAATGGAAAAAAAAAATCATTAAATTAGTCTTAAATGAAATAAGTTCCACATAATTTTTATAATAAAAATGCTTACAAGCAATGATGAGGGTTATAAATTCTTTTAGGGGAGATTTGGGTCTAGTGGATCTTGGGTCCAAATTTTGAATATGGGCTTTGATAGCAAGTGTGAGGGTCCTTCCAAGGGTCATATAGCTAAAAACTAAATTTCTCTAATTTTAAATACAATAAAATTGGAAATAACTTATTTCTATCTAAACATTTAATTGATGACAATTTACCATTAAAATTTATTTTTCACAAATTATATAAGTAAGAATTTCATTGCAACCATTTCTATAAGTAATCAATAAATAGAGGAATACATGTTCCAATAGCTTAGTTGAGATGTTCCTAGCTCCTGACTCTGTTGCGATGCTCCTCTTGACTACCCGACTAGATTTTCTTCCCAGCCAACTAGGAAGTATTTCCTAGCCCAGGAAACCTTCAAAAGTTCCCTAGCCCTTTGAGCCTAAGTCCAACCAGATGTAGTGTGTCCAAATCAAACAAATACTCTCCTTCTCTCCCTTCTCTTTTCTCCACTTTCCTCCCAAACCAAAATCCTCCAAAAACCACAACCAAAACCAAAACCAAGACCAAGGATCCCCCTCTCCTCTCATCATCCTTCCCCTTTAGGCTTTTATGCCTCTTTCTCCCATCCACCTCAACCACCTATCATTAATGACATTGGGACATTGCAACGTAGTTTACCACGGTTGACCATGATATATTTTCTTATGGAGACAATCTTTGTCACAATGCGGCGTTGGACCATGGTTGATTTTCATATTGAGAAAATATTTGTCACAATGTTACGTTGAACCATGGTTGATCATGATTGTAAACCAAGAGGATTTATATTAGACACAAGGATTAATATTATAAATTATATGAATAATATTAAACCCTAGGAATAAGAACCCTTAGATTAATAAACCCAAGGGATTGATATTATAAACCGAGGGGAATAATAAACCAAAAGGATTAATATTAAAAATCCAAGGGATTATAAACCGAAGGGAATAATATTAAACTAAAGAGATATATATTATAAACCTAAGGTATATAAACCCCAAGATAAATATTATAAACCATCAAATAAACATGGTTGACCATGGTTTACCATGGTTGATTTTTATTTTGAGACAATCTTTTTCTTAATGCAATGTTGGACCATGGTTTATTTTCATATTGAGACAATATTTGTCACAATGTGATATTGGACCATGGTTGACCATGATTATAAACTTAAGGGATTTATATTAAACCCTAAGATTAATATTATAAACCCTATGAATAATATTACACCTAGGAACACTAAGGTTAATATTATAAACCTAAGGGATTAATATTAAAAACCTAATGGATTACTATTATAAACGCTTGGAATTAATATTATAAACCCCAATATTAAAAATCGACATTTCAAACCGTAATACTAAACATAATATTATGAACCTCATATTATACACCCCAATATTATAAACCTAAGAATAAACCATAATATTATAAATGTAATAGTAAACACAATATTTTAAACCTAATATTAGAAACCTTAATATTAGAAACACTAATATTAAACCCCAATTTTGTAATGTCATGTTGCAATGTTAACTAAATTGCAATGTAATGTTAGTCTACAATTGATTGTATTTTACCATGATAACCTAGGTTGACCATGTTTGACAATATTAACATTGGTTGGCCATGTCAAGTATGGGTTGATAATGGTTTTTAAACATTGATTATGGTAACTATGGTTGACCACATTAGTAAATGTGGTTAAATGATTTTTAAATGTCACATTGCGACGTTTGATAAATTGGCACATTGTGGCACCACTACGATGTTCAACAAATTTTTGTCACACTCCACAATGTAACATTGCAACCAGGTTTTTCATAATGAGACAATGGTTTGTCACATTGAGATGTTTGACTAATTTGATGATGATTGACAATAGTTTTCTATGGTAGATTATGGTTGTCTATAATGATAATGAGAGGATATGGTTGACTATGTTGTCACTATGGTTAACAATTGTTTTACTACGGTTGAACATGGTTGACTATCATTTTCCACGTTTAGGCTAGAGAGATTGATTATGTTTGACTATATCATCACGTTGACTATTATTATATATGTTAAACATAGGGTTGACCAACTTCAATCATGGTCAACTATTTAAACATTGCCCATCAAATATTATATATATATATAAATTTGATCAATATAATATAATTATATACTATAATTATTTTAATTATAAATTGAAATATATATTAATATTAATAAATAGCTAATATTAAAATTATCATATTAATATATTAATAATTATATAAGTTAATTAATCCTTATTATTATTAATATTTTAATTAGCCTGTTTACTCATATTTGTATTGATTAAATTATTTTAAATTATATTTATATCTAAATAAAATTATAAATATTTATATATATATATATATATATATATATATAAAAGTTAATATTATAAACCCAATATTTTAAAGCTATATTATAAATATTATATATTAAACCATAATATATATCAATTTTAAGAATATAAATCTTATATATCAATCCCTAATACTATAAATAATTATATTTATTTGATTAATATAATATTATTTAACATTTATATTATTAAAAATATTTTACTAATAATTTAATATTTGTCAATATACTTTTAATAATATATTTACCAATTATTTAAGTATATTGACTTTAAAATTAATATTAATATTAATATTGATGATAATGATGATGGTGGTGGTTAACGTCCACTGAGACGAAATTGGTCTATCAAACCTATAATTTTCTTAGTTTCTAATTGTCTGGCTCCTCATCTTTCTTGGCGAGGTCGGTGTTCTTGCTTTCTTTTTTTGCTCTACGGTCTTCAAAGTTTCTTTATCTTGCATCTCCTTCATCCCTTATAGTTCTTGGGACATTGATGTCTTAGCTTCACCATCTATTGTGTTCATCCTTTTGAAGATAGTCAGAGAAGAAGTTTGGTCTAGGAGATCTGCTTTGTTATTAAATGAAGATTAATTTTGTGCAGTATTTGAATCGTCATAACTGTTGATGCTTGAGGGGTTGTCGAGTTCACTCTTTTGTTGTTGGGTGGGACTTTCCCCCTACTTGTCTTGATAGTTGTTTCTTTCCTGCTTGATTTCTTGTGATTCAGAGTTTTCTCGAGAGTATTCTTCTCTGATGATAGTGTAGTGTTCTTTTTGTGCTCCTTCCCACCAAGTAGATCTGTGGTGATTTTTTCTAGCAGAATTTTTCTGGGAGGCTTTTGGGCAGTTTTTAGCTAGGTGGCCTGTCTCAAAGCAAGATCGACATCTGAAGAGGACACTTTCATAATCTAGTTTCTGGTTCCACACATAGTCTTTACTTGTTAGATGTGTTTCCATTGGGAATCTGGCACTGAAGTCCATTTCCACACAGATGTGTGCATAGGTGGTTCTAGCATATTCCTCTATTTCTAGGCACCTGCAGTAAAATTTCCCAATTGAATTTCCAATGGCTTTTAGCAAAGAGAAATTCTAGAGATGCAAGGGTAGGTTTGGCAATCTCACCCAAATTGGTGCTGAGGTTATGAATGTTGTTGAAGGATCGAATGATGGGTTAGATGGCCTCATGAATAGGCCTAATTTTTCCCAAAACCAAGGGCTGGAATCTAGAATACATTGTCTACTTTCAGGGTTTTCAAAATCTACTATAAAGAAACCCCTAGCACATGGGTAGATATTAATTGCATCAAGAATTAGAGGCTTCCATACCTCTGAGATCCAAATGTGGAGAGCTGTCAGCCGCAGACAAAAACCATTGAATCAACATATTAGGGCACTTTCAGAGAACTTCAAAGCCTCATCAAGTGAGGCTTGGACCACCTGGATAGTGGGAGCTGGGGCTTCACTGACGATATGGGTAGGAGATTGCCCCCCAGAGGTGGACAGAATTGAACCAGCAACTATTTTCATGAAACTCGGAGCCATATGGGGAATGCTCTCTTGGGAAACCACAAGATCGACAGATGTAGCACCAGTATCAAGGGCCATAGAAGGCCACAAAAATATTGCAGTAGAGTGAAGATCTGAAGAGCCACATCATGAAGATTTGAAGAGCTGTGTGGAAATCCTAGAATATGGTCACGAGAGTCATAGCATGAAGATCTGAGGTGAAGAGCCACAGATATGAACCATGAAGAGCCACAGAGTGAATATCTTAAGAGATGCAACGCGAAGATCTGAGGTGAAGAGCTGCAGATTTGAAGTGTGAAGAGTTATAGAGTGATCCCAACGCAATCATCCAACCCTTATACAAATTACAAAGATCTCGACGATTACAAAATGTGGGGTTACGGAGTGGAAGGTCTCATGGATCCTCTACAGAACAAGACCCCTGTACGCAGGATTGTAGGCACAGAATGGCTAAATTTGGTAGGTGTCGGTGTCAAGGAAGAGCCGCAGATCTGTCAAGGAAGAGCCACTATTAAAACAACTATATCTACCAACTAGAACAACAAAAGTACTACAACAAAACTAGTTTTAAATTCATTATGCTTTCATTTTCCATTGTGCCTAATGAAGTGTGTTTTCATTTTCCATTATGCATAATGAAGTTCTTCCGTGGATTCTTGCTTAAAATGAAACAAATTTATATATTTATGACTCCACTTAACATCATTCTACTTTAAACCATTGATATCACTTTTTTTGGAACAAGAAAACTCATAAATTTGATTTCTTTATTAAAAATTTTATTAACAATATTTCCATGTTTCATATTTTCCATTTTCAACAATAATATTTTATAAAAACTTAATAATAAACCAGTTTATTAAATCAATTTTTCTTAAAAATTTTTAGAGGGCATTCCTTAAGTTCTCATTTCCACCAATGACATCGATATTCTTTTGCAATACATGAGGCAATTGAAAAAGTTAAAAGAATAGAGATCT
Organism: Pinus tabuliformis; assembly: GCA_031772625.1. Lineage (NCBI taxonomy): Eukaryota > Viridiplantae > Streptophyta > Pinopsida > Pinales > Pinaceae > Pinus > Pinus tabuliformis. The sequence goes on from CM062819.1 coordinate 378,445,253, forward strand.
CTTGTTTTAGATTCTATTGTAGATTAGGGATATTCAAGTACATTCCTGAAAGGGTTCGGTGGAAAAATGGTTCCCAATACTCAATCAGAAAAGCATGCGTTCATCCCGTGCTAGACTATTCTGATCCAACTATTCACATTTACACCTAGCCAAAAATAACAAGATGTAAGTGAGAATGTATACTATTTCAATGTGACTCTTCCAGGATGCTCCTTCTTATAACCCCTTCCTTAGGCATGTACATTCTCCCGTGAAATATCAATAGTCCATCTGGTTCAAGGACATATCCCTCAAATGTTCGTTCTATCTGCTTCCCACTCTGGAGTGCTGATATAACCTTTAGACACCAATAACTTCAAAGAGTTTCTCCAACACACCCTCCCTCAAATTTACCTTTAAGGCTACTAGGGAGAAGGTTCATGGTCTCTTGCTTAGTGCATCAACCACCACATTCTCCTTCCCCTTAATGTATAAGATCTCAAAATCGTTCTCACTCATGAATTCGCTCCATTGCCTTTGTCTAGCATTCAAATCCCTTTGAGTGAAGAGATGCTTCAGGCTTTGATGATTTGTTCTTAAGTCAAATTTTCTCCTAATGGGGTAGTGTCTTCATAGTTTCAAAGCTAACATCACTGTTGCTAACTCTAAGTCATGGGTAGAACACAACTCTTAATGTTTCTTCAATTTTCTAGATGCATAAGCTATTACTCTATCTTGTTGCATCAATACTGCTCCCAATCCTTGCTCAGAAGCATCGGTGTAGATAGTGAAGTCTTTTTCCATGTCCGGTATGCAAAGGAGGGGTGCACTAGTTAGTAACCTCTTTAGTTCTGTGAATGCAGTATCACATTCATTTGCCCATTCATACCTGACCCCCTTACGCTATACTGTGGTGATGGGTTTTGCAATCCTTGAAAACCCTTCCACAAACCTACGATAATACCCTACTAGACCCACAAAACTATGCACTTCGTGAGCATTTTTTGGTACTGGCCAATCCATTATGGCCTTTACATTTTCTGGATCAACTGAAAACCCTTCTCCTAAACTGATGTGCCCATGGTAATGAACATTCTTATGAAAGAAGGAACATTTTCACAATTTTCAATACAATTGATTTTCCCTTAAGCAAGTCAATACAACCCTTAGGTGCTTTTCATGCTCCTTTTCATTCTTGTAATACACAAGAATGTCATCTAGAAATACGTGCACAAATTGGTCCAAATACTTCTTGAACACACCATTCATGAGGCTCATGAATACTGCTGGTGCATTGGTCAAACAAAATGGAACAACTACGAACTCATAGTTCCCAAACCAATTTTGAAATGCATTTTTTGAGATGTCACCTTCCTCAATCCTCATTGGTGGTATCTAGATCGTAGATCGATCTTTGAGAAAACTGTTGCTCCCTTCATTTTGATCAAATAGGTCATCTATTCTTGGTATTAGGTACCTATTCTTTATTGTGGCTCTATTCAATTCCTTATAATCTATGCATAGCCTTAATTTACCATCCTTCTTCTTGACAGAAATCACTGGTGCACCCCAAGGTGAAATACTACGTCTGATTAATCCCATGTCTAAGATCTCTTTTAACTGCATATGAAACCCATAAAGTTATGGATTTTTCATCCTATAGGGTGTCTTAGATATTGGTTTTGCACTAGATTTTAGGACAATTTTGAAATCAATCTCCCTTACAAGAATGAGTCCAAGATATTCCTTAGGAAAAACATCCTTGAGTTCTGAAAAAATTGGGTGTTGATCTAGGGAGGGTCCTTTCTGGTCACTTACAACCTTGACCACATATAGCTTGCAACCTTGTCATAGACAATGTTTTACCTTCATCATGGATATGAATTGTAGCGACACTCCTCTCTTGATTCCAAAAATCTCAATTGGCCTACCTTCATCATCTAAACAAATCACATTCTTCTTGAAACTATCTACCAAATCTTGATGAGCTTCTAGCTAGTCCATTCTAATAATTACATCATACATCCCCAATGTTGTGACGTATGCCTTCAACTTAGTTATACACACCCTGAAGTTTACTTGACATTGGTCAACACTAGGTCCTACTACTTGTTTTATCCCAGAAGCCATCTCAACTTACTTAAAGTCATCGTGGTCATATGTTGGCAACCCAAATGTTTCTAATGCAACTAGTGAAATGAAATTACCTGTAGCACCTGAATCAAGCAAAATTTTAACTTTTACTTTGTTTATCATACTTGAGGTTTCTACCATGGCAGACTAGTGTTCAACTTGCCAGTTATCAACTCTTGCATAGATTTGATGGTTCGATGGTGGCTACTTGTTCCCCCGATTGGTGCTTTTCCTTGTCTACGGTTGTTACCAATTTGTAACTCAGGAAAATCACACTGGTAATGAGGTCCCCTGCATCCCCAACAAGTGATGCGTCGTAGACCTTGAACCGGATATTGTTGAGTTCTTTCCCTTGGGACCCCTACCCCTACTTGTTTCTCCTTGCATATGACCTTGATTTTCACGCACCCTTGAAGCTGTGGATGAAGCTACACTAGTAAGCATTGAAATCCCTATCATCGGTGCTTTAGGTACAACCCTATTTCCATATGGTTGTGGCCTCAAACTTCCTCGCCTAGGGAAGGTACGAGGGGCCTTCCCCATAAACCTTGGTTGTTGTGGAAAAGTGGTTTTGTTTCCACCCTTTAAGTCTAAGTATTCTCCAACATAATAGGAATGTTCCACAACTTCTACAACTAAAGATGGTTTCCACATCCTCACCATTTCCCTAATCTTAGGTTTCAATTCATAAATGAAACAATCCGCTTGGTGCTGGACAGTATCCATGTAGGAGACATACTTACCCAATTCCATGAATCTAATCTCATATTCTTCTACCATACAATTTCCCTGTGCCAAGGCATGGAAGGCTCCTACCTGTTGTCCTTCATAATATGCTCATAGCTACTTTTTCCTGAATCTCTCCTCAAATAACCCCCAAGTAACTGTGTCCAGAGTGAGGTGTAGTTGATGCTCTAAGTTACCGCACCAATTTAGAACACTATCTCTGAGTTGGAATATCGTTATTTTAGCTTTTGAATTGGAAGTATAATCTCTTAGTGTGAAGCACCTTCTCATTCCCTCTAACCAGGCTTCTGCACGTTCACTGGCATGACCTCTAGCAAAATCTGGGAGCTTAATATTTTAGAGCTCCCTAGTAATGTCCTGAATTGGAGGTCCTCTATCAGAGTCCCTTTATCCCTCGATATTTTCTAACCCTAATGGAAGGTGCTCTACTTCCACTTGAATTTTTTGGTGCCCTTTTAAGGTCTCATTAATTGCTTCTAGGGAATCCAAGATGAGAGTCAACTCCAGTGAAGGTAATGGGTTATTTGTAGGAGGTCCTTGTGATGACCCTCCTTGACCTTGATTTCTTTGCGTCCTCACCATTTTTAATTGTTCAAATATATATATGATACAAAATACTTATTAGCACAACTTAGGCCTTGTCAATTCTTACTTGGATCACACATGTTTTGCATAATGATAGCTGCAACTTCATCTTTTGTTATGCTTGTAAATGACTATTTCTATTATTGAGACGATAACCGTGGGTCTACTAAATCCTCTCCCATTGCTATCTAAGCAAGTGCTACCACACACTGCTAGTCAACCTCAAATATCTTTAGATATCCCTAAACAATCATCCTAAATCCATCTAATATATTTTGAGCATTCACATTAACATTAGCTTACCATTTTTAATCACATTATTACAACTAGGTTTCCTCTTGAAATTCCATCAACAAGGTTAGATTATTTTTCAAAGTGGATGCTTGCTGTCTTAATTGACTCAATATTGACATTATTGTTAGATGTATACTATCCAATTGATGTATACAGAATGGCTAGTGCTACATGCTTTAAGATAATAATATTGTATATTGTAAGTGATTCTAACATACCAATCTATTGTTGTTCACATTTGACAACTTTAATGTATTAAAATCTACTAAAAGAAAAGAGAAATATGTTTTGTGCAATGCAATGGAGTTGGGTGTTAAAGTTTTAGAAGATAGGTTTTTTTTTTGTTAACTACTCAAAACCCCTACATTCCCATATATATATATATATATATATATATATATATATATATATATATATATATATATATAATCTATTTTAAATTAAATAACATTATACTCTACTTTATTTACTATAATATTTAAAAATTCCAAGTTCTCAATTAACAATTATATTAATTATTTATTATTTGGTTTATGACAAGTTTGATAAAAACTATATAAAGTTTGATAGGGTTGAGCCAATTATAAGTGTAAAGCGTGTTGACAGTGGGTCTTTCATCTACAAAGATCCTGGGGTCGAACCCCTTCCTCAACCAAACAAAAAGGGACGAGGGTTTTCATAAGTCTTTCAGTTGCGCTTACATTCCTGTCCGGGGTGAACATGCAGGAGGCACCGAAGAGCAGATCAGTATGTATCTGTATGTATGACTGAAGCAATAGGTGGAATTGTGAAGGAACGAATTGGAAACCCCTTTGGATTTTGGGGACCACTCCTACTGAGGCTCAGATATGGATATTTCGGATTGTCTCCTCGAGATTTGGTAGTCATGTATGAAATTATTTATGTCTATCTAGAGACACTTCTACGAGAAATTGGGTCAGTAAAGAAGCTTGCAAAAAGTCATGGTACTAGTCTTTTTACTACTGACAAAGTTCTAGAAAAATGAAAATGGTGGGTGTGAAGCCTAACTTGAAAACCTTTGCTAGTATTTTTCTAGTATGCGCCAACTTGGCAGCTCTGGAATAGGGCGTGGATATCCATGAAGATATAATTAAAAGTGGACTTCAATGCAATGCGTTTGTGGAGAGTTCCCTGGTGGACATGTCTGAAAAATGTGGTAACATAGAGAAGGCACTCAATATATTCAACAAAATGCAAAAATGAGATACCGTGTCCTGGACCATGATAATTGAAGGGTGTGCACAAAATGGAATGGAAAAGGAGTCTCTGAGGCTTTTCCTGCAAATGAAACTTGCACGTATAAAACATATCGCAAATAAATTTACCAATGTTCTTCGAGCATGCGCCAATTTGGCATCTCTGGATCAGAGCATTTTCCATAAAGCCATCTTGCTCAAATGCAAGGTTCAGGGATACAATTGCATTGGACAGGAAAGTACTTTTAAAGAAGCTTCGAGGTGTTCAAGAGGCTTTGAGAGGGCATGTGGTAGGTCGTAACAAAGATAATGCTGAAGAAGCACTTGCAGTTCAATTGACACAAAGAGAAGGAGAGTTGCTCCAAGAAAAAGTAGAAGTGAGAAAGTTGGCTGCTCTTTTCAAACAGGCATTGGATGATGCAAGAAGAATGGTTGAAGAGGCAAGGGTTTCCCATGTTGAAATTGAAGTTGCTAGATTAGCTGCACTTTAGGTTGAAAAAGCCTTAGACAAATGACAAAATTTATTTAAGGGTACAAAGAAGCAAGATTTTGAAGAGACGAGGAAGGAATTGCAAGATGAAAGGAGAATAAAAATGCTACATGAACCAAGTAGGGTGATGGACATGGAGCATGAACTTGAAGGCCTAAAGCTTCAACTTGTGGCAAATTCTATTGAAGCCAGTAGGCTGCAGAAAGAGTTGGCCATTACCAGAAGATATGAACAAGATAAAGAGAATTTATATGAATTAGAGGGTGTTGAGTGCTTAGGTTCACATTTGCAAATAATCTCGTGTTCTGAGATTCTCCTAACATTTCCAAGTGTAGTATTCAATGGTATCGTATATCTTTGGAAGGAAGCAAGAAATAACTTATTTCAGGTGCCACCAAAAGCAGATTATGCTCCCGAGCCTTTTGAATTGAGAGATTGTTTCAATTGATTAGTTTAGCATTAATTTTTGGATACTATTTTGGCCCAATTCCTGATATAAAATGTTCTTTATTAAAATATTATCATCAAGAGATGCCTACTCATGTGATATTTGGATTCTTCATTTGAATAGATCTTGCAATAGATATGGATCTAGGACAACCCCATAACGGATCTTATTAACTATGTGAGATCTATAATGAATCCTATTTAATGAACCACCCAAAAATTAGAAAATGACAAATGAAAAATTACAGAAAAAAAAGCATTTAACATAAGCTCCAACTCAGTAACCTAGAGGATAAATAGGTCAGGGTGATGAAACAAATGATTCTTCTTTCTATGTAAAGTTGTAAAGAGGAATTGATCTATATCAATATATTTGACTGGATGATGTTTACTGAGATTCTGAAATCTAGGCATTATTTTGATCTGTGAAAAGTCGGGAATTTCTTCTGTTGGGTCTATTACTACTTTAATAATTGGGATTTCACTTGTGAGATGCACCATCTTGTAAATGAAACTAACAAAGGGATTTTGCTGTTGGCATTATGACATAGGTTTGGCGCTATGACACAGGTGTTGTCCTTGATTGCAACTCACTCAAATGACAAATCACAGTTCAGGATCATAGAATGAAGGAAAAAGAGGTATACGCAGGTTCCCCTTGACCAAACCGCGTATACACGCGGGTTCGCAGACCAAAAGGTGCGTATGCGTATACACGCACTTTCACGCAAGGAAAAGCATGTACATGTTGGAAAAATTGGTTTTGGTCCATGGTATTTGGTCCTTGGTATTTTGACCCATGGTATTGGTCCAAGGTATCTTGTCCAAAGTATTGACCCCAGGTATTTGGTCCAAGGTATTGCTTCTAAAGTGGTTTTTGACCATGGTATTGAGTAAGGCCTAAGACTATAAAAGGATGATGAGATCATTAGGCAAAGGCACTCAAGTATTGTATATCAAATGAAGAGCAAGATCTAGAATACTGGTCATTGGGTTATGGTGCATAGCTGGATCTGAATCAAGGAGGAACCTGAGCGCTTGAAGAAGGATAAGTTCTATTGATGGGTTAAGTTTTTTAGGCTTGAAGAGAAGTATATTTGTGTGGTTTTGATATTTTATTGGCACATGTCATAATCTATAAATCTGATTATCTCGTTATAACTGATGTCTGAATAGTTGTAAAGGTTAAATCATCTTTTACAGATCTGTATGCAGGTTCAGTATAGCAAAGACGCATATACACGCTGGTTCGGCATTTAAAAACAGCGTATATGCAGGTCTGCCTTCAGATAACAGCGTATTTGATCTGGATTTAAACAAGAATGCAACAAAATATAGAGATAACCATATACACAAAGATGCAGCGGAAATAATACTTCATTTCATTAACGGAAAATACTGAAATATGCTTACAAACAGAAATGGAAAGAAACCAGCTAGAGCGATGATAGCTTATCTCTAAGAAGATATGTGGCAGCTACATGCCTCTCAACTATGTTACAATGAGGATTGCAGGCCTATTTTTTGTTGAGAAACAATGGAAAACCCTTGACATCCCAAAACCTAACCCTAGAAGATGAAACGCCAAATTGTGGGCCCCGTTTGGGTAAATTGGTACATCAATTTCCTGGGGTCGTAGCTTTGGCATATGATCTCCGTTTGACACATACAATAGCTCGTTAGAAAGATCTATCTGAGCACTACAATTGTGGGAAGAGCAACGTTTGTCCATGGATCCATGTTGCTCCCAGATTTCCCAAAAAACGTTGTTTAGGGCCTCAAAACGGCTCCGGAAGTTCAAGACCCGAAAAACTGCTAAAAATAGTAAATTGTGCTACAATTACAGAAACTGAAAAACTAAAAGAGACACTTGTGGGGGTCTAAGTGGGATAGGTTGGTTGCCACCACCATCCACCTGGATCATTCCTTCCCCCTAGGCAGCAATGGTCTCCATTGCGTTGAGTTCCTACATCCGCTGAACTTGGTCCCGGGTGAGCTGTTCTGTAATCTTTGATGTGTCTAGTAATGGTGGGAAGCATGGTCAAGGGTGTTCCACATTGAACACTCAGTGTAAGAGAAGGAATGGAGGAATTTTGTGCTCTAAAGCATTATTTCCCACAGCCTTAGTAATGGTGTAAGGACCATGTCGGCGTGGTCAGAGCTTCGGATGGGCTCTTGTAAGGCATTCTTTCTGCAAATGCAACCAGACTTTGTTGCCCTCCTGAAGCTTGTGTGGTACCCTTGTGGGTGAGGAGAAGTTGTTCCTATGTTCTGTCATGAACATATCCCTTTGTTGCTGCTATTGCATGGAGGAACCCTTCACAGGGGTCATGGATGTGGTGACAATCTTCCCCTTTCTTTGGGAGTGAACCAGACAGATGAATTTCCTAGTCTGGGAGATGAGCTTACTGCCTTTCTTAGCAGTGATCAAAGAGGTGGTAGTAGGTGGGGCTATCTATGGTATCTTGTATAATGAATGATCCAAAGAAATAATGGTAGCGCGAGGCCTTGACTCATACACAACATGTTGCTTCCATAAGTATCGATGGTCTAATAATACATCAAAAACATCCAAAGGTGTAACATCACACAATACCTCGTCTATGAAAGGCTTCATGCTGTAGGGAGGGCGGCACTGCTGGCAAACTTTGAGATCTCGTCCTTCATGAAGCCACCCGATACTGTATGGCTGCGAGTATGGTTTATTCAGTAGGCCCAACTGCTTCACGACCTCTGCTAAAATGAGGTTCTTTTGGCTGCCACTGTCAACAATGAATTGCAGTAGCGAACCCTTCACCCACATCTGTGAGTGGAAAAGACGTTCCCCCTCCTCTGGATCTTCGGGCTCATTTTTTTGGATCTTGGCAGTGGCAACAGTGGCGTTGGGATCCGCATCAATGATTTGCTTCCCTTTGCCACTCCCCTTGTTCGGTTCTGAATTAGGGTCGAAACATGCATCTGCTTTTGAAGCCTTCAACTCGGCCACCAACGACTGCTTGTTCCAACACTCACTTGTGTTATGAGTGGGACTCTTGTGGAACTCACACCACTTTCCTATGTCCTTCTTTGACTTCGTGGTGTTGTTTTTTGTTACGGCTTCGACGGGTTGTCTTGGGTCACTCTGCCTTGGCTTTGTCCTTTGGTCTTCGGATTCACAGATCCAAAGTCTCACTTCTTCTGTTTGAACTTTTGCTCTATTTTGACAGTGTATCGGTACATCGTGCCGAGCAAGGAGATGTTCAGGAGCTACCTCTCTGCCTAGATGTATCTGTGTAGGCAGCCACAGTATTTGAGTACCAAATGCAGCTCAGAGTCCTTGATACCCAACTGTGTGCGAAGGGTATGAAAAAAATTTGTGAACTCCAGCACATCTTGGTCCCTTCCCTGCTACAGTGTGGTCCATCTAATGTATTTGTCCTCATAGCTTTTGACAGGGTAGTACTGCTCCTTGACGACATCCTAGAACGAGTCCCAAGTGGGTGCAGCTGAAAATAGTGAGCTTGTACTTTCATCCTTCTACTCATAGTAGGTTTCCCACCAGTCCTTGACGTGGGTGCTGCTTTAAGAAGAGCGAAAATAATCTTTTCTCGACATGAAAATTCATGAACAGAAAAATAACCCTCTAGCAGATTTAACCATTTATCGACGACATCTATGTCTATTTGACCCTCGAATATGGGGATTTCAAAATTAACTTGTCCCTTAAAAGCTGTGGAATTTCCAGAGTAGTTGTTGGAAGACGATGCGACGCTCCTGGGTAGTTGGTGAAGGATCTAGGCAAAGTTGTCCATCATCGCATTCCTTTGTCACTCGAGGGCTTCCTTGAGCAATATTTTGATAGGATCTCCTGCCCCCTCATCTTTATTTTCATCTGCCATGGGAGGCCGTTGGGATTTGCGACACTGGTCTTGCAAAAGTTCGACCAGTTCAAGCCCTAACTCCTTATATCCCTACCTCTTTCGGGACATGCAAAGAAAAATAGAGAGAAAGCAGACTACTCTGATACCACTGATATGGATTTAAACAGGAATGCAACAAAATATAGAGATAACCATATACACAAAGATGCAATGGAAATAATACTTCATTTCATTAATGGAAAATACTGAAATATGCTTACAAACAGAAATGGAAGGAAACCAGCTAGGGCGATGGTAGCTTATCTCTGAGAAGAGATGTGGCAGATACATGCCTCTAAACTGTGTTACAATGAGGCTTGAAAGCCTATTTATTGTTGAGAAATAATGGAAAACCCTTCACATCCCAAAACCTAACCCTAGAAGATGAAATGCCAAATTGTGGGCCCCGTTTGGGTAAATTAGTACATCAATTTCCCGGGGTCATATCTTTAGCATACGATCTCTATTTGACACATACAATAGCTTGTTAGAAAGATCTATCTTAGCACTACAACTGTGGGAAGAGAAACACCGGTACGTGGACCCATGTTGCTCCCAGGTTTCCAAAAAAACGTCGTTTAGGGCCTCAAAACGGCTTCGGAAGTTCAGGACCCGAAAAACTGCTAAAAATAGTAAATTGTGCTACAATTACAGAAACTGAAGAACTAAAAGAGACACTTGTGGGGGTCCAAGTGGGATAGGTGGGTGGCCACCAACATCCACCTGGATCAGTATGAATGCAGGTTTGACACATTGAAGTAGCATACATCTCATAAAATATGTTTTAGCTAATTTTGTTTGATGTTTGCAATGTTCTAGGTTCTACATTTGGTTCTGGTTACTGTTACTGTGTTTTGGTTACAACATTCAGAAAAGTGATTGTTTGATTCAGTTTTGGTTGGTGCAAAGGAGATTGATTGATGTAGATATATTTGATGTTTGATTGATGTTATTAATGGATCCAGTCTGAAAATTTACGAAATGTGGTCACTGGAAGAAAAGAGAGGGTTGTAGCCTTCTGTAGGTCAGCACCAACGTACTAGTAAACACATCAGCTAGTACAAGAGCTAAGGGGGTTGTACCTCCCTTCTAGGAAAAGCTGGAGAACGAGAGAAGTTTGTAGCCTTTTGCAGGTAGAAGCTTGCATACTGGTATAAGGCTGCACCAGTACAAAATTTGTAAAAGAAGTTTCTTATTAAAGAAAGATTGAGACGATTGTAGCAAGTGGTTTTCACCCACATTGGGTTTCCACCTTATATCTTGTGTTCATGTGTGTGATTTCATGTTTTGTTTATTGGATTTGATTACTGTTTCTGATACACAGATTAAAGATCAAGTAACTAAATTATAAGATTTCAAGGTATACGCTGGCTGCTCTAAACACAGTTGCGTATACACGCAGGTTTCATTAATAGAAGTAGCGTATATAAATCTATTTATGGAAATGAAAGATTCTTAAATTGCGAATACTGATTCACCCCACCCCTCAGTATTATTTCCAACATTTGGGGACTGTAGTATTGAATCGAAGAAGAATTATGTTCACAACGCTCACAGATCATGCTCATAGACTGAACAACATTATACAACGATGAGGCGTGGAGGCTCTCTAGTGTCCCACTATTGTGGTGGAATTTACCGATGACACAAAAATAAAAAATAAACATGATGGAAACCATTTGGGAGAACAACCAATCTTTACTGGATCTTTACTTAGTCATTGCATTTACATCTCGTGTAGGAATCGTAACACTTTTACAAGCTCTCGAGGAGGACAGGGTGCCCTGCTCAGGACAAAAGGAGACCCATTTTCCATAGGAGCCCGAGAAAGGATGCCCAGTTGCTCAAGGATTTCAGAATATGCAGAGAGAATCTTAGTGTGAAAACATTAGTTCCCTCTGTAGCGTCCCCAGAGACTCTAGCTAATGAATTGGGAAATGGGCATGCATGCAAAATTTTATATCCTGTGCCCCTTTTATTGAGTCTAGACCAGCCTACAATTGTTCCTCATTTTTTTTAAAGTGCCCTACGAGCCAAGGGCTGGGATGTGGTTCATCTTAATCCATATGTCACTAGATGGTCCAGTCCAGATTGTGCACAAAGTGAAAATTTTGCTGGGAATGATAGATCATGTATTTTGGCTGGTAACTATTATACAGGGCACTGCACTTGCCAAAATATTTGAAGGCCCAATCAGTCAAATACTAGGGAAAGTATCTCCATTTTGTGGTTCCAGATTCTACATGATCTGAAGGTCAATTAACAGGTGAAAAATCTGTTTCTCAAGATTTGTTGGGGACTAATCCTGAGCCAAGGGAATCAAAGAGTAGGAGTATGTTTCAATTAGAGGTTGTAAGTCTCTCATCGAATGAATCATCTAGTTCAACAGGACGCGTCGGCAATCAAAATTTGAGAAGCAACAATCAGATGAGACTGTTGGATGCTTTGACTAGAGGAACTTCTAGGGGGAAGAATTTGACTCCAGCTATACCTCTGTCAATAGATGACATCGATGATCTTGGTTCTACAAAAGATAGGTGGCTTCTTGATTTTAGTGGAGTAATATATGATGATGCTTTAGAAGATGATGTAATCAATAATGGTTGAAACTCTGACTCATAAGAAGGAAGATGGCATTTCAGATCCTAGGTCTAGGCATTTCAAAGATTGCATAGGGTTCTAACAGAACCTCTTCTCGGCATTCAAGGTTTTGTGCATCTAGTACCCATGTAGATTGTCACTTCCCTTGTGACGCTTATGTGAGGACAAAGGAGACAAGCACACATGCAAGCATTTCACACATAGTGATGCTTGAAGAGGCCTTATTTGACGTACTGCATGAGATTCATTGATAATCAATTGCTCTTTCACAGAGAACGTCATTATCTCATGTATCATTTCCAGCACCTGAGTCTGTTGTCAATTCATTTCCCATCAGGAATCACAAGAAACCTGAGAAAAATGAAAATGTAAATGATGAAACAACACAGTGCTACATTTGCCTTGCAAAATATGAGGAAGGAGATAAAATCTGGGTTTTTCCCTATCACCATGAGTACCATATGGCACGTGTTGATAAATCGCTAAAATAAATACACAGAGTATGATAAAAGAAGTTATAAATTTCTAGTAAAATGGAGAAAAAAATAATTAAATTAGTCTTAAATGAAATCAGTTCCACATAATTTTTATATTAAAAATGCTTAGAAACAATGATTAGGGTTATGAAGTCTTTTAGAGGAGATTTGGGTCTAGTGGGTCTTGGGTCTAGATTTTGAATATGGGCTTTGATAGCATGTGGTAGGCCCCTTCCTAGGGTCATCTAACTAAAAAATAAATCTCTAATTTTAAATACAATAAAATGGGAAATAACTTGTTTCTATCTAAACATTTAATTGATGACACTTTACCATTAAAATTTATTTCCCACAAATTAAATAAGTAAGAATTTCATTGCAACCATTTACATAAGTAATCAATAAATAGAGGAATCCCTATTCCAATAGCTTAGTTGAGATGCTCCTGAGCTCCTAACTCTGTTGGGATGCTCCTCTTGACTACCCAACTGGATTTTCTTCCCAACCAAGTAGGTAGTATTTCCTAGACCAAGAAACCTCCACAAGTTCCCTACCCCTTCGAGCTTAAGTCCAACTAGATGTAGTGTTTCCAAGTCAAACAAATACTCTCCTTCTCTCCCTTCTCTTTTCTCCACCTTCCTCCCAAAACAAAATCCTCCAAAAACCACAACCAAAACCAAAACAAAGACCAAGTATCTCCCTCTCCTCTCATCATCCTTCCCCTTTTATGCCTCTTTCTCCCATCCACCTCAACCACCTATCATTAATGTCATAACTACCCCCTCATCTTTTCATTTGACTTTTCTTACCATATCTTCTCCGAAGTAAAATTAAGAGGTATTTTTGGGATAAGATATGGATATATAATTTGGTAATTAATTAGAGAGGACCATATCTTCTTCTAAGTAAACTTGACAAGACATTTTGGGGATAAGATATGGACATATAATTTGGTAATTAATTGGAGAGGACCATATCTTCTCCCAAGTAAATTTTAGAGGACATTTTGGGGATAAGATATGGATATATAATTTGGTATTTAATTCGAGAGGACCATATCTTATCCCAAGTAAATTTGAGAGGAAATTTTGGGGATAAGATATGGATATATAATTTGGTGATTAATTGGAGAGGACCATATCTTATCCCAAGTAAATTTGAGAGGACATTTTGGAGATATGTATATTTAAATTGGAATAAATGGAAGGAGATCATATCCTATCAAAATTTAAATTTGAGAAGACAAGTTGCAAATTGAATAATAACAATAAAAAAATTTATATCGGTAATAAATTTATAGTTTCACCAATGTAGGTATGCACCAATATTTCTTGGTAATTATAAGTCAATATTTTCAGGTAATTTAAACACTAATAAAATTTGCATAATAAGATTAAGTAGGGAATTACACCAATGAACAATTCAGCTTCACCGTGGATTCATTAGCAAAGCAACGTGAAGATGCATTCGGGAGAGCACTAGAAGTGGCAGTAGTAGTAGAGGTGAACATACCAGTGCATGGAAAGGGCAAGAGAAAGATTGTCAATCACATGGAGGAAGAGCAAAGCTACAAGTTCTGAGCTGATCCACTTGTAGAAAAAACAGTTATGGCTATAGAGACAAAGAGGCAAAAACGCATTAAGCGAATCATGCAAAGGTAGAGGGAGAAATGGAGAATGGAGGAAATAGAGAATGAGTTGCATGAGTTGAAGGAGAAAATTTGAAAGGAACAAGAGTTGTGCAAATAGGAGAGGGAAGCGCAATAGAAACAAGTACAACAGGGGGCGCAACATGTGCAGACAGATGAAACAAAACCCATACAAGTAGTGGACTTGTCAAAATAGCTGGCATCAAGTGAGAAGGATGAACCATTGTAGGAGAAGGACTTCGCTCAGAATATAGAGCGAGCACATGAGCGGATGGATACAGACATAGAGCAGAAGGAGCTAGAGAAGGAAATAAACCTGATGCCTCAACACCAAGAGGTCGACCCACTAGGTTCACCACATCTAGAAGATGAACAAGTCCCAGGCGACCAATGAGACACTCAGATCCTTGGAGATTAGCGGAAGGAGAGATGAACAACATCTCATTCAACGAGTCTCAATATAGAGTTGTGCAGTCTGATAGAGTGTCAACTCCAGAGGATCATACACCTCTTGCGTAGTATGATGAATGAGTGATCATGTCTAACGTGCACAACCATCCAGCAGCCTTGGTTGATGCCACTAGAGAATATGCCGAAGCCATTAGCTTAAGTGTTCACTTTCTGATAGCGGAGAATGAGTGAATGATTAAGGAGCTACAGATGGCCAAGCAAGAAGGAGAGTTGGTTATAGTGTCATCTAGAGCTGAAACGAATAAGGAAATACTAGATGAAGTAGTGTCCGTTGACATTTTTGCGAGTGCTCTATTCCCAGTTTGGTAGGGTGCAGAAGATAGTCGTCCATTCCAATAGCTGGTAGCAGTGATGTGTTAGAAGAGAATGTATCTTGTTGAATGTGCATGCTGTTGTTGGTTACATGAAAATGTGGATGATGAGATACAAGGGAGGTCCACTTCCCTTGCCTAAGATGATGAAGCACATAGTGCTCAATCTGAAGGTATGCATCCGCCTTAGATACGAAACTATGAAGAGCTCTTGCATCTCATCACTAGTCTACAAGATTTCCATGCATGTGTACTTAAGAGTATGGATGTTGTGGTGTGTGCACATGTGGTCCCATCTATTGGGATTCTTATCTAGATGAAGACAAAGACATAGGTCCGACTAGAGCTTGACTCATACCTTGACGAGTTGATGCACATTGCCACCAGTCCATACTTTCCCATGAGTGTATAAATCATGCACAAGTATGTTGTTGGTCTGGCAGCATTGAAAAAAATGATCAGATGAGCTAGATAGAGGAGCCCAAGTAGTGTGCCTACATGCTATGGAGGCAAGAGTCAGGTTCCAGAAATATGTCACCTTGGAGCAGAAGGAAACCATCGTGGACTACCGATCTTGGCATCAGTTTGTTACTATCAATCACAATGAAGATGTCGAAGGGTTGGTATTCCAGTAATTGTCTCAGTCATAGTGATGTCTATCAAGGCTTCTTCAAGCTGTTTTGTCTCACATAGGTACATGTTCATTGTAATGTAACATCTTGTCAAGCGTAAGTTCAAGTGTCGATAGTAGACGTAACAGTAATAGAGTAGATGAAGAGTCATGGGTAGATGAACTGTCACAAAGGGTAATGTCAAGGGTCACCCCACTCTTTGCTATAAATAGTCCCTCATAACTCATTATAAAGGATTTTGGTCAGCAAAGATTCTGATAGGACGATCTTAGTGAGAGCTTGGACAGTACTGTAATGAGCCTTGGTTTCTCCACTGCGCAAAGCTAGTACATCTCTTTGGAGTAGGCAGTTGTGGCTATAACATTCCGCTGTCAGAACTAGAGGTTGGACATGGATGTCTTGTATGAATAGAACTTACACTTATTAATATAACGAGAACAAGCACGTTTCGTGCATATTTTGTATTGTATTTCAACTATCTATTTACTCTAAATGATAGATGTATTTGTTTTCTTATGCATGCATGTATAGCTATTTCTGTGTATGCATGTATGAATCTTTTTGAAATGTGTGTTGTTTTAACCATCACTTTGGATTGCTATCTAACTTGCCTTCCATGTTGTGATGCATCCTTGATCATGTGTTCCCTTCTTAACTCCGTGCTATCACAAGTTTCCAAGGGGTGCACTCATCTCAACCGCCCGTGTGTTAGAACCTCTTGTGCACCTTCCTTGGATCACTGCATATGTCACACCCTTTTGACCAACAAATTTATCTTACTTGCCTATGTGTGAAATCCCAATCAAGGCATTACCATACGACCCACTACTAGGACTCACACACCAAACTGTTTGAGGTCTAATTGGGACTTCTTACCAAGGATATCCCATGACATGTTTGCGGGTCCAGCACCATCAACACATTCCAAGGTATTTGAGACTCCCAAAAGCCTACCACCTTTTCATGATCATGATCATGCTATTCATTTGATTCCAGGAATTGTTCCTCCAACCATCAGGCATTACAGATATCCCTAGGCCCAAAAGAGTGAAATTGAACATATGGTTGCAGAAATGCTAGAGGCTGGTATATTTCAATCTAGTAAAAGTTCTTTCTCTGCTCCAATAGTATTGGTGCACAAGAAGGATGGACCACGGTGCATCTATCCAAATTATAAAGAGCTCAACAAGCTCACTATTAAAGATAAAATTCCCATTCATGTCATTAATGAATTATTGGATTAATGTCATTGATAAATTTACTTCACCAAGTTGGATCTTCTTTCAGGATATCATCAAATCATGATGAAGACTGAAGACATTCAGAAAACAACATTTAGAACTCATCAGGGTGATTATGAATTTTTGGTCATGCCTTTTGGCCTTACCAATGCAGCTTGTAAATTTCAAGGTCTGATGAATTCCATTTCAAAACCTTCCCTAAAAAAATTGTGTTAGTATGTTTTGATGATTTACTAATCTACTACAAGTCTTGGAAGGATCATGTTCAACATGTTGACAAGGTGCTCAAACTATTGCAGGAGAAAAATTTATATGAAAAAAACTCCAAACGTTTCTTCGGAGTACAAGAGGTGGAATATTTGGGTCATATTGTATCTCATGAAGGTATTAAGGTAGACCCTAGAAAAATTAAAGCCATTAAGGAATGGAAACTCCCCACATCCATAAAGCATTTGCGAGGATTTTTGGGGTTGATAGGGTATTATCGTGAGTTTGTTAATAATTATGGGAGAATAGTAGCACCTCTAACAACATTATTAAAGAAAGATGCATTTTCATGGACTCCAAAAGAAACTAAGGCCTTTTAACATCTTAAAGAGGCAATGTGCAAAGCACCGATCTTAGCTAGGTCAGACTTCAGAAAAACCTTTATTGTGGAATGTGATGCCTCGGGAAATGGATTTGGTGTTGTTTTAATGCAAGAAGAATGACCCATTCCTTTTGTTAATTTTACATATGTTCTAAGCTAGAGCAATTTATTACAATTTCTTTTCTAGATTAGCAATCACATCAGCATAAAGTAAACTGTAGATAGAACATAAATATAAATTGCAGAAGACAAGCCAAGACAAGAGGACACAAGATGTCGCGGTAGCCAGGGACAAACCCCACAATGTGGGGAAACCCTTGATCAATTCTTCTTTTATGTTATTCAAAGATCAGTAGAGAAAGTGAGAGAGATAGTACATTTACAATAGAAGTCAACAGTTTGACTTTTGATATCTGCAAAGATCACTTGAAGACATATTGCTTCAACTTATTCTCTAAGAAGACTCCTTCACCTATCATAGTGTTGGATCTCATCCATTTTTTGCACCTTACCTTCGTAGTACCATCATGTTGCTTCGTGCATCATCATGCTGCTCATGATCATTATGCTATCCATACATCGTTATGCTTCATGCTGCCCATGCATCATCATGTTGCTCATGAACACTATGTTGCCTATACATCATTATGCATCATGCCCATTGTTTCATTCATCATCATACATCACTACTTTGATGAGAGGATTATACACCCAAAATTGTTCATCCTTATCATTTTCATTATGTCGAGACTGAGTCCTTCTTACAGGTATACGAAGGATCTCTTGACCATCATCAAAATCTATTTCGTTATGCCAGGACTGATTTCTAGCATAATCTTCATTCAGCAAAGGGAGTATTTTTATCATGGCTATTTATTGTGATATGGAAGCAATAGCTATGCCAACGAGGCTTCAATACAATATATCATTGCTTGAGACCCTCAACACTGCTTCAACTTGTACCCACACTTCCAGTAAATTAATCCTTGGTCTCCTCACAGTGACTACATATGGAATGAGAGCACTGACATACATATTTATATGCTAAGGTTGTTGTTCCTCAAGTGAGGTGTAGTCAAACCCATGGTTGTGGCTTGGTTTCACGTGGAGATGACTGCGACTCCATATATAGCTGCGGCTCCTCTTCATAGCTGCATTGCTTTTGACTGTGTATGCATGTAGGGTCTTCATTGACTGCATGAGCATACTATGGCTAGATGTCTTGACGGTGGTTTCATAATAGCGGTTAACTATATGCCTGCTGCTCTTACCTTTTGTTGCGGCTCTTCCATTCTTGTTATCACTACGGCTACATACTTTGAATGAGATTTCTTTGACTGTGGCTTCACATTGACTGTGGCTTCACCTTTAATGTGGCTACCCTCTAATGATAATGACTTCCTTTATATTACTACGGCTACCTGGACAGTGTATAAGTGCCTGTGTTTAGGGTTGCATATAACTGTCTCTATGAATGAGTCTTCATTACAGCGTATGATTGTCTTCCATGATTGCAGCTAGGTGTATCCATTACAGCGTATAAGCTAGGGCATCATCTGCGTATAAGCTAGGGCATCTTCTGCGTATAGGCTAGGGAATCATCTGAATATAGGCTAGGGCATCATCTACATATAGGCTAGGGCATCATACACTTGGCCCAACGTATCTTCTGTGTGTCTATCCTTCTCCAAAAACACAAGACATGGAGAGGAGATCACATGAAGAGTGTGTCCAAATGACTTCAAATCCTCTTTTATTTATACTAAGACATAAATGATGAATAGGCATGTCTATTGGGATTCTGAGCCTACTCAAGTTGCTAGCCAACTTAACAAGTTGTCTTATAACATAAATAAATTCATAACCCCATGAATACTTGTCGGAATTGGATGATCTTTAGATAATTCCTACACCTCTCGATGAGAAAGATCCAATAAAAATATTAGCTGCCATAAATAAGTTGACCCACATGGAATTTGGCCCTAGTTGCCAATTTTAACACTCCCTCTCAACAAGGGAGAATTCCATTCGCTAATCTATATGTTTGACTGTACTATCTCTACCATCAGTGTCTTGCATTACTCTGCCCAGCTCTGCTCAGCTCTGTTGGCTTTGCTCTACTCTGCTCAGCTCTGCTGGCTCTGCTCTGCTCTGCTGGCTCTGTTCTGCTCTGTTTAGCTCTACTGGCTCTACTTTGCTCTGCACTGCTCAGCTCTGTTGGCTCTGCTTTGCTCAACTTAGCTCTGCTAAACTATGAAGAAGAAGAATTGATCGAGAATGTTTCATACGATTCTCCACTTACCCAAAGTCAGTTTCAAAGTGCGTGCCATTGGTCCCAAACTAGTCTCAACCGACCCAAAGTCAACATCATAGTGGGTACCACTCCTACCACTGGTCCCATACCAGTATCATCAGTCTCAAAGTGTGTACCACTGCTCCCAGACCAGTCTCAACTGACCCAAAGTTAGCGTCATAGTATGTACCACTCTCACTAGTCCCAGACTAGTCCTACACTGACCTGAAGTTAGTCTTAGAGTATGTACCACTGCTCCCAGACCAGTCTCAACTGACCCAAAGTTAGCGTCATAGTATGTACCACTCTCACTAGTCCCAGACTAGTCCTACACTGACCCGAAGTTAGTCTTAGAGTATGTACCACTGGTCCCAGACTAGCCTCAACCAACCCGAAGTCAGCGTCATAGTAGGTACAACTCCTACCACTAGTCCCAGAATAGTATCATTGATCCCAGATAAATGAAGGTCATCCTAGCTTAGGGAGTACGGTAGATACCGCGATGCATCCATCGACACTACTATGGTCCTTATCTTCGTTTCCCTACTCATTGATTAGATGAGAGGTACTTCCCATGAGTCCTTGACTACATGGGTAGGATTCCTCGATAGGAGAACTTAATCAATCCTGTCCTCATAGGATAACTAATCATCGTGCTACAATTGTCATGGAGAACACATCATCTAGACCTCACAGGAGAACTAATCATCCTGCTACATTTTGTTATGGAGAACACATCATCCAAACCTCACAGAAGAACTAATCATCATGCTACACAGGAGAGCGAATCATCCTATCCCACAAGAGAGCAAATCATCTTGTCCAATAAGAGAGTGAATCATCTTGTCCTAGTGCACACCAACAGGGGAGGGTGAGTCACCCTGTGGCCGTATGTTGTTCCAGTAGGGATCACAAGCCTCGAGAGCTCCCAAAGCTCAATGTATACAACATGCAGAAAACTTTTAGAAGGGTCACTCAACAACTCCAAGTCGTATGGGAAAATCACATATTTGATCTTTTCCTGGGGCTTTGTTAAAATCTCAGCGACATGTACATCAGTGTCAATGCGATGGAGCCTCCTTTCTCATCGACTTACCATATCACAGATAAGGCAGCATCTAATGCTTATCTGCTGGAGCAATCATTGAATACGGGATTCATCTATAGTCAAATCCCACCTCTGGTTGTCATCGAGAACCACAGTGATATTCATCATGTGTACAAACAGCTCATTGAAGAGCTTTTGTAAGCAAACCGCCTCTCAGGTAGCCATGCTAGCAGCAATATACTCTGCCTTGGTGGTGCTTAAAGCCACTGACTTCTGCTTCCTACTAAACCAGGATATCGAAGCAGATCCCAAGGAGAGCCAACACTGAGAAGTGCTCTAGTGATCCTCCAAATTGCCTGCCCACTCAGCATTTGAAATATTTTAGGCAGTGTATCTCAATCCATGAGAAATTGTGCCCTGAAGGTATCTCAGAAGATTCTAGGCACCAATCTGGTGAAGCTCACCCAAAAATGAGCTCACCATACTAACTGGAAAACATATGTTCCAATGGAGGTTCACCAAGAACATCATACGCGAATGAGTTTATAAAACTCAGAGGCATTTCCCAAATCTGATTTGACATCACTACCATATAACTTCTGAAAGTTAAGATCCTCAAGATAGTCACAGGCTTGTAGTTTATTATTCCACATCTAGAATCCAACTCCCTCTTAATTTAGCAAATGAGAGGGTCTACACCTGTCAGAAATAGGTCATCCTCATAAGGTGCTCGTATGAGAAGTCTATCATCCATAATCTTTGGATGGTTTGGATCAGTTTCACTCCTAGTGAATCTCAGCTTCATCATACAGCTATTGATCCTCTCATGCTACACCCGGGGTGTTTGGCTTCAAGCTATACAGGGAATTCTTCCACCTTCATATGTGAGATTATCAATCTCAAACCCCTGGGGTTGTTCCACACCTGTGGACCTACCCATTGATGAGTGCCACCTTGTAACCTTTGACTTCCATTGCTGAAATGGAAGCTAGGTTCTTCTTGCGATCAGGTACATAAAAGAGATTGTGTAAATGAATCAAGTTATCCTCATCCAATTGACAGGTAACATTCGCTACACCCTTTCCAGGATAGGTGTGTCAGCTCCAAGTATGATCCCACGATTGTTTCTATCTCTATCAAAATTAGAGAGCGTACCCTACTATCTGATGAAGTGTCGGGGGTTCCTTGCTTTCTTTTAAGAGTCTACCATTTCTCCTTGATGAACTGTATTACCTGTCATTCCCTTGACCCTGGAATGATTTGTTTATCTTTATCAAGATAAATGTCTCTACCATTCAGACACTCCTTCACATAATTGCCAAACTTATTGCAACCAAGGCATCCACCTTTCCTTCCACACTTAGATCTGAACTTCCCAATGAATTGATCTTTAGATGGGCCATCAGAAACTCCTGCTGCACCATTCTGATAATATTCTTGACTTCACACTGGTTGAATTATAAGGAGCCCATTGATCCTTTTTGTCTTGTCCCAAATATCTTTGGTGATTTCCCCTTCACTCTTGCCTGGGAATTGTCTTCACCTGAACTTCAATACCATGTTAATTTTACGTATGTTCTATACTAGACCAATTTATTTAAATTTCTTTTCCAGATTAGCAATCACATCAGCATAAAGTAAACTGAAGATAGAACATAAATATAAATCATTGAAGACAAGCCAAGACAAGAAGACACAAGATGTGGCACTAGCCAGGAACAAACCCCACAATGTGGGGAAACCCTTGATCAATTCTTCTTTTATGTTCTTCAAAGTTCAGTAGAGAAAGTGAGAGAGATAGTACATTTACAATAGAAGTCAAAACTTTTACTTTTGATATCTGCAAAGATCAGTTGAAGACATATTGCTTCAACTAATTCTCTAAGGTGACTCCTTCACCTATCATAGTGCCGCATCTCGTTCATTTGCTGCACCTTACCTTTGTAGTACCATCATGCTGCATCATGCATCATCATGCTGCTCATGATCACTATGCTATCCATACATCATTATGCTTCATGCTACCCATGCATCATCATGCTGCTCATGATCACTATGATGCCCATACATCATTATGCTTCATGTTGCCCATGCATCATCATTCTACTCATGATCACTATGATGTCCATACATCATTATGCTTCATGCTGCCCATGCATCATCATGTTGCTCATGATCACTATGCTGCCCATACATCATTATGCATCATGCCCACTGTTTCATTCATCATCATACATCACTACTTTGATGACAGGATTATACACCCTAAACTGTTCATCCTTATCATTTTCATTATGTCGAGATTGAGTCCTTTTTATAGGTATACCAAGGATCTCTTGACCATCATCAAAATCTATTTTGTTATGCCAGGACTAATTTCTAGCATAATCTTCATTCAGTAGAGGGAATAGTTTTATCACAGCTGTTTATTGTGATATAGCAGCTATAGGTATGCCACCGAGGCTTCAATACAATATATCATTGCTTGAGACCCTCGTCACTGCTTCACCTTGTACCCATACTTCCAGTAAATTAATCCAAGGTCTCCTCACAGTGACTGCATATGGAATTAGAGCACCGAGATACATATTCATATGTTGAGGTTGTTGTTCCTCAAGGGAGGTGTATTCAAACCCATGGTTGTGGCTCAGCTTCATGTGGAGATGACTGCAGCTCCGTATAAAACTGTGGCTCCTCTTCATAGCTATGTTGATTTTCACTGTGTATGTGTGTAGGGTCTTCATTGACTTCGCGAGCATACTGTGGCCAGATGTCTTGATGGTGGTTTCACAACAATGGTTAACTGTATGCCTGTGGATCTTCCATGCTTGTTATCATTGGTGCTACATTCTTTGACTGAGATTCCTTTGACTGTGGCTTCACATTGACTGTGGCTTCACCTCTAATGTGGTTACCCTCTAATGACAGTGGCTTCCTTTATATTATTGCACTACCTGGACAGTGTATAAGTGCCTGCATTTAGCATTGCATATAACTGTCTCTATGAATGAGTCTTCATTACAGTGTATGATTGTCTTCCATGACTGCAGCTAGGTGTCTCCATTACAGTGTATAATCTAGGCATCATCTGCATATAGGCTAGGGCATCATCTGTGTATAGGCTATGGCATCATACACTTGGCCCAACGTATCTTCTGCGTCTCTCCTTCTCTAAAAACCCAAGACGTGGAGAGGAGATCACACGAAGAGTGTGTCCAAATGACTTCAAATCCTCTTTTATTTATACTAAGACATAGATGATGAATAGGCATGTCTATTGGGCTTCTGAGCCTACTCAAGTTGCTGGCTGACTTGACAATTTGTCTTATAACATAAATAAATTCATAACTCCATGAATACTTGTCGAAATCGGATGATATTTAGATCAATCCTACACCTCTAGATGAGAGGGATCCAATAAAAATGTCAGCTACGATAAATAAGCTGACCCACATGGAGTTTGGCCCTAGTTGCCAATTTTAACAGCTTTTGAAATTCTTCCAATCAAAGGAAAGTATTTACACAAAGCTATTTATGAGAAGGAAATGTTGGAAATACTAGATGCACTTAAGAAATGGTGACCCTACCTAATGGGAAGACAGTTCAAGGAAAAAAAGTATCATGAGAGTCTTAAATACTTTTAAGAACAAAGATTATCTTGATACGAGCAACAAAAATGGGTCACAAAGATGTTTGGTTATGAATTTGAAATCATCTACAAAGAAGGGAAGCAAAATGTTGTGGCAGACACACTCTCAAGAAAGGATGAGGATGTGGAAGCATTGCTTTGTGCCATTTCTATTATCCAACAAGATTGGATAAACAAAGCAAGGGATGAATGGAGGAATGGTGAAGAAGTGTGGGTACTCATTCAGAAGTTACAACAAGATCCCAGTACATTTGATACATTTAGCTGGAAAAATGATTCGTTATGGTACAAAGATTTCTTATACCTATTTAATAATTCACAACTCAAACAAAATATTCTTATGGAATTGCACACTTCTCCCTTAGGAGGGCACCCAAGATTTTCAAGAACTTACCACATGGTTAATAATGAATTCTTTTGGGATGGCCTTAAATTAGATACTCAAAAGTTTGTGGTGGAATGTTTGGTTTGCCGACAAAATAAGGTTGAAACAATTAAGACCCTAGGTCTATTACAACCTTTACCCATTCGAAGTCAATGTTGCGAGGAGGTTTCAATGGAGTTTATCATAGGTTTACCCAAGTCTGAAGGAAAGACTGTCATCATGTTGGTAATTGAAAGACTTACCAAGTATGCACACTTTTGTGCAACATGTCATCGATTTAAATCCAATACAATTTCTACTGCATTTATGGAAACAATTAAAAAGCTACATGGAAACCCAAATATTATTGTAAGCAACAAAGATCCCATTTCCACTGGAAAATTTTGGACAAAATTATTTTCTTGTCTTGGTACTTAGTTAGATCATAGCTCATCGTATCATCCATAATCTGATGGGAAAACTGAGATAGTAAAAATATGTTTGGAAGGTTATGTTCATTTCTTTGTCTTTGATAAACTAACACAATGGGTCAAATGATTGCCTCTCGCTAAATGGTGGTATAACACTTCCTTCGATACTGCAGAAAAAATTAACCCAGTTATGGCACTTTATGGATATCATCCACCATCCATGACATCATATTTAAGAGAAAATTCTAAGGTTCAAGTAGTGGAAGATCACACTAAGTTCTCCGACTCTTAAAGGATAACCTCACTTTGGTGCAGAACATAATGAAACAACAGGCAGATCGACATTGTAGCGAAAGAAGTTTTGATGTAGGTGACTGGGTATTCCTATGACTACAACCATATAAACAAATGTCCATCAAGCAAGCTAAGAAGGATAATAAATTATCACCAAAGTATTATGGTCCATACAAGGTGTTGCAAAATATTAGTATTATGGCATACAAATTGCAGCTTCCTAAGTGCACCCAGTTTTCCAAGTTTCATGTTTAAAAAAGGTTATAGGTGAAAAGCTCCTAGTTCAAGCAATATTTCCAGAACTTGACGAGGAAGGAAAAATCATATTGGAACCTGATGCAGTCACATAAACAAGAACTCAACAGCTACAAAATCGATCAATTTCAGAGTATGTCATCAAGTGAAAGAACTTACCTGTTGAAGATTCCACATGGGAGGATGAGAATTTTATACAGAAGCATCCATAACTACTCAAGCATTGAGGACAACACTTTTTTGAAGGAGAGGGGCATGTTGGGTTCTTATAATACTAGTGATTTCCTCATTACTATTGTCATTGTAGACCTTATTGTTATTATTGTGCCCTTATATTATTATTATTATGTCAGCTTTGATTATATTGTGACCCCTTAGACTCCTATATATAGAAATGAGGTTTAGTCATTTGTATCATCTAAGAATTGTTCATTTGTGTAATACAAAGGAGGTTTCCTCCTCAGAGAGGTTGATTTCTAAGGCATTGATATATCTTTTCTATATTTTTGTGAGTTGGTTTCATAACACCCATATAATGGCTTCCATATGAAATAATTAATTTCATTATCCTTTGTAACTCACCCACAAGATTCTAGTCAGAATCACACATGAATTTCTCGTGTAAGGGGAGCGCTAACTTACTACTCGACATCCACTAGTAGTATATAACGTGTGGCAATCATAGGGTTCCTTTGTCCTAAAAATGGCCTTTCTTTGAGGGTTTCCATCTTCAATAGCCATCATCTACCATGTATCATACACGTACAATTACCATAGATATATTCATAAAAATACAACTTATAAATTGCAAGTCTAATTCATAAATAATATCATATTTCATACGTATGATATTCCTTCTCATAGTGTTTGGCTCGTGTGTTGTAGCACCTAATCTTTCTTACAAAATTACACTCATTTAATATTTGAGACCATTCTACCTACAACCTAAACTTTTCAATCAATCAAATAGTAGTGAGTATCTATGCATATAATCCTTTCTTTCAATATTTACTACCATCCATGAGGTGTTCTCGAAATAATATTAACAAACTAATAATTCAATCATTTTTAGTTGTTAATCATACTCAATGAAATGGAACTATGATTCAATGTAGATGGGTTACTTAACATCCCTACCATTACAATATGAAACTAAATATTTATTCCAATAAACAAATGTGTCAATACTCATCATCACATCTACTCAATCTATCTTTGTCTCTTGATATCAAAATACTACATTTCTATACCATGTATTCCACCATCACGAGTTGGAAGGTCTAGCCAACACCTCAACACATCACCTAGTAACCTCCCATATATACCATATTAATACTACAATGAACTTCCCTTCTCTAATATATATTACCTTAGGAACCCTCTCCTCTATAGGTGCTCCTCACTATTTGCAAGATGGTTAAAGTCTACAACACCAATATAAGAAGGGAGGCAATTGGACACTTGTGCAATATTATATACTTCCATATCCATCAACAAGATGGTCTCACAAATTAGCTCTATTGGAATTCACTTTCATGTGCTATACAAATTCATAACATTATTATGTTACCCATTCACTCATTCTCATGTGCCTCAATCATGAGATACGAATTCATGTCTGAATCAAAAGGATTATAACAATATTTCCATACAAAAAGATTCTTCCTTCATTATATCCCACCTAGGTGTCATTATCATACATGCATTCCATGATAAAAAAATAACTGAATATATAAAGTATGCCTAATGTAATCCTTACTCCAATAATTTCAAGTCATATATGTTGGCATGATTAATTTTCATACTTGGATAGTTTCCTTCAGCATTCCTGATATTACATGATAAGTTGATGTATCGTGGCAACTCACATGATCCCTTAATCAACCTATTGACAAGAATCCTATAATAGTTATCATTTTCAAAGGTTTTCTACCATAGGCCACTTCATCATCAACATTTTCAACCATTTTTTATATTTTTTTTGGAATAAATTATGTGTCAATATTTCAAATGCCCAATATTCAAGTGGACACTCCACCCATACTAAAGGAAAAATAAAGAAATAAAATATCAAGTGAGTTTAGTAATGAAAAGTAAATATAAAGGTAATTTAGAGGAGTTAACCATGAATGAAGAAAATTGCTTCGAAGGAATGGAAAATATCTTTAAATCATATAAAGAATAATGTAGACATTATGAAAAATTTGATCCATAAAAGATAAATTATATATTTGATTATTTGAAGAATTTTTGTTTTTCCTCTCACTTTGTGTTGTCACAAAAGAATCTTCTCCTATTAGAATCTACTACATTTACTTATATTTTCTTTGAAAATACTTATTGTTTGTTAAGAAAGGAAAATGAGATCTTCTTAGTTAACTGTAAGAGAAAATTTCTCTATGGACCAGGATCCTATGCGTTCATCATAGGATTCCTATTATCAGGAGATCAGCATTCATATAATGCAATTATAATATGATTCGAATACAAAGAAAACATCACATGTTATTAGATGGGAACGATAGACTGTTTAGTGCACTAGCATTCTTGAAGTGAAAAATCCCTTGATGATGATTGTTTTGTGACATATTTTTTGAAGCAATGAACATACAGAGGCTATTGTTTATATTTGTGTTATATCTTTTAACTTACCAACTATGATAGTGTAATGAGTTTGTGTTATTACATTTATTTTTTCATCGTGTACGAAATTAAGTTTCGATACATATTTATCCTCCATTCATTTTCATTTTTCATTTTATGCAATTTCGAATAATTGTTTACCATTCCAACATTATTAGATTTGTCAATTGCAGAATAAAGTGCAACAACTATTACAATAGTTCTGATCCAAAAATTAGGTGAAAAACCTACATATGAAGAGGATGCACCATATTTTAAATTTGTTTGATTATTTCAACTTGAGGAATTGGAGAAGTATATACCTTTTAGAGAAGTGATGTACGAGAAAAAAAAAAGAATTTGATGTAAATATTCATGATTTTGATATATCTACTCATAGACCTTATTTTCATGTGAAGCATGCAAAATATGAATTACATTAAATATGATTGAATTATGTAGATGCATCAAGAAAAAGTGTGAGCAAAATAATGTCTTTAGTTCAACATCACATGCCTATGGGTGTGCCTTTCCGGCTAGTTTCCCCTTGGGATTTGATAAGACCTTTGTGGAAAAACATGATAAAAACATGCAAAAGGATTTGCAATATTGTATAATAAAAACCTAGAGAAACATTACTCATGTTTTTTATTTTCCAAAACATGGAAAATTAGTATATTATAATTTAACTAAATAATTTTCTTATTATTATATATATTTTTATACATTGTCAAGGAATCGCCAATATTTTACAATGTTTTCTACTTTTGTAGATATTAGCCAAGAATTTGCAATATCATATAACCTAGTGAAAAG
Organism: Pinus tabuliformis; assembly: GCA_031772625.1. NCBI lineage: Eukaryota > Viridiplantae > Streptophyta > Pinopsida > Pinales > Pinaceae > Pinus > Pinus tabuliformis. The sequence continues at coordinate 378,474,785 of CM062819.1, forward strand.
ATCACTAATATTTAACAAAATTTTATAATTCAGTGAAAATTTCGTTATGATTTAACAAAATTTTATAATTCATTGAAAGATTCGCCAAGAAATTACATATTATATTATATCAATGAAAAAATAGCCTATACATTTTTCTATATACCATGGGGATTCACCCATTTATTATACATATAAATTTTGGGGGTTACTTAAAAATTTCGTTGCCCAGTGTGGTAAGATATACTCTTTGTAGCAAAATGGCCACCACAAAGTTCATCATGGAAAGAAAAGAGGATGTCATAAAATTCATCTTCCCTCACATATCTTCGCAAAATCTGATCAGGACCCAACTTGAGGAGCTTTCCCCCAATCCATGCATTAGGTCCCTATAATACTAGTGTAGTCCCTTATTATTACTGTCATTATAGCCTCTTATTTTTATTTTTGTGCCCATTTTGTCCCCGTATTTTTATTATTGTGCCGCATATAAGCCCAATATTGTTATTGTTGTGCCCTTACATTATTATTGTTATGTCATCTTTGATTATATTGTGACCCCTTATACTCCTATATATAGAAAGAAGGTCTTGTCATTTGTATCATCCAAGAATTGTTCATTTGTGTAATGTAAAGGAGGTTTCCCCCTCGAAATGGCTATTTTTCAAGTCATTGATCTATCTCATTCTTCTATTTTGTGAGATGGTTGAATAATAATTGGTATGAGAGCTTTGGATTCTAGGGTTTCGCTACTTCAAACAGGTCATCGTGGAATTTTCGATATAACGTGTTCTCTACGATACTTCAAAATATGAAATAAAAAACTATTTCAATTGAAATAGTGATGAACTTCGGGACCAAATTTACGATCTTTTGTCGCTATATTTTCAGAGTTATGAACTGACGAAGTTAGGGTTTGTTTAGGCTCCCGAATTCAATCTCAAACATGTAAACTTGGGAAAATCGTTATAAATTTTTATCTGAGCATTGGATTGAATTTTCCTAAACATTTATAGAAATAGGATAGACTATAGCCTTTTGTGTACCAGTTTCAGATTCGAAGGTCGAAATAGTGACATGTAGAACTTCATACAAATTCGCTCTAATGAACTAGTTTATAATCAGGTCATCATGGGAGATTTGAAATAACTATTTCTTGGATAATCCAATTTGGATCCGACTTGTGGGGTTGGAAAGAGGAAGCAGAGGAATATCGAAAGATGAACGTTCATACCTTGAATATCTGAAATTACAAATATACAACAAATTCAATAATGAGCTCCTACAAACAGAAAAAAGTGTGTAGTCTTTTTAAATTTTTTTCTGAAGTTTGGTTTGAAAAATTTGCTTGAAGTGATTCAAATGGCACAACGAATCATATTTATCATTAATTGATGCCCCAAAGAAATAAAATGGAAACACCTAGTAAGCAACCTAAAATCTCTAGCATAACATCAAACGAAGAGGATACACACCAAGAACAAAACCTAGAGAGTGAAGAAATGAATCCGACCATATCTTGTAATTAATTGGCTAGAATTACCACTACTCAAAATATCAATCCAGAAGGACATATCAAGAAGAAACGGTTAATAGTGTTGATTGGTTTGGGTAGTACCCATAATTTTATTCATTGTAAGATAGAGAAGGAATTTAATTGATTCATATATCCAGCACCAGAGTTTCGAGTGATGGTTGCAAATTGAGGAACTATAAATTTATCTAGAAAGTTCCATAATATGAAGTTACCCATGGGAGAATATGTGTTGAATAGTAGAATTATTTCCATTCCAACGGGTAGTGTTGATGTTGTACTAGGAGTCCAATTGCTACAATTTTTTAGTAAGATAGCTTTTAATTTTCAAGAAATCTTCTTGAAAATAAATTCAGAAGGAAAGGAAATTGAATTAAGGGGTATTGCAGGGAAACAAGGAAAGGTAATCAGCTCTAATGGCATGACAAATATTCTAAGAAAGAACAATGTGGCGAAATTGCAGAATTATGTTCACTAGAGGTTCACACATCGAAATCATCTATTTCTCCAGATCTCTAAAAAGTCTTGGACAGTCATTCCAAGGTATCTGACATTTCCAAAGGCCTCCCACCTATTCGTGATCATGATCATGCTATTCATTTGATTCCATGAAGTGTTCCTCCAAACATCATGCCTTACAGACATCCTATGACTAAAATAGTAAAACTAAATGTATGGTTGTAGGAATGCTAGAGGTTGGTATAATTCAACCTAGTCAAAGTTCTTTCTCTGCTCCAGTAGTATTGGTGCACAAGAAAGATGGATCATAGTGCATGCATCCGGATTATAGGGATTTCAACAAGATTACTATTGAAGTTAAATTTCCCATTCCTATCATTTATATATTATTCGATGAATTGCATGGAGCAATTTACTTCACTAAGTTGGACCTTCGTTCATGATATCATCAAATTAGAATGAAGACTAAAGACATTCCAAAAACAACATTTAGAACTCATGAGGGTCATTACGAATTTTTGGTCATGCCTTTTGGCCTTACCAATGCACCTTCTACATTTCAAGGTTTTATGAATTCCATTTTCAAACCCTTCCTTAGAAAATTTGTGTTAGTATTTTTTGATGATATACTAATCGATAGTAATCCTTGGAAGGATCATGTTCAACATGTTGATATAGTGCTCAAACTATTGGAGGAGAAACAATTCTATTTAAAAAACTCCAAATGTTTCTTTGGAGTATAAGAGGTGGAATATTTGGGTCATATTGTATCTCATGAAGATGTTAATGTAGACCCTAGCAAAATTAAAGCCATTAAGGAATGGAAAATCCCCACATCCATAAAGCACATATGAGGATTTCTCAGGTTGACAGGGTATTATCGCAAGTTTGTTAAGAATTATGGGACAATAACAACACCTCTAAAAACATTACTGAAGAAGGATGCATTTTCTTTGACTCCAGAAGCAATATAAGAATTTGAACATCTTAAAGGGGCAATGTCCTAAGCACCAATCTTAGCTATGGAAGAATTCACAAAAAACTTTATTGTTGAATGTGATGCCTCATGAAATGGAATTGGTGTTGTTGTAATGCAATAAGAAAGATCCATTTCTTTTGAAATTTGTCCAATCAAAGGAAATCATTTACGCATAGCTATTTATCATAAGGAAATGTTGGCAATACTACAAGCACTTAAGAAATGTCGACCTCACCTAATCGGAAGACACTTGAAGGTAAAAATGGATCACGATAGTATTAAATATTTTTTAGAATAAATATTATCTTTAGAAGAGAAGCAAAGATGGGTCACAAAGATATTTGGTTATGACTTTGCAATCATCTACAAAAAAGGAAATTTTTTTTTATTGCAGATGCACTCTTAAGGATGGATGAGAATGTGGAAGCATTGCTTTGTGCGATTTCTATTATTCAACCAGATTGGATAGATGAAGAAAGGGATGAATGGAAGGATGATGAAGAAGTGTGGGAACTCATTCAAAATTTGTAGAAAGATCCCAGTACATATGATACATTTATCTAGAAAAAAGATTCGTTATGGTACAAAGATCGCATATACCTCGGGAGTAATTCCCAACTCAAACAAAGGATTCTTCTGCAATTGCACACCTGTCACTTAGGAGGGCATTCAGTATTTTTTAAAACTTACCATAGGGTTAAGAAGGAATTTTTTTTGGATGGCCTTAAATATGATATGCAAACGTTTTAGGCAGAATGTTTGGTTTTCCAACAAAATAATGTTTAGACAATTAAGACCACAAGTCTATTACAACCTTTATCCATTCCATGCCAACGTTGGGAGGAGGTTTTGATGGATTTTATCAGAGGTTTATCCAATTTCGAAGGAAATAATGTCATCATGGTGGTAGTTGATAGATTTACCAAGTATGCGCACTTTTGTGCATTATCTCATCCATTTAAAGCCAATACAGTTGCTACTGCATTTATGGAAACAATTCAATAGCTACATGGAAACCCAAATATTATTGTAAGTGACAGAGATCATATTTTCACTTGAAATTTTTGGACAAAATTATTTTCTTGTTTGGGTACTTAGTTAGCTTATAGCTCATCTTATCATCCTCTATCTGAGGGAAAAACTGAGATAGTGAACAAATGTTTGGAAGGATATCTTCGTTTCCTTGTATCTGATAAGCATACATAATGGTTCAAATGGTTGCCTCTAGCTGAATTGTGGTATAACACTTCCTTCCATACTACAACAAAAATGACCCCATTTATGGCACTTTATGGATATCATCCACCACGATCCATCACATCATATTTAAGAGAAAATTCTAAGGTTCAAGTAGTGGAAGATCACATCGAGCATCAACAAAAGGTTCCCCAACTCTTGAAGGATAACCTAAGTTTGGTGCATAATAGAATGAAACAACTGGTAGATCAACAACGCAGTGAAAGAATTTTTTATGTAGGTCACTGGGTATTTCTACGACTACAACCATACAAACAAATGTCCCTCAAGCAAGCTAATAAGGATAATAAATTATCTCTAAAGTATTATGGTCTGTACAAGGTGTTGCAAAAGATTGGTACAATGGCATACAAATTGGAACTTCTTGCATCTTCTCGAGTGCACCCAATTTTCCATGTTTCATGCTTAAACAAGGTTATAGCTGATAATCTCCCAGTTAAAACAATATTTCGATAATTTGACGAGGAAGGAAAATTCATATTGGAACCTGAAGCAGTCACTAAAATAAGAACTCAACAACTACAAAATCAATCAATTTCAGAGTATCTCATCAAGTGTAAGAGCTTACACGTTGAATATTCCATATGGGAGGATGAGAATTTTATACTCAAGAATCCGAAAATACTCAAACGTTAAGGACAATAATTTTTTGAAGGAGAGGGTCATGTTAGGTCCCTATAATACAAGTGTATTCCCTTATTATTATTAATATTATTATCATTGTAGCACCTTATTGTTATTGTTGTACCCATGTTGTCCCCATATTGTTATTATTGTGCCCCATAGAAGCCCAATATTTTTATTATTGTGCCCTTACATTATTATTATGTCGGCTCTAATTATATTGTGACCCCTTAGACTCCTATATATAGAAAGGAGGTATTTTCATTTGTATCATCCAAGAATTATTCATTTGTGTAATGTAAAGGGGGTTGCCCCCTCGAATAGGCTACTTTTGAAGTTTTTGATCTATCTCATTCTTCTATTTTGTTAGTTGGTTGCATAACACCATTTGTATGACACACTTTTCATGACAATATTACTTTTCTCCTCTAAAGATAGGTGAGGAGGGAGCTACATAATAGCTAGAAAACTTGTCAATGTCACTGAACCTTGGAGAAAATAGTGATATTGAAAAGTGATTCTCATCAGGGAGCTAGTCATCTATCACTTCTTCATCCACAAAAAAGGATTATTCTTGATATAAAATATGTAATAACATTATGCTCTCTAGGTTTATCAATAATAATCAAGTCTAATTGTCGCCGTATTAATAACCACCTAATTATGTGAGTATTCACATCTAGTTTATTCATTTAGTACTTCATTTTTGCATAGTTAATGTGCACGAATATTCCTAACAAGTGATGTAATGTATGGATTTGTTTAAAGAATTTACAATGACAAAAAAAATTTAGTTACTATGGATTTCAATTTCGAACTGTAGATATTTTTTCTAATGAAATAAATTGAATAAAGGAGTTTACTTTCAAATTGTCCCAGAGATGACACAATTTCACTATTTGAGTCACATGTATGAATATGAATGGGTAGCATCCAATTTGAGCCTTTTCGGATAGGTTTTATCATTAATTTTTCCTTTATTTTCTCAAATGCTTCCTGAAATTTTTTTAAATTGCCAAACAAAACTTGACATCTTTTGTCAGTAATGAAAAAAAGGGAGAATCGTTTTTACTAAAATATTTTACAAATATTTTATAATATTCAACAAGGTTCAAAAAATTATAACATATTTTTTTTTAGAAATAAGAACATTTCTTTTGATGGTTATTTTATTATGGTCCACTTCCATTCATTTTTAAGAAAGTAAATTCCTTAAGATGATTCCCTCATTCATTAGAGATAGGAATTCCTCACGGAATAGAGATAGGTTCATATCTTGACACTTTTCCATGACCTTGATCAGGTTTGGGAGAAATTCTTGGAAATAATCACCATAGGGTGTGGAGTCATCCATGTATATTTAAACTGAATCATGACAATACTAGAGAATATATATAGCAAAACCCTTTCAAAGCTGGAAAGGGCATTGCCTAGGCCAAATGGCAGGGCTCTGTAAGAAAATGTTCCCCATGGAAATGGGAATTTAGCCTTATCTTGGTCCCAAAGGATGATCTAGGTTTGGTTTTACCCACACAATCCATCAAGAAAAGATAATTTTTCCTTGCAAGGACATCAAGGACTTGGTCAATGAAAGGAAAGGAAAATTGATCATTATGGTGGCTTTGTTGAGTTCTTTGTAGTCAACACAAATTATCCACTTTCTATTTTTCTTAGGGACAATGACTAGTGGAGACACCCATTCACTATATGAGATCAGATAAATGAATCGTACATCTAATAATTTATGAAATTCCCCTTCTACAATATATTTTAATGAAAATTTCAATTTCTTTTGTGGCTGGAGAATATGCTTGTGATCCTCCTTTAAATATATATGGTGAATGTAGTTAGAAAGATGTACTCATTCCATCCCCTTTTAGTCCCATGAAAATGCATTAATATATTGTTTTAGATAATGAGAAGTTGGTTTTCTTGATAAGGGAAAAGAAAGAAAATTATTTTTAGTTTCTTAGAGGGGTTGAATTCTACTATTTCTACATTTTTTTTCTCAGAACTGGTAGTTAACAAATATTCCCATGAACTCTCTTGAGGATAAATAGATTTACCTATAGATGATTCTTCTTTTAAGTCATCAATATTCATGGTGGTAAGATATTGGTTTTGTAAAAAATTATAAATAAGATTATCTTCATCAATGTGATTGTTGTTAATGGTGGTCAGCAATGATCATACACATGATACACATTTTGTACATCATTGCTTTGATAAGATGTATGACTCATTGAAAGGTCATGGAATAAAATTCAATGAATATTGGATATGGTCAAATGGATGCGTAGGTGAATTCAAATCTTCACGATCATTATTTTGGTTGTCATATTCATATGAAAACCAAAATTAAATATTATTGGAATTTATTTGAGATTGGTCATGGAAAACGAGAACATGATGGTGTAGGGGCATGTTTAAAATGATCACTTTGATGATATCAAATGGACCAATCTCTAAACTCACTTGTCTGAGTTGAAAAATTTGTTCAATGGCACATAACTACACTAAGCCATGAGACTAACCCATCAAGGGAGGTACGCAAGTATGTGCATATGCACTAACTTGTATATATTTTTAATATATGATAACTTTTATTATTTTTCTAATTTTAAACATTTATAAATTATATACTTTAAATAATTGATCAATGATTATCTTTGATATATCAATTGTATTTTAAATAACATACGAAAATTCTTATTTGAATTTACTATGGGTTTTCTTGTCATATCGGAGTCTAAGATGTAGATATATTGATTTCATATGATGTTGAAATAGTAAGAGGGACTCGAAAATTGTATTCAAGTAAAACCAAAGAGTACCGAAATGTGTTTTCATTTGATAAAAGAAAATAATCTTGTTTTTGTCCTATTTTCATAGAGGACACACAATACAGTGATGTTTGTTAAAACAATATGTATGTAAAATCTTGGCAAAATATAGAACTTAATACAAAGGGGAAAATGTCGGTTGCAAGCTTCAAAGAGATGGAATCAAAGGACACTATAGTGTCATTTGAAGGTGATCGAGTTTTTGATCTAGTTAGATAAGCTAACATTCCAATTACTTTCAAAGGATATATATATATATGTTTTATGTTTTTAAAATCATTGTGTATACATATCTAGATAATAGTTAAAATATAGATCTAAATGGATAAAAAAAATCAAGGACATGTTTATAACTAATTTCTTGTTAATTATGATATGAATTTACATTATTTTTAATGTGTAGGAGATGTGTTTGTTGTAGTTTGACCTATTAACAACATAAAAAATGTCAAGTATTATTTGATGTGGTGCACTAAATGAAAGATGAATTTATTGGAAGACTGTGATGATAACAATTTTATATATGAAAGAGGGTATTTTAAAACCCAAAAGGTTATTTTTTCTAAGAAAATCGTCAAACCAATAGTCATGTTTACTTTCAATAATATCAACCCATTGCCATAATTTGTCAATATAGTCACTTTGTGTGTGAACTGCACATAAAGTTGATAGAAGTTCAATCCACAAAAAAATCAAAAGTTAAAAAATGGATAATGTCAAATGTTGACCATAAATGGATCATTGAGGGTGGTATTCCATTAGAAATTTTTTATTCAACTCCCTAACAATATCTTCTCCTTGTATTCATCTTTGACAAAGAGTTCAAGTAGATTGCTAGCCTTTCTTTTTGTGCACTCTTAAGTTGTCCATTCTAGATAGTACTAATTATTACAAAATTATTTTCATTAATATGGTGGCTTAGTTGTTAAGTTAAAAATAAATTCAAAGATCCTAAATGCTACTATAATGTAAGGATGTAGCATATCACAATTTTTTTGTTTGTTGTTGATTGTACAACTATCATGTTTGCATTGCATTTTTCGTTTTTATGGACCATCATTTTATCCTTTAAAATATGTTTATTGCTATGTTAGTAACATTATTTAATTTATTGAAATCGCATTACCATAAAAATCCATTATTAAAAAAAAAACCATTATGAAAAAAAATCATTTTATTGTGTTTGTCTTGTACATGCAGTGCATACAAAACCTATTAAAACTAATAACGGATGCTCCACACATAGTATTTAATATTTGAAATTTTCATTTACTTTAATGTAAATTTTGATATTAATGCAACTTCACTTGATTCAACATTACAATTTTTAATTATCAATCTCTAAGCTTTCTCAAATTTCATGAAAAATACAATTTAGTATCATAAAGTAGACTTTAATACAAATAAGGTAACTTAGAATGTATCAAAAGTTGGGTTATAAAACTATAAATATCAATAGCCTTTCTACACAAGATGATGATATTTTCATGAATGCAAAATGTATACATGTAATAGATGTTTTATAATGTAAATTTAAGTTATATGATTGTTTTGGAGATCTACACCACTATAAGATTCATGAATGCAAAATGTACCATGTCTTGTAATTTGCAATTTTTGTAATTTTGCAAATTTACAAATATTGCTCCATATTCATGAGCTTAAATCTAAATCCTTGAAGAAAAAAACCATGTATCATTCAAAATGTAACATTTTTTAGATATTCTTTATTGTTTATTAAACTCACAAACAATAACTTGAAATGTTACATCAAACAAAAAGTTGGAAGTTAACTAGACCAACCAAGCAAAGGTTGATCCATGAGAAATTTGGTGGGTAATAATGAAATCCAAAACGGCATGCATTCTACTTATAATTTAATTTGAAACATACATCACTTGAAAAGATGGTACATGGGAAAATTGTAACTATTACAAAGGGTATCAAAAGTTAGGTAGCAACTTTATAATAAAAGTTAAGTATCAACCCACATCCATAGTAGCCATTCTATACAAGATGGTTATCTATTCATCAATCAAAATTATATATATTTATATGATTGTTTTAGACATTTACACCATTATAAGATTCATTCAAATGAAAAATGTACCATGTTTTGTAATTTGCAATTTTACTATTTCATTAAATAACTTGAAAAAAAAATTGAACAAAACCTAAGAATAATCTACTAACATTATAAGAATAATCATGAAAAATGTATCAACTAAATGCAAATTTACTTTCATTGCTTCATCTTCATGAACATAAAGATGTAAAACCTTTAAGCATCAAACCATGCATCATGCAAATTGTACCATGTTTTATAATGCATTTTTTTAGTAAGTTTGCATGAACAACTTTATATTAGAAGTTAACTATCAACCCACATTCCATAGTGGCCCTTCTATACAATATGATGATATGTTCATGAAGGAAAAATGTATACCATAATTTGTAATTCATTTTAGGTGATGATTGTTTTAGACATCTACACCATTATAAGATTCATTCAAATGCAAAATGTACCATGTTTTGTAATTTCTAATTTTACTATTCATTAAATAACTTGAAAAGCAACTTTGAACAAAACCTAAGTATCATCTATGAACATTATAAGAATCATCATAAAATATGTACCAACTAAATCGAAATTTACTTTCATTGCTTCATATTCATGAACTTGAATATGTAAAACCTTTAAGCATAAAATCACACATCATGCAAATTATACCATGTTTTATAATGCAATTTTATTGTATCTTTTACGTGAACAACTATAAATTAAAATTTTACTATCAACCCACATCCATAGTAGCTATTCTATACAATATAATGATCTATTCATGAATACAAAATGTATACCATAGTTTATAATGCAATTTTAAGTTATGATTGTTTTAGACATCTACATTATAAAATTCCTTCAAATGCAAAATGTACCATGTTTTATAATTTGCAATTTTACTATTCATTAAATAATTTAACAAAACAAATTTGAACAAAACCTAAGAATCATCTACTAAAATTATAACAATCACCATGCAAAATGTAAAAACTAAATATGAATTTAATTTGATTGCTTCATATTCATGAACTTAAATATGTAAAACCTTTAAGCATCAAACCATGCATCATGCAAATTGTACCATGTTTTATAAGGGAATTTTATAGTATGTTTGCATGAACAACTTTATATTGAAATATAACTATCAACCCACATCTATAGTATATCTTCTATACAATATGATGATATATTCATGGATGAAAAATGTATACCATCTTTTATAATCAAATTTTAACTTATGATTGTTTTAGATGTCTACAGCATTATAAGATTCATTCAAATGAAAAATGTACCATGATTTGTACTTTTCAATTTTACTATTCATTAAATAAGTTGAAAAAACAACTTTGAACAAAACCTAAGAATCATCCACTAACATTATAAGAATCATCATGAAAAATGTACCAACTAAATGCAAATTTACTTGCATTGCTTCATATTCATGAACTTAAATATGTAAAACCTTTAAGCATAAAACCATGCATCATGAAAATTTTACCATGTTTTATAATGGAATTTTATAGTATGTTTGCATCACCAAATTTATGTTAAAATTTAACTATCAACCCCCATCCATAATATCTCTCCTATACAATATGATAATCTATTCATGAATACATAATGTATACCATATTTTATAATCCAATTTAAAGTTATGAGTGTTTTACACATGTACACCATGATAAGGTTCATGAATGCAAAATGTACAATGTTTTGTAATTTTCAATTTTACTATTCATTAAATAGCTTGACGAAACAAGTTCACAAAAACCTAAGAATTTGAAGCCAATTCCATATTATCTTCTACTAACATTATAAGAATCATCATGCAAAATGTACATAAACTCCAAAATCAGCATATTAAAGATCAATTCGTATTAAATAGTTCTATTTAAAATATGTCCAAAATTTATATCACATAAAAGTGAATATATAATAAAAAGATGTGAAATAAAAATATGCATCAAAGAGATCAATTCATAATAAAGAGAATTAATTTAAATATGTCCAAAATTTATATGATTATAAAAGTAAATATAATAAGAAGAGTGTCAAATAAAAATTTGCATCGAAGAGAATCTCACTGAAATATACGATTTACCAACATCCTTGTGCTCTCATGAGAATCATGGCTGCCCTGTGCAACATGTGTAATATGCATGTATACATAATATCATGTACATTAAAATTAAATTTTAATGTTTTCAAATTGAATGAGAATGTAATGGTTTCAAACCAAAATTATAAAAGGTTTCAAATTCCATGCAATACCTCATTGTGTTCTCCCTTCATTGTGCCCTCGGGGTGTTTTCCATGCATTGTGACCTCATGGATACCCTGTACAATACATGTACATGTATATATTAAAAATACAAAATTTCAAATGAAAATGCATAAACTCACAATATTAAAAAAATGAAGTAACAATTTCTTCAAATTGTGTAGATGATTCAATCCCTGTACCCAACTCAAGTTTAAAATTCCATGCAATACCTCATTGTGTTCCCCTTGCATTTTTTCCTCATGGATGCCTTGTACAATACATGTACATGTATATATTAAAAATTTAAAATTGCACATGAAAATGCATAAAATTGCAATATTAAAAAATGGTTAAACAACCTTTTCAAATTGTTTAGATGATCCTATTCTTGGAGAAGGGAAACTGTCTCCACAAACCTAAAATTCAAAAACTTTAAAACTAGAAGATAAAGATCTCATCTTTTAATGACACTTTCTTCAATTTCTATAAAAACCAAAGTGAAATATTCAATACTTGTGATAAGAGAATATTTGACACATCTCCTAGTAGGGAGGAAGAGGGCAGCACTATGTCAAAAATGTCACATAAAATCAAAATCTGTTAACCTTTAATTATATATGTAATTATTATCTTTTTAAATATTTTTTCACAATACTAATATAATAAAAGTAGAATAACAGTATCAACATGAACTCTTAAAATATAACTAACATCTCTCATTATATATTGACTGGAACCTGAACCTAGGACTGTGATATTATTAAAAATTTTGTTCAACAAATGACTTAGTTGTAAATTGTGAAGATATGATACATTCATGTTAGATTATATCTGAAAAAATTTACAAAATGTATGTGAATCAACATTAACACATATATTACATTACATTAAAATATCCATCCTAACCATTAACACATACTGATCACATGCCCTCTTCCTCATGACCAATTAGGTCTTGCAAACCATCAAGACAACCCTTTGAATATGCTTTAATCTCTTTAATATTCATAATATCTATATCCTCATTTGATTTATATACAAAATTAGCATGTACACCAACTAGTTCTCTTTGTCAACTTACACCCACATCAGTTCCATTCAATGGAGTCTGCATGTTCTCTATAATGGCATCGCTTGCTTCTCGACTAATCTAATAAGTGTCATCCATCTCTGACCACAAATTTACCATCCATGAAGGTTAAGGTGCCAAAGGTGGCATAGGGTGACGCAATTCCGTATCCCTTAATGCACCCTTATATGCATATGTATGACCTCTTCCAGTACCATAAAATTCAGATAGAAGTTCAGTATAATCAAGTTTTATACCCAAAAATAATTATGAATAAAATAACTTTTCAAAATAATGTGGAACCTCATCATTCCATGGAATATTTCCATATGTTGTAAGCGACCTATCATATAATTAGTGGGCTATTTTAGGGTGCTTGAAATATTTCACCTTAAGCATCATTCTTTTCAACACTTCTTTGAAATTAAACATAGATTTTGCATGTGATTTTGTAACCCTTTTACTTACCTCGACCCAAATGCTTCTTTTCTATGCCTCATAATATCTATAAATCAACCAATTGGTGCCCCAAGGTTCCTGTAAATATCAAGAAATGAACTTAGAGAGTGCTCAACTATTTCTAAGATTTGTCGAATCTTTGCAAGGAGCTTTAAACTCATAAGATCTTTCTTCAATTTTGAATGATGACCTATGCACCTATGGTTGGACATTTGATTCCCAAGGAATCTCATCAATAATATATGATGGATAGGTGGTATTTGGTGTATGATATTCTTCTTGAATTTCCTTGCTTCGTCCGTTTTTACATGGATCAACATTTTCACCCTCTGCATCAATATAATTACATACATATAAAAAAATTGTTTAAATGTATTTATACACATGCAAGATAGACATCTACAAATATATGTACATACAATTCATTTACATTTATAAATTGGTTTTAACACAATTTTGTTATATATATATAATATATATATATATATATATATATATATATATATATATATATATATATATATATAATATATATATATATATATATATATATATATATATATATATATATATATATATATATATATATATATATATATATATATATATATATATATATATATATATATATATATATATATATATATATATATATATATATATAATTTACCTAAATGATGAGGATCATGATGATCCGATTGATATCAACGACCACCCAGATATGGTTGAGCACCACCATGCCAAAGTACATGATTTGATTGAGATTTTTTACCACTGGGAGAATGTTAACCACCAAGAGAATGTTTACCACCCTCATGCAACGACATAGTGAGAGAAGATTCTAAAAAAAATTAGAAACTATAATAAATTATTTAAGTTAATTGACAAAAATATATTCAATATATGTAGGTACATATGATTCTACCTATTTATCATTTAAGTAAATGCACATCAACATATATATACCATACAACGATGGTGTAGTGAGAGATGCTCCTAAAACAGATGAAATTTATTATAAATTAATAAAGATATATTGAAAAAAACTCAATTACATATGTCTACATTACATATGATTATTCAAATATCATTTGGAAAATTGGAGATAAATATCTATATACCACGATCATGATGTAACGAATGATGACCCTCCCCCAATTCATCTAATAATCTCCTCGATCAATGACCAATCTCGTCAGCATGCATAGAAAGTCACCCTCTAGTTGATGCATGAGACTTAGTTGCTGCTCTATCTCATTTATGTAGAATATGAAATGAATTATTTCAAGCCAATTGAGAAGCCAACAGTACTATGAAGAAAAATACATATAAAAAAAGGATAAAACAATTAAAAAACACAGTTACTGTGTGAGCTAAGAAATGCTGCAAATCTCATATATTAATTCAACTATTAACTACATTCTTATATAGTAAAACTATTACTAAAATCTACTCTGAAACAAATCTACTGACATCACAGCTAATTTCCAACACTTTCCAGCAGTGACCACCCTAACAATCTGCTGCTTTAATTTTGCAGAGAACACAAAATCTGCTGGTTACATTGTCAACAATTTACATAACTAATTAAGCATTATTCCCAACACTCCCCCTTAATGATTAATGAGGATTTACTATCTTATCTCGTAGTGCTAAAAACTGATCTTTTGCAACTGCTTTGGTGAAGATATCAGGTAGTTGATGCTCAGTATTTATATGCTTCAATTCAATATCCTTCTTCTGCACCAAATCTCTAATGAAGTGATATTTCAGGTCAAAATGCTTTGTCCTGCTATGATGAACTGGATTCTTTGCTAACTTGATGGCACTTACATTATCACAATAAATCACTATAGGCTGAACTTGTTTTTCTCCAATTTCTTCCAAAATTTTTCTGAGCCAAAGAGCTTGTGTACCTGTTGAGGTAACTGCAACATACTCTTCTTCTGTGGACGAGAGGGCAACAATGCTTTGTTTTTTTGAGCTCCATGTAATCAAACCAGAACCAAAAGAGAAACAATTTCTAGATGTGGACTTACGGTCATCAAGACTACCCCCCCAATCTGAATCACTAAATCCAACAAGATTGAACTTTTCAGAAGAGTAGTAATGAATACCAAAATTTAGAGTGCCTTTCACATACCTTAAAATCCTCTTGGCTGCCTTCATATGTATTTCAAATGGATTTGCCATATATCTTGAAACAACTGAAACTGAATATGTAATATCAGGCCTTGTGTGGGTTAGAAATATCAAGCTCCCCACAATACTTCTGTAAGTTTTCTCATCAATTAAATCAGCACCATCATCTCTACATAACACCTCTCCATGAGCACTTGGAGTAGGGGATGGATGACAATCAAGCATATCAAATTTATTTAGCATATCCTATGCATACTTTGTCTGACAAATGAAAATCTCATCCTAACTTTGATAAACCTCCATTCCTAGAAAATATTTCATGATGCCTAGATCTTTCATCTCAAATTCATTCATCATAGCAACTTTGAATTTATCATTCATCTTAGAGCTACTACCCATATACAATAGATCATCAACATACAAACTTATGATTAAAATATCAATACCTTCTTGTTTGTAGTAAAGGGTAGGATCATTCTTACTTCTCTGGAAGCCATTTTCCTGAAAGTATCCATCAACCCTTGCATACCAGGCTCTTGGTGCTTGCTTAAGGCCATACAAAGCCTTCTTCAACTTGTATACATTATTCTCCTTTCCTTCCACTTCAAAACCTTGTGGCTGCTCCACATATACTTCCTCTTCTAAGTACCCATTCAGGAAGGCACTTTTCACATCCATATGATGTATGCTCCACTTTTTATGAGCTGTTAATGAAATCAACATTCTAATGGTCTCCTATCTTGCTACTGGTGCAAATGTCTCTTCATAATCAATTCCATACTTCTGTGTGAATCCTTTAGCAACTAATCTTGCTTTGTGTCTTTCAACACTCCCATCACTGTTAAATTTAGTCTTATAGACCCATTTGGTGCCAATCTTTTTCTTGTCATGTGGAAGCTCTGTCAACTTCCAAGTGTCATTCCTTTGAATGGAATCCATCTCTTCTTGCATGGCTTGCATCCAAAACCTCATTAGTACGTGCATCTTCAAAACATGATGGTTCAAATTCAGCCTTGGCTAATAAAGCAAAATTGACTATCTCACCTATTGGGCTTTCTTCATGTGCTTGATTTGCACTCCTCTCATAAATATCACTCAATCTTCTTACCTTCCTTGTAGAACTTGGAGAAGAAGTTGGACTTGAACTCGATGTTGAAGAAATTGATGAAGGGCTGCTTGGTGGAGTTAAGCCACTAGTTACATAAACATTAGTTGGCTGCTCATGATCATTATCAACAATTATATTATTATTCAAAACGGATTTTGTCTTCTCAACATGGCCTTTTTGATGACCATAAACTCCCCCTTCATAAAAAATTACATCTCTTGAGACAATAATCTTGTTTGTTAGAGGATTATACAATTTATAAGCCTTGCTTGTCTCACTATACCCAATAAAAATACATAACTCACTCTTTGCATCTAACTTTTTTCTATTCTGATCAGGTACATGCACATAAGCCAAACAACGAAAAACTTTGAAATGATTAACATTAGGCCTTCCATACCAATCTTCATAAGGAGTCATATTTTCTAGTGCATTGGTGGGGCTACGGTTGAGGATGTATACTGTTGTAGCAACTGCATCTCCCCAATAAGTGTTGCTCAATCCCTTAGTTTGTAGCATGCATCTTGCCATTTCAACCACAATACGATTTTTTCTTTCAGCTATGCCATTCTGCTGGGGTGTGTATGCTGTAGTATGCTGCCTCCTTATGCCATTCATATCACAATAACTCTGGAAAGCTTTTGAGCAGAATTCTCCCCCACGGTCAATCCGCAAACATTTGATCTTGCACCATCTCTCATTTTCTACAAGGGCTTTGAACTTCTTGAATGTATCCAGGGCTTCGCTTTTGGCCTTCAAAAAATATACCCATCAATTTCGTGAGTAATCATCAATAAAAGTGATGAAATATGATGACTTACCCAAACTCTTAGTCTGCATAGGACCACATATGTCTGAATGAACAAGCTGAAGTGGGTGATGAGCCCTCCATGCACTTCCCTTTGGAAACCTTTCCCTTGCATGCTTTCCTTTAGCACATCCTTCACAAATCTCCTTATGCTCTTCTACCTTGGGCAAACCAGAAACTAATTCATGTGAGGTTAGAAACTTCAAACTTTGAAAATTTAAATGCCCATACTTGAGATGCCATAACCAACTTGAATCCTCATAAGCCATATTAGCAAGATTGCTGTTATGTTCATCAAACCTCAAGGGAAACATCCTATTTCTTGTCATAGGCACAACAGTGATCACCCTATTTCCCTTATTCTTATCATAGATAGTACATGTTTTATTTTCAAAGACTACTTTATAATTTTTCTCACATAGGTGCCCAACCCTCAACAAATTATGCTTCAATTGTGTAGTATAATAAATGTCATGAATACTCTTTATACTTTCTTTTGTTTGGACCTCCATAGCTCATTTGGCAGCAACCTCCAGTGACTTATCATCACCAAGCTCGATCTTGGATTTGAAACTTCCATCCTTTGCTGAAAACAACTTCTCATTCCCTGTCATATGGTTAGAGCATCTAGAATCTAGGTACCACACATATTTACTAGTATTTTGACCTTTGGCATAAGATAAAAATAAGTGATCTGGAGGATACTCACCACTTTCTTGAACATAATTAGCATTTTTACCTTCTTTCAATCTGCATTCTCTTTCAAAGTGACCATACCTGTTACAATGGTAACATTGAACATTTCTCTTATCAAATGTACCTCTACCTCTTCCTCTGAAACTACCTCTTCCACTTGAGCCACCTCTTCCTCTACCTCTTGAATAATTTCTGCTTTGCCATTTACTTGGACCTTGATGGCTTTTGGAACTGCTGCTACTTGCATCTTCATTCTTTGTAATTTGTAATTTAGAGGAAAAAGCTTTCTCTACAGCTTCAAAAGTTTCCTTCAATCTTTCTTCATGAGACATCAAAGATCCAACCAATTCATCAAAATGTAGTTTTGTCAAGTCCTTACTTTCTTCCATGATTATTGCAACATGATTCCATCTATGTGTTAAAGATTTCAATAATTTTTTAATTAAAACTTCATTACTTACAGCTTCTTCAAGTGTAGCCATTTTATTGACCACATCTTTGACTCTCACACAATAGTCACTGATACTTTCAGCTTCTTGCATCTTCAAATTCTTGAACTCTTCAATGTCTGAAGCTTGACCACCTTAACTTGATCACTACCTTGGTAAGCTTCTTGTAGAGTCTCTGAGGCATCTTTGGAAGTTTTTGCTCATGATATTCTTGGAAATCTCTTATCAAGAGCTATTTGAATGTGAAACAAAGCTTGAGCATTCTTCTTCCTTGCTTCCTTTCTTGCTGTTCTTTCATTAGTGATTCAACAATCTCCCACAAATCTTTTCCAATCAAAAAGGTTAGCATCTTAATGCACCAATAATCATAATCGTTGCCATCAAATCCTTGAACTAGCATCTAGGTAGAATTCGACATGATTAACTTTGGCGAAATTCCAACAATACAACTTTAACCCAAAATAATTTTACCTGCTCCCATACCACTTGTAGAATATGAAATGAATTATTTCAATCCAATTGAGAAGTCAACAATACTATGAAGAAAAATACATATAAAAAAAGGATAAACCAATTAAAAAAAAGAGTTACTGTGTGAGCTAAGAAATGTTGCAACTACTCCAAAACAAATCCTAATTTCCAACACTTTCCAGCAGTCACCATGCTTTAATTTTGCAGAGAACACAAAATCTGCTTGTCAGCAATTTACATAACTAATTAAGCATTATTCCCAACAATTTATGCCTCGAAGAAACAAGTGAAAAGTGCTCTTGTGATGATCCAAGCCCTATATATATATATATATATTAGAAAATAACTTTGAAAGTTACCACATGCATTTAAAAATCTTTAAAATTATTATTTAAAAAGATCAACAATTTAGAAAATTAATGTAACTATCTAAGGGTTTCTTCAAAATTATTTAGTGTAAATTCTTAATTTAAAATAAACTCAAGAGTAAAAATAGAAATGCTGAAGTGAACTTTTTTGGAATTAAATACAAAATTTTCTAAAACATGTCACTTTCACCAAGTTGTGCTTGCATAATGGGGGCACACTTAGTACATTTTTTAAAAAAACACATGGTGATTAAAAACACCACATTTATAACTAAAAAACAAACACATATCAAACATATCTTGAAATGTCCATAGATCAATTTTGATGGAGACATTCTTGACACCAATTTATCTTTCACAAACAAACTTGAATTGGCATTGCCCCATACAATCAATTACTAGACATCCTATTAATATTTTCATAATGTGATATGCTAAATTATTGAAATTGACTAACTATATTTTTTGCTTCTCCATGTAGTTGTTTTAACCTCTCCTCTTTAACTTGGTACACGCCTTTCATCTGGTTCCACACAAGTTCAGAATTGGTGAAGACTACAATTCCATTGGATCCATACTCCCTAGTTGTTCCTAAGCCTTCTGTCAATGCAATATAATGAGCTTCATTGTTTTTTGTCCTTCTAGGTACATTCCCTTTCCTTTGGAGGAATTTGTTCACCCCAATATTGAATAACACATAAGTAATCATTTATTTCCTTGGATTAGGATAAAAGGAAATTCTATGCATAATGCCCATTTTTCAATGATGTTTAATGGGGTTTTTTTATCCCCTTTAAAAAGAAATTCAATAAAATGAATAATATATTTATTTATTACAAATGCCTTAGATTATGGGAGATTGATGAAAAATAAATATCTATTGTGATTGAAAGAAGGAATATTACAAAAGGATTTAACCTAAAATTTTATATCTGACACTTTGATATGATGATTAACACCAACAAAATCATATGATGAGGTAAAAATATTATGAGGAACAAATAACTATATAGAATTATATGGTTGCATCTATTTTGGTATGTAAATGGATCGTTTGGACTTCTTTCCCATGTTTTTCTTAGATGCATATGAGATCCTAATGTGTATATATTGAATCATATTTGTTTTCCTACTTACATCTATCGATGTCTCTTCTTAAAAATGGTTAGGCCAACCTTAGTCTTCCTGTTTGTCATAGACACTCATTGATGAAAAGCAAATGAGTTAGCCTCTTGATATTTATATACTAAAATATATTATATGTATACATGTTTGTTTATATTGTTTCGCCATACCTTGAAGTTTTGAAAGTGTTTTGTCAGTTTCCCTATTTATAATGACAAAATTTTATGATATATGACTGAGCATTCTTGCTTGCAAGTGGTTATTGTAAATTTGTACACAAGGTATTTGAACTTGCATGTAGGAGCTGAATTATTCCTCATGACTACAACTAGAATTGGTCATTGTGACTAAATGTATGTATAAATCTACGTATAAGGTGCCTATCCTATTCTTTTTTTTTATGCATGAGGGAATCATGAGAGTATAAACATTATTCATTTTCAAAACCATATATTCATTCTTTTGCACTCGATTGGTGCGGCTTGTCCTTCCCTTCTAGTATTCATGTCTTACTCTGGGTGACCATTCCCTTTCAATTACCCGCATTCCCTTTCAATGTCATTTTTCACTCGTTCAACCATCCACAACTTTCTATTAGCTAATTGATCCTCCATTAATCCTATCATTCAATAAGATCCCATTCAACAAGTTTTTCAAATGGACTTTATAGTATTTGCTGAAAATTGAGGATGGTAAAGCATATTTTATGAGGCTAGTATTTGTTTTGTACCTTTTAGAAGTGGATTTGTAATTCACTTAGTTTTATCAAGAAAAACCTAGATTCCTTAGATCTATTAATTAAAAGTAGACATGATGTTTCTCGGATTTGTAGCAATTTCATTCTAGTGCCATTTAATTATGTAAAATACTTGAATGATTGAATAGATAATGAATTATATTTTGTGGTTTACTCTTGATGCAACGATTCAAGTGTTCACAAAAATACTTCCACTATTTTAAATGTTGGTTTAGAATCTACTACCATTGTTGTTTGTATAAATTGAGTAATTGAAAGGTAAGAATATGGTGTCAAACCTTTGCTGATACAAGTTGAAAGCCATATTCGTCCAAAAAAACTCAACATTTTTTTTAAGGGAAAAAAAAAAATTTCTTGTATCTTTTCTCCACAGAGCGGATTTTGTTTAATGTATTTATCGGATATATCAAATGTATTTAATTTGATGTACAAAAACATTTTTTTTTTATCAGTGAAAACCATTTCTATTACTTTGTTGTAAATAAACTAGTATAGCCATAAGTTATTAATTTTTATTAACTTAATTAATAGACTCTGCTGATTCAGAATGTATGATTATGGTTCATCCAAGCTAGAATAACTACCCTGAGCCATATTGTGACTTTGCCAAATTACTCTCTCTCCATATATATATATAATGTAGACATTGTCATTCTTGGTATACATTTATGTGGAGCATGAGAAGAAAAGTTGTGTTCTCCATGTGAAATTTTAGATATAGTATATCGGTATATTTGTATGCAAGGTATGTATGCTAAATATAACAATGCAATTTTTTTGTGCTTCGTATTGAGAACATACATGGCTTCAGAATTACGAGAAGGTTCCTAATGTTCCTCATGGGGATATTGTCAGAGAAAGGCTAAAGCAATTGTTTTCAATGAATAATTTCAAGAAGAAAGCACTGAAGGTTGGTTCTACTTTGAGGTTGTTTTTCTTCCAACATATTTGTAGATAATTTTTTGGTTTGTTTGAAATTAATTTTGAATGGTAGGTCAGTTTTTTGTTTCAAACATTGCAACTAAATTTTGTGTCCATTTCTAGGTAGTTGTTGAATGTTTATCTATGGAAGAATTTGTTTGTATCAAAGATATGTTTGAAATGATGGAGGCAGATAAAAAGGGGACTATATTCTTAGAATAGCCGAGGGAAGGCATGCATAAGATTTTTGCTAATATGACTGAACCAGAAATTTTGATGTTAATGGAAGCTTTGAGTAATTCCGTTACATTGTTTACATATCATGTTTAATAGACTGGATCTACCATTTTTGAATATCATGTTTGATGGACTAGATCTACAAGATTTTGAATCTACAAATTTGGTAAAGGTATATTTTTACGTTAGAAATCCTAAAATTAAAATAACTTCTAGTATCCTCATGCATAAGGTACACTATTTAAGTGACTCACCCTTCTTGGGGGAGGTATGTTAGGTGATTCGATCTCCGAATGAACCAAATGGGAACATACATTCTTGTAAACAATTGGTTATGGGAATGAGAGCTCACATCATGTAAAGCGACTAGATCAAGCTCATGTTACAAAATGTGTGATGTGACCGGAAGAACAACCTCCATTTTAGATTATTACGTGTTTTATTTATCAACTTACGGTGCAGCTGAGGGTAAGTGGTCCTGCAACTGTTGAATCTTTCTGCTTTATCTCCCTGATCTTATGTTTTCTTATTTTCTGCATCCACTCAGCACTTGCTGTGTCGAGTGAGGTTGTTGTTTCATATGATATTGCACTTGGATCAACAAACAATAAATTTTATATGTACTTGTCCAGTGCCAGCATGTGGTGTGAGAAAAGGCAATTTCAAAACTTACTTATGTGGAAACTGGTCCTCTCCCTTAATACAAGTGCGGGATCTTCTCAACCCTCTGAATACTTTCATGGCATTTTATTCATCCCCGTAAACTAAGGCAAAAAGGTATCTAAGACTCACTTTCTACTTCCTTGTTCACCTTCAATCGCAGAATTCACTAAAAGAGAAATGAGAGGATTTATAGTACAACCTCAATGGAGGTGAATGAGATGAAATGGAGAGAAATAACTCTTTCTAAGCGAACAAGAAAGAAATGATAGGTCTCAGACCCTAAATTATCTTATTCAATGAATCAATGAATAAAAACTAATGAAATTGTTTTCTAATGATACATTATGAAATGATTTCCTAATGGCTAATTGAATAGATAATATATCAACAACCATCTCAGTGGAACTAGTCTCAATGTTCATTTGGTTGTCCAAATAACCTAAAAACTATATAATCCATTTCCTAAACAAAATTCCAGAAAACAAGAGATTGGATTCAAACAAATATTATTACAAATAAAAAATTAATATTATTCATAATACTCCCTGCTCAATAATACTATATAAAAGATATTAAAATTAAAAATGGAAAACAAATACTTTAAAAGTAGCTATTATAATTTATAAAATAATTTCCACAAAATTGTTCACAGTATGATGATGAATTTCTATATATTTCACATTGAAATAACCAAATCGAACCGAATTATTTAATTTCTGAATTCTTCAGCCCAATTCGGTTGAATTTGGTGACAATGGCTTATATTACTAGTTTGGCCAGGGAGAACATTACAGTCGCCTTTCAACAGCAGCTATTTCATTATTAGACACTTACACTCATTATTAGAAATTTATTAGCAATAGAAGAGATACATTCGTGCAAACATTGTTTCTATTTTCCTTGCAAATCAACGATACATTGAGATAATTAATCAAACTATATTACAGTGATACAAGATACAGATACATAGATATATTTATTTTCCTTTCAAATTGATGAGGAGATATAGATAAATAGATACATTTTTCTTTTTCTTTTTTATTTTAAAATGGGGAGGGCGAGGTCTCTTAAGAGAAGCTGTAATAGGCCCATTAATCAATATACATTATGTACAATCACATCACAATCCTCAAATAATGCATCATATGCTGCCTGGGCAGCGCTACAGGCTGGAACGCTGACCTAGTATCAGAAAACCCTCAACCCCGGCAGCGTGACCATGCACTCATGTGCAATAGCGTGACCATGCACTCATGTGCAATAGATACATAGATACATATATAGAAATACAAATATTTTCCTTGCAAATCGATGATACACACATATAGATTCATGGGGTTATTTTACTTACCTTGGAAATCGATTCCTCCAGCGCACCATCAGGCCAACCAGCAACCGACATAGACCAAAAACCACCGTAAACAAACAACGAACCATCAGGCCAACCAGCAACCGACATAGACCAAAAACCACCGTAAACAAACAACGAACCGACAACAAAGTATGCAATAGACTCACGACCATTATAAATATCATATTTTTTTCGGCCGAAAACTCTTATCGCCAGTTTTTCCTCTCCGACAAAAAAATCCATTAAACAGTTGGCATTAATCGAAATAGACAATTTTTCTCCTAAAATTTAGAATAAAATTTTGGCCAAAAAAATTTAAATAATTAGGCCAATTCTTTTTCAGATCAGATGAAAAATTATGATTATGAATTTTTTTGGGAAATTCTCATAAAAGTGTAACCAAACTTCACATTTTCATCCACTACTAAAATAATAAACCCTAATTTTATAGAAAATAAGTAGTTTCTATAAAAACAAAGATAAATGAATCTACAAGGTCTCTTTACCTCCAAGTTCCATTATTAGAGTTCTAGGTAAAGGAAAAAAAACATGAGCTTAGTGCAACTATGAGCAGGTTTAGAAGGCGAGTTGTGAGCTACTATAAGAGTCCTTATTTTTATACAAGAGGGAGCCCAATGAACAAGTGAACATGCTAAAATAAAGGTTCGAGAGAACGGAATCTTTATCGACCTAATTTCCTCCTTAGAGTCAATGTACATGAGCTTTATACTAATGATACTTTTTTTAATATCTGACCCTTCTTTCTAGCCAATTTTATTCATGTTCATTGGGAACTAGTGATGATAATACTGAAGATACCCTATATTTGATGGGAGCTCTTATAATCCTAGTGAAGATCTTCCACTATTGACTATTTTTTCCTAGCAAAGATGCTTGAGCTTCTAAAGTCTTACTTTCCCTATGAGATCATATTAGAGAATCGTGTCATTGAATTGGATTGGGTACATTATTGGAGAAACTTCTTAGCTTCTCTTAATGACAATCATCAAAATTAATCCCCCTTGAGATATATATAATACTATTTTATATCAGTGATTCTAAAGAGTCAAGCTATTTAGTTTTGGAGAGACTAAGGAGCAAAAGTTCTCTCACTCTCTTGGAGACTAACTATCCTTACCCTTTAGAATCATTGTATAAATAGGCCTAGAAGTATATGAAGGAGGATGAATTTGGATGATTGGGAGAAGGATAAGTTAAGAAATTTCTCTAATAATGTGCTTAGGAAGACTTGAAGACATGATCCTCTAATCTGATCTCATAAGAAAGTAAGACTCCAGAAGCTCAACCATCTTCACTAGGACAAAACAGTCAATAATGGAAGATCTTCACTAGGATGACAAGAGATCCTAATATTAGAACTCTTAAAAGAAAACCAGAGTAAGAATCGAAATCAAGTATCACTTATGTTATCACTCTATAATTTCCCAAGGGCATGAGAGAAACCCAAAGATAACAACAAAACCACTTTAGAAGCCATAATATAGCCCCTCCACCTTCGGAGAGGGATCTCCCTATATGGTTTAGATTTGTTGATTTAAGATATTAGGTTAGTTATGAGTTTGGTTTTTTCAAAGATTTGGTTGAAACTGCAAGGATATTCCATTAGGCATTGGAGCCATAATTCTTGGGGTGATCAAATACCAAAATGTCAAAATAGATTTAACAAGGAAATGTAAGAAGGGTTTCAAATATTTATAGAATTTATGGAATGTATGGGATGAAGACACTTATATTCAATTAATCATAGAGGACACTAGGATGAATTTTATATTTAAATTCACAGTGAAAATATAGATATTGTTTATAAGCCAGAGAAGAGTGTATTCAAACAAATTCAACACTTAATATTCTTTAAACAATAAAGATAGAAATAACCTATGGAAAACTAGAAAAATAACAATTTTACAAGTGAGGAAACTTCACCAATTGCCTGACATGGAAAAAACTTTCTATGTTAATGGAAACGTTCACTTCATTACATGCACAAATTAACATCAATGATCTATTTTCTTCATAAGTGTTCTAACCCTTTCTACTTCCAATTGTCAAGTATTTGTACAAATTCATTAAAATATCTTGATATAAAATATCAAGATTTTTCTACATAATATCCTAAAAATTATTTACAAAAATAGTATAGGAATATAGGAAAACTAAAACTGTTGAAGCTCTGGCATTGGCTTCGAGGATTGCTGGTGATGACTTGGCCTGAAAAAGTATTGCTTTGTTTCCGAATATGAATACCTATTTTACTCAATAATTTGACAAATATTATCCCATTTGTCTTCATCTAGGGTGGAGAATTAAATTAACTTTTTGTAGGTTTCATCCACCTTACTATATTTATGGAAAGTAGGCTTGACTATAAGTAGATGCTTTATTTCATGTTTGGTTAGTAAGTCTAATTTCAAACCTTCCATGAAAGCTTTACCTGTAATGGTTCCCTTTATGGTGGAAATTTTTGATTTATCTTTTTCTATGGAATATAACTTCTATTGGTAATCATTTAATTGAACTAATTTATATCCAATTCCCTTCAAACATGGAAGTACCTTCTGGTGCAGTATACTAAACCTTTTATGGTCTTTCTGAATGTTAGACTCCAAGTTATGACATTTATTTTCTAATTGTAGCATTAGATTCCTTTTTGTAAGAATTCTTCTTGCCTCAAGTAGTGTTTCAGTTCTACCAATGATCTCATATTCCTCTATCTCTTCCTTGGTATTTGAGTTCAGAATTCTTATTAGGGCAGTGGCTAAACCTCATTTCTAACCCAAGATTTCCTTTATCTCTTCTATGACCTCTTTTGATCTCTGCTAATTCCTTCGGCTTGAAAATCATTTTGATGGAAGGCCACATTTTAGTCATAGCTTCATTGATTTCCACCCAAATGCTTTCCTTTTCCTATGCAATTGTCTAAGCCATGGCAAATTCATTATCTAATAGTTCAATTTTCTTAGTTAACATGTGAGTCTTTTGAAGCTCTGCCACATACACGTTGCCAATTTTTAATTTCTTCTTTTGAATCATTTTAAGATGATCTTTCAACTTTTCAATCTCTTGACCTCCAATAGATAAGTATTCCATAGCTTTGGTTAATTCTCCTTATGTCTCTATAGATAATTTCCCTACTGTAGTAGTTGTTGAAGTTGAAACACTTGTTGTTGATGTGGCTATATATAGAATTGTTGTGAGAGGAATGACTACTAAGTTAGTTGAGTGCTCTTTCTCTTTTAGCAGCTTCTCAATTTCAATATCCATTTGTTTAATCTGCCTTCTTTGCTCAATGAGAATTTGCAACATATCTTTTTTCTCCTTCTCTAATTGGCCAACTTCCTTTGTCTGTAGATCTTCAGTAGATGGAAGCTTGAGTTTCTTTTTCAGGGCTGCAATGTCAGCGTTTTTTATTTTACTGATCTCCTCAACAACTTTTACATTATTGAGATCATATCCCAATTTGATTACTAAATACTGTAAGGAATTTATCTTAGTGTCTTTATCTAAGGAAGATATTGTCTCTAATTTCAATTTAGACTGAATGTTGTTGACTGATGCCTGAAGTCTGGAGGCAACCATTGCTAAGTTTTTCAAGGTGGAATACAACATCTCACCTATTTTCTTGTGCAAATTAATTTTATCAATAGGATGGATTTGGTGAATGTTGAAAGAAAAAATGGACTTCTTGTATTCATATGCACTTTCAAGAAATGGAACCTGAGCTTGTTAGAAAGATATCTGCATTTTCCCTTCCTCATTGTAAAAAGAAGAGAGAAGTATATGCTGAGCTGAAGTTTTTTGCTTCCAAAATTGAGAATAGGTGGTTGCTTTCAGGAGTTAATTTTTCTTATTTATATCCTTATACCTAGCAAATATACTTGCTTCATCTTGATCATTAACCAATTATCCTGATTGAGATGTTTTCATAGGTTCCTGAGAAGCCAAAGATGGTGGTGACCCTATGAAAATGTCTTCAACTTCAAGTAGAATAGAAGTATAAGGGCCTGCCAAAATTATTGTAGACATTACATTTTATTCCTGTGAAAGCTTTTCTACTGGATTGGCTTTCTGCCTTTTCTTATATATTTGAAATTATTTCCCCTGAATTTTTATGCCTAGAGGGGAAGCATCCTCCCTTGGCCTTTTATCCTTCTTTTCCTTGGGCACTAGTGTATGTCATGTCGTAGTAGACATTACATGTTCTTCTACCTTCTGCAATGTGTTTTCCTGTCATTGACCTTGATTCCTATATTTCTCAATCTCAAGTTTGGTAGTATGAACATAGGGAATAATTTTATGCTCTACTCTCAATTTTTATATTATTCCCAAATGATCATATGACCAAGTGAAACTAAGTTTAACCTTCATCTATTTCAGAATAATATCTTCATCCATTGTTGTTGTCCTGGTATTACAAATGAAAGGCGTAACCTGTGCTTTTATTTTGAACTAATATTTTGTCTTGGTTGTTAAAAATTGTAGATCATCCATATTGATCATTTCCCTAATATACTCTAATGCAAATATTCTAATAGGAACAAATCTCCTATCTTGGTTTAATCAATGAGATGTAAAATTATATTTATCTCAAGTCCAATTACAGGTTCAACATCAATGTTAAGTAGGAAGGAAATTGTGTACAAAAAATGGTCTACATAATCACTGAATGTGCATTCATTGGTATGCTTCCCTACCAAGGAAGTCCAATGAATCACATATTTTGCATTTCCTTTTTCATCCATATTTTTTAATGGAAATTGAAATATGTCTGCCTTACGGAGTAGGCATTGAGCAAGTACACTAAAACTGAAGCATGTCTAAAGAATCTTTCTCTAGAAAACTTAAGGAATTGTTTGTTGAAGAATTTAGGGCAAGTGGGATTAATGTGATTCTTTTAGACCTGATAACAATTTGTGAAGTGATTTTGCAATTTATCTTAGCTTGATCTTCTTTTTATTATTAGTGTGTGTGTTTGCTTCATCAAACTACTACCAAAATAAAGAGACAAGAACAAAATACGTTTGGATTTCTGCCAAGCCCAAAACCTCTCCCTCTTGGAGAGGGAAACCATCACAAAATTCTTCTTATACAGATTCTAATTGATGACTACCAATACCATGACCCTTGATCTATCAAGCCACTCCAAGACTAAGACACCAATCTTCTTCTTATTGCTAAGATCATCATCATCATTACTGCTTTACCAAGATCATTATTGTTTCACCTTGACCACTCATTGAGATCACCATTATGCCTTTACTAATATCATCTCTGCACCTTCATCACAATCACCATCATAACAACAAGGTCCATATGTATGTATTCATGAGGGCTGCACTGAGAAATTTTACATGATCAAGACTTTGTAAATATGTCTTCAACATATCCATGACATAGATTTAGATCATGATTACATCCAGATTATATGTCAACTTAGTGCATGTCACTATGGGATTATACCGAAACATGTCATTGCTAAATTGAGAGTACTACTATAGGATAATCGAAGTCCTCTTCATCACAAGTAATCCATGAGTGCAACAATACCGAGATAGTATTCTTAGCATGTAAATATGCTGAGACAATGACTGCAACTAGGGTGCCGAGGCAGTGGTACTCATCGGAAATATACGCAAGCTGAATTATGGATAGACTTAGACATTACCTTCATGTGGCATATGAAACCATTCATGTAGCCACCATTTGAAACTTTACAGGGATCCGAGTTTTGCTGGTGTTCTTTTGTGAAGACCCTAGTTGCATATCTATAGTGGCCAACCTTTGCATTTGAGCTGACATGACCGTGTGAACCCTTGTGTATTTTTATTGAGCTGACATGATTGTACTTATTAATTCATTTGCAGGCCGACATGACTGTTCTTGTTAATTCATTTTTCTTATTTCCTTCTTCAAGGGGATTGTGCTTGTCTTGGAGGGATTTTATCTATACACTAGGTTGACACATTTACATTACATATAAGCTCAAGAATACATTGAATCTTTGACTTCTCTAGAGCTAAGAAATGAGAAAGAAACTCATTCTTATAATTCACAAAAAATAATATTTCCTTTTCATGATAGGTACAAATATGAAAATTACATTTGTAAATTCCAAACCTAGTTACAATTTCCTCAACGCTATTCACTAATGATATTTGCTAAGAATTCACTCTAATTAAACATAACTGAAGGTTTCTCTTACGTTGAAGACATGGATAGAAAACCTATGATAGTTTCATCAACCCATTGATTGGTTTGATAGTCTAGTAAACAGGAAACTATAGAGATAATTTCTTTTTTCATTTCAGGGAACATGGAAGATGGATAAGGAGGATTTGTCTTTGGAAATTGGACATCGTCAGGCCTAAATGTATCATATATTTTGGCTGTGTGAGGAAAAGTGAGGTTTTTATAGAGTTCCATGAGGGAATCTACTGAAAATGAAAATGGTTTCAGAGAGGTTGAATTCTAGATCTGCAACATTTGGCAAATGGAGTCATGGGTAATCGTGAAAAGAATATCATTGTTGTGGGCCACAATTTCCCTTTGAATGGGTATGTACCTGAAATTGCACCATGAAAAAATCAAGAAAATGATGTGTCTCAGGAAATATGGGTTGAGGTAGGAAGGAGTCCACAAGCCCAATTTGTCACTAAGATCAACATATTTTTGTTTTAGCCAATTGTGAAGTTCCTAGAGATGGAACTCACAATTGGTTTCAATGATTTTGTATTGTTGATCCACTAAAGGCTAGTGGTGTAAGTCAATTATAGGGCACAACATGGGGTTTTCTACTGTGGACTTGGACTTACCTTTTGTAGACATGTTGTAAAGAAAAAGGGGGAATTCGGTCGGATGAAACTATTGGCTTATCGACTAGTTGTGGTTATAGGATGGCTTATTGACTAGTTGCAGTAACAGTAGTAGGTTCAGCATTCAATGTAACAGTATCATAGAGGAAATGTCTCTTAAACATGTTTTGGTTCGTTTTATCTGTGAGATCGCTATAACATTGACAATTGTCCATTTAAGGGAGAGAGTTCATTACTCTCAGAATGGTCATGTGCTGAAACATAATTTTACGGTCATATGAAGAGCATAGGGATGTTATAGGAGCGGGAGAGGAATAGGAATGGGAATTGAAATGTGGTGGGAATGGATTGGAGTGGATTGGGAAGGATATGTGCCAGTTGGAGGGAGAGGAGTGGAGCACAAGGGACTCAACTGTTATTTTTTAGGGGAGAAGAGGGGAAAGGAGGATTTTGGAGGGGGGTGAGCGGTAAGTAGTTTAGGTGGGGGGTTTGAAGTCCACAATGGGATGACATGTTGCAAAGGCAAGAGATGTTGCAAAGGGGGGAAATTTGTTATCACAAAAAATTGATCATCTATCCATAATGTACTAGATGGATCGAAGTACACCATGTAGGGCCAATTTTACCATACCAAAATTGCTTTCATTGTGATAAATTACTTAATAAACCACATGTGTTAAATCATTTATAATTAAACCCATGAAGAATAATTAAATAAATCACTATTTATTTAATCATCCTCTAGGAATAATTAATTAAATCATTGTTTAATTGATATTCCTTGTCATATTTAACCCAATTATGAGAAATAAATAGATAAATAATTAATTATCTTATTTTTCTCTAGGAATAATTAATTAATCACTAATTAGTTATTATTCATTGTCAAGTTTGACCAAATCCCTTAGGAATAATTAAATAAATCATTATTTGTTTATTATTCCTTAACCATATTTCTTGAAATGATAAATAAATCATTTATTTATTTGTTATTTCTGAATAAAAGTTTAAATACTTTTTCCCTCTAACCAAATATAATAAAATATTCCAAAACGTTAATTCTAGAATGGGGTTGATAATATTTTATTATTGCTCATTATTTGAGGATAACCTAATATTTTGTTATAAATAGAAGGGTTTTCCATTCATTCTTCACCTTTTATCATTTTCATTGTTACACTCACTCTTGTAGCTCTCATTATTATCATTAAAGCATACCATCTTATTTTTTTATTTAAGTTGTCATTGAGCTCAAACATTTTTGTTTGTTGTGTTTTACACATTATAAAGGAGAGAGACTCTACAAAAGTTGAAACATTTGAGGATAGCCAAGAACACGTCCCATAGAGGGGGACTGGTAATA
Organism: Pinus tabuliformis; assembly: GCA_031772625.1. NCBI lineage: Eukaryota > Viridiplantae > Streptophyta > Pinopsida > Pinales > Pinaceae > Pinus > Pinus tabuliformis. The sequence goes on from CM062819.1 coordinate 378,507,605, forward strand.
TTATTTGTTCCCTTCATAGGTGTTGTTTAATAAAATATATTCTTTATATATCTCATTTCCATTGGATTATTGGAGTCACTTGTGCTTATTTTACTATTCCATTTTGATGTTTAACTAGTTCTGTTGCATAGATCGTGGCTTTGGCAAGTTTTGTTTGTATCATTTGTTGTAGATCCATATTGTTTAACAACCATTTTCATTGTTAGGTATGTTTTTCATCCACAGCCTAAAGTGGATTCTTTTAGTACACATTTGAGAAAAAAACATTATAACAATTTGGCAACTCCGATGGGGAATTTCTGATTATTGCTAAAATCTGGCGACTTCACTGAATTTTTAATTACGATCCAAAAATCTTGGTGACCTTCAGTTTTTATCTTAGGGTTTTTCTTTTTTAGTCTTTTAATGTTGTTTACTGGCTTTCTAACCATATATCAATCAAATTTATAACTTCCACAAGTTTTCTGCTAATTTTCGTAGGTCACAGGAACCAGTCGCGACAGAGACAACAATTCTTTTCCAAGACTTGCTGAACAAGAATCAAGGAGAAGAAATCACACTTTTCTTCCACAAAAGTGCGATATGGAGGTCCATAGTGCACGTTCTAGCCCAGAAAGTGTGATATCCCCCTAAACATGCCAGTACCTACTATTTTTAAGGTTTCTAGGATTTTTTTGATCTGTTTCTGGGTTTTGCCAAGAGTTGTCTGTTGGGTTGGTTGACCACTGTATTAGCCTGATTAGGCCTTGATCTACTCCATTTTTCTCATCGAGGTGGAATTTATCCTATTAGGGCTTCTAGTATGCTTCCACCTTTATAGGAGGAGTTGAGCTGAGTAAGAAGTTTGAGTTTTTGCAGAGGTTTCAGCCATATTTTCTAGACCTATACCTTCCTGTTTCAGATCTTCAAAGATAGGTTGTATCCATCCAAATTTTCATCTTAAACCTTGTTTGATAATTTTCCTTAGGGCCCCATTCTTCGCCTTAGGTTTCACACCCATACCCCTATCTTTTTGCAGCCATTTTCCTCCCTAGTTCTTTGTTGTTTCTCCACCACTTTCCAGCAACATATTATCATTTGATCCCAGTCACACTGACATTTAGATCTCTTGGCATTTTTTGTGTGTTTTCAAATGATTTCGCCACCAACTAGCACAATGTTTGCAAACTGAGTTTGGATGGGGTTTAGAAAGTTGATTTGTTGTTCCTTTTCTATTTTTAATTTTAGTTTATCTCGGCAATATTTTTCTTTTTTCAAACATGATCTCAGCTTAATTAATAAACACACTTACACACATAAGCACCCCTTAAGTGCAGGTCACTTGGTTTACACCGCCAAGTCAATACTTAACTTAATTCATTTATTTCTCCGCAGACAAAAAAAAACATCTTTTTGATCTCCCTCCACCATTTTTTTGTCACTTGTGTCTTCCAACCATTGCACCACCAAGGCATTTGTTGCTAAGACTCTTAGGTCTTCATATTACTCCTCCCCATAGGGTTCCAGTTCATAGTCCCCTCAATCCCCATACTAACTCCCTTTCGAGTTCATGTGATTCCTCATCTGATTTTGAGCCTCCTTCACTGCATACTGTCATCATGTTAGGACCCACTACATGTGCAGGCACCCAACCTGGTGTTGGCTTTGGTTCTACCCCAGTTTTCACATCTAGCATAACTGTGTCAGGAGTCGTTTCGACAACTCCCATGCTACCTTTCATGGTTGGTTTAAGCCTCCCAAAATTTAGCCAATTGATTAATGGCCTTATACACCATGATGTTGGTTGGCCTGCTATGTTGACTAAGCTCCCCTTCTACATTCCCAAGTTTCATGGTAATTCTAGAGAGGACCCTACGAATCAAGTCTGTTCCTTCCATATGTGGTGTTCATCCAATTCCACCATTGATGATTCCATTCATCTTCGATTGTTCCAACACATGCTCACTAGAGATGCTGCGAAGTGACATGTCGACCAACCGACTGCCTCTTATTCCATTTTTGTGATGCTTGATAAAGCGTTCCTCTCATATTTTCAGTTACCTCTCTGATATGACATCAGTACAGAGCTCTTGACCACATTCCATCATTCCTCTGCCACCCGCCTTTCTAATCATGTCTAGGAATGGTGTACAAGGAGGAGCATGTGTCGTGCTCTACCCTTCGAAGACCATGTCTATCTCAATTGGTTTCTTAGGAATCTTTTAGCACCTATTGTAAAATATGTCACATCTCATTTTCCTTAGACAAATGAAGAGGCTCTCCAGACTGCTTGAAGATATGACTTGATTTATGCTCAATCTAGTTATGTCTATAGCATTATACTAAATATCCCCTGTGCTGGTGGTGCCATTGCACTGGGGGCATCTCACGCTACCGACAGTATCAGTGAAGATATTTCACATCCTTCACCATATACTTCTCATAGTTATGGCTATCTGCATGGGGGAAGTAGTTCCTCTAATACTTATGCCCCTCCTACCAGAAGCGTGTATTCAGGACAAAGCGCATCTTATGCATTCACCCATCCACATCAACAGATGTTAGGGCCAGCTAGTTCTCAACTTATCTACCATACTGTTTCCCCTTAACCATCTTATACCTATGCATCACCTAGTGCTCCAGCCCCTTAGGCATTAGTTCTGCAACCTCCCATGCATCCTCAGCCCTAGTAGCCACCGCCCCCTCAGGGTCAAGTGTTTTCACAGCAGAGTGCAATCAATCCCCAAAATTCAAAGAAAAATAATAAGGGGAAATGTAGCAAGGGTAATCAAGGTAACCAAGGTAATCAACCTAATGAACCCTAGGGGAATCAACTTAACACCAACAATAACCAACAGGGTGACCAACCCAAGCAGACCAAGGCTATTCGTATTAACAAGCCTTGTGCATGTTGTGGTGTACATGGACATTATACTCATGAGTGTCCCCTCTTACCCCAAATGAGAAAAATTTTGGAATCCGAAGCACCTTCTAGAGGTCAACCACCCATGCAGCAACCACCTCAGAATAGGGCGACATCTCAACCAGTTGTGCTCACAATTCCTTTCCCTCAGCAGGTATTTGTTGCTTGTCAACCTCAGCAAGGTCAAGCAGCCCACCTTTCCCAGCATTCTAGTCTTGGTGACTACCAGATCCCCATGGTGAATTCTAACAAGGTTAATACCTCTTATATCAACTTGCAAACTTGGTCACGTCAATATGACAAGCCATCAACTTCGTTCGCCACTGATTCCAAAACCAAAGCATCTAATGAGCTCTTAAGACACCAAATGGTCTGCTACAGATCCCTCAACCTATAGTTGAGTCACTTCCTAAAACCCCCAAGGGACCATTACACTGTAATGCATCTTCAAACTGAGTTGCCCATACATACACTATAGTAGGCAACTTGGCATAATCCCTCGCTGCCATGTTAATGCTAGAAGTGCTCCATTCATGCCCATCTAAAAATAAAGCTCTACCAACTGCTTTGGGCATTGTAGATTCTTCATATGATAATTTTATTGTCTTTCTTATTGATACATCAGAACATCCTCCATTACCACCATCCGTTGCTTTCCAAATATCAGTCTGAGTCCGTAATGCCATCATCTATCAATACATTATTGATGAAGGTGCATCCCCTTGCGTGATGTCCACTGTCGTTTGGAAGAAACTCAAGTCATCTGAACTGTCCCCATCCACCATCACTTTGCATGGTTAGGATGGTCACTCCTCCCATCCCCTCGACATGTATCGCAATTGTCTAGTGACTCTTGCATGCAAGACTATACACATTGAGGTTATTGATTCTTATGTATATTAAAACATTCTCTTGGGTCATAGTTACATTTATTCCATTCCAGCCACCGCGTTTGTTGTTTTCCATAAGACATGCTTCCCCCAGAAAGGGAAGATCATCACCATCGATCAGTTGACATACTACGAGCCGTCATCCTTGACCTCCCCTGAGTCCATTATCTTGTCAATGTCCGATAAGTAGTCTTATACCCCTCTCACTTGGTTTTCAATCAAAGTATACAAATATTCCTCATGATGAGGTGCTCTTCTCATTCCTCCCCCTCGCATCTCTAACCTAGCTCTTTGAGTGTTTTCATGTTACAAGCATCATGGGAAACTCAAACGAAGTCTGGTACATCTAATCCACAACCATCGCCTTAGCACCCCGTGGTTACCATCTCAACCGAGCCATATGGATCCACCCCCCAATACCTCTCCCTTTTGTGGGTGCCTCCCCTTTGTTACCACTAGGAACTATTCCTCTGGGTCTAAACCATCGAGGAGATATTCTGCTGGAACATTACCCTGCAGGACAGATACCTTTCTTATTTCCTCCTCTTGGAATATTTTCTGTCCCTGTCATGACTTCGTTGGTCCTCCCTAATATGAATTTGGGGATCCTAGTGTGGTATATTGATTCCCCTGCGAACACTCCACCTCGTTAGCTAATACCATATCATGCTTTGACCAGGGTTCAACTGGTTCTTATGACCCCTGTCAATGTGGCAGTTCCTCCGCAACCTCAACATGAATCCACTCCTATTGCGCAAGCATCCAAATAGGGGGGAAGCCAATAAAAAGGATCCTAAGGACAAGGCTCCCCAAGAACACCCATCTCCCAAAGCTCCAAAATAGACACCTCTATGTCCTTTGTATGAGGTTATTAGGAATTCCACCAATAACTATCTTGAGCTTCCTCATCTCAAACCTTTGATTCATGAAACATTCCCTGATTCAAATATACCTAAGGTCCAAGTTACCTTATCCAGACCAACCAAGAAACTCAAAAATTTGTGAACAAATCACCTTTGGGCCTTGTGCAATCATTATGGTCACTATTCCCATTATTGCCCTCGTCTCAATGAATTTCATGATTTCCTTCAAGCACTTTGTTAATTCGAGGCCGCTCGTAGTGGATCACTTACTCCTCTATGTTTCGGGTGAAAGCACCCTATGGCTTTGGTTTAGAACCCCAATAGAGCAGAAGCAAACTACAACAAAAAATACTCAAACAACTCAGGCAAGATTCTTATGTTATCAAACTATGTAAGAGTGACCATACACATATTTCCTTTGTTTGAGTAGGTCCCACAGGGTTCAAACCCTCTGTGACTCCCAATGTTATTAAAACCTGAAAATCATTCAATTCGAGCATACATAGTAGGATAGGAGTAAAGGATATTAACCAAACTGTCTTTATATCATATAAACAAATGATTAATCATACGTCAAAATGGCATTCATATATTAATTAGAACATAATTTGGTGCATAGATATAGTTAATTTGAGAAACATGACAAAATTCCTTTTATTGCAGTAAGCTACAAATAACATGGAGAGAATTCACCGGAGTCTTTCTCTGGCTCCAAGCAGAACCGTCCTCTAGATTCATCCTATCCCAGCCTTCAAAAATCTTCTTCAATCACCAACATCATGATATCTCAAGCAAAAGGAAGGATATCTATAATCAAGGAAACAAAGGTTTCCTGAAGCTTGGGGAAGTTCATGAGGCACAGGGATTCATCAGACTTAGTTAGGGATAATCTCAATATAATAACTCTATCTCTTCTCCTCTCCTTAAGGCCTTCCCATAGAGGTTATTTATACCTATCCCAATTATTTTTTTAGTTGGGAAACAATTGGGCCATGGGTAATAGGAAGTAATCAATTGGTAAAACCTGTGAAATCCACCCAAAATTAAGGAAATTTATTTTTTTAAGTGTTTTAATACATATACATGGATTGGATATTAACTGACCCACATGTACACGGTTTTAGCTTAGGTAAAAGTAGCGTATAGTGAATAAAACACTATTTTTATATATTTGGACCAAGTGTGGAAGGAGGGGTTACCCTAGGCCATAAACAAAGCATCATATATACCAAGAGTGGTAAATGGTGTTGTAACAGATGCCCCCTAATATATGAGGTCAGAAGGGGTACATGATGGCTGAAATGTATTAAGTGTATGGAAATAATCATGTCGAGACTAAAAAGGAATTCACCAAAATTCAGCCTGCCAAGCCATCAAAAGGGATTAGAAAGAAATTGCTATATGAGGCAAGCATACCCATGATTAGAGAAAGTAAAGAATGTCCGCATATAAAGTACAAGCGGATCCAATATGTATACTAGTATAAAGGAATTGAAAGTACATAATGGATCATCTGATCGTGATCAAAAAAGTATATGTTTGAATATCACATATAAAATGATGATCAATGATGTTGAAGGATGAAGTTGATCACTGATGTCAAAAAATGATCAAAATAGTACCAAATGAACATGATGGAATAAAATAATACTACATTGCAACTCAAATTCTAGCATATAAGATGTCGTTCTGAAGAAATACAACATATAAGGTGGATGGTGTCAACTAGCAATGACAGGAACAACTGACAAGTGAACTAAAACATGCTGATGCAACCCGAGGTATTCACCGACCACCGCAGTACATTTTTTCACAATGGGAATGAATGATCTGAGGTTGACCACGTGAGAAATCCTTTGATTACCATTCATTGATGTATATCGTTAACAAATGCGAGACTACTCACCGACAATGATAATGAGAGTCAAGGTACCTAGTACAATCTAACAAGTGCGAATGAATGATCTAAAGTCGAACACTTGAAAGAATCTATCAATCAGAAGATAATGATGGTTTCCCATTGTTGATAGCGAAGGAATCTGCCACTCATGACTACAAACCCCAAGGTACTACCAAATGGAATCTAGATCTTTTCCCAGAGAAAATGAGTTGTAGTCGATAGGAAAAGATCTGCTAGAAGGAAGGCATTAAGGCATCCTTCATCAATCAACCGCGAGTGTAACCCGTAGGCCAATAATGTGGAAGGAATTGGATGAAAAAGTTGTAGTAACCCAACCGAAGCATGTTTCTGGTGTACACAAGATATAGCTAGTGCACAATGGAAACCCTTTAAACCAACCAATAATGAAAGCTTACACAGAGGTGAGGAATCCACCAATAGGGTCAAATGGAAACCAAAGCACTGCACGAATACCAATGTGTGATAATGAAAGCTAATGCCAAAAGCAAAGGAAACCACTCAGTCAAAGACCCATGATACTAATTGATGCTAAGCACAAGGTGACCTATCAATAATGAAAATAGGGCCATGGTGTGGCTCTAGATCTTCCCTTAGAGCAATTTTTCGTAGTCGATAAAGACAAGACCTGCTAGAAAGAAGTCAATGGAGACCTTCTCAAACCGACATGAACAAAGGACTAATATAGCTGATGTGATGAGAAACATGACACTGACAACCAGGGATGGCTGACTAAAAAATAGGTCAAGAGACACTGTAGAGAGGTTGACTCAGGTTTACTTCCCTTGAACCAAAGCATGACTCCATGATGACTATATGGAAGCATACGATAACTCTATATAAGTTTGTAATGCAAGAGGCATAAGCAAAATCTTCAAATGATTGAAAGAGTTAACCATTTAGAGGAGTATTGACTCAATAACAACGTTAAGGTGCTCCTAATTTAAACTAAATCCCACCCCAATGGAGGAGAGACTTTCTTTTGAGTGCTTTGTTCAAGGGAAACACGATTGACTCTAGCTGCCAACAAAATATGGAACTGTCATCCCATTCCCGCTCTTTTTGGAATATATAATTGTTTTTGTCTTTTTCTTTAAGCTAGAAAAATAATAAAAGAATTCTATAGTACAACGGAAAGAACAAGTGTTAGAGAAACAGATGATCCAGTTCCTAGGAGTGAAACATTCCTATGCTCAATGCAAGGAGGCAAAACTGGTCAAGGATACTCAAAGGGATTCTCTTTCCATGGGTAAAAGGATGTGTCAAGTTGTAGAAGCTAAGTGATTGCATGGTTTACTTTGCAGAATACATGGTCAAATAAGTGGCTTAAACACGAGTCCAACTGAAGCTAGCTCAAGGCTAAAAAGGTGCAAATAATCAAAATGCAATGCAGCAGTACAAATCAACAGAGAGGAGCCTCTATGTCATAAGGCCATAAATTAGCATAGAAGAAAGGAGAATGTGTCTTCAACGCATCATTCATGGCGGGACTAAAGAGGACCCCTAAGCCTATGTAGTATAGCAGCATGGGCAACCAAAGTCAGCGAGGATCTAACTAGGATGCCCATGTAAAGGATGGCTCTACCATCACATCATGATTTAAAACAAATTGGCAAGTGAAAATGATTTGCTGACAAAGATAAGATGGGGTCGACCCTACAACTAATGTATTGCTAAATGGAGGCTAGTATGAAAAATGCAGTGGAAAATGGTTTTCCCTAACCTAAATTTCAGTGAGAGAACAATACTTGCCATGACGGGTCAGTGGTCATAGGACCGAAACAACATCTCGAAGAAGTTTTCAAAATTTCCTGTAAAAACAACCCACTCTCGACAATCCAAGCCCACAGGTAAAAAATCCATGAGACAAAAATCAATTTTTGAAAAAATATTTTTCAATTTCAAAGTTATATAATGACTTTCGGACTCACAGTATTTTCATTTCTATTCGGAGAAAAGAGTTGTGGAGAAAAACTAAGCAAGCTTTCCTCTGAACAATTGGACTGTTCGAATCACCCCAAAGTCTCTAGGTAATCCTAAAATCCTACTTGTAATGCTTTATGATAGTTTTTAAAGGTTTTTTCAAAGTTTTGACTCTGGGAAAATATGCCCAAAAATTCAACTCTATGTACATGCGAGTTGGATGTGAGTAACCCACGTATATGATGACCCTACATGCGACTATGTGTAAAGGGAACCCACGTGTATGTGACTTAAAGTTTTAACATATAAATTAATAGTTGAAACTTCAATTTTTTGCAAGATGACTATCACTTGGAGAAAAAGAGAGCATACCACCATAGATAATGAGGTAATGAATCATCAAAATGCACTAGATGCTCTAAGAGGCTGTGGCTTACTCAAATTATTCAAAATGCCAAATATGAAAACCAATACATGCTTGCTAGAACTTTTTATCCACTACTGGAGCGCAGAGGAAGACACTTTCATGATCGATCATATGCCTCTACAGATTGAGGTCGAAGATACATTTTTCATTACCGGTCTCTCCCAAAGAGTAGAGGTTGTGCACTTGATAGGTAGGACGAGAGGTAGTCTTTCGGTGGAAGACTATGTCCATATATATTGTCCTAGACATCCATAGAATATTTCAAGTCAAATTCCAATCAAACATGTGGAAAGTCTATCCTTGAGGATTTTTCTATTTACCATTGCATGGGTAAATGGGTTAGCTTCCCTACATCAGGTGTCACGCATATCTATGAGCCTGGTAGTGGAATGTCTTACCAAAGTCTTTGACTGGTGCACACCTCTTCTCACTAACATGAAGATTCGTTGACCTCTATACAGAAGGATCAAATGAAGAATTTTGGATATGGAACCATCTCGTGTTCATTCTTCTTCGACAAGTTACCTGGGCTACGTCCTAAAGTATCAGTGTTGGTGAGAGCCAGTATTGCAGTAAGAATGCTGCAACTCTTGGGCTGCCAACTTTACTTTTATCAACCCAATAGTTCGTAACATACTTGGAAGCATCAGTGCCATATGCACAAGTACTAGTTCTCACTGCAGGTTGTCACTTGGTCAAACGGTGCGAGATCACTAGGAGCTCAAGCCAACTTCTATAGATTTCAAAAGAAGCTCTATGTGTGATGAAAGGAAAGAAATATTACTCTACAGATGCTACTAACTGTAGGAAGGAGAAAGACTGGAATGTAAACCAAAACCTAGTAAACCCTAATTAACAAGCTAATTCTACTTTTGCAAAAAATACCATGAAAACCATGAAGGAAATGCCATTACCTACTCAAGGAAGTAAACAACATCTAACCATGCTATTTCTGGAAGTAAATAAGCAAAAAACATATTTTTGGATTTTTATGTGTTTTTATGTGAATTTAACATGCATATAGTTTATTATGTGTGAGTGTGGCAGTGAACAGGTGGTGTTAGAGGGAGGTTTTGGAGATTGGGATAATGTGGGATGGTGTGGATGGGTCCTAGGAGGTCTTAGGTGGCCTTCTACAGGCTCTTCCCACACTTAGCCTTCAAAAGAAAGCCTACAGGAAAAGCTACAGGAGGACACACAAAAACTACAGGAGGAAAACGGGGAAACTACACAAGGCCTACAAGAGGAGGCCGAGAGAAATTTTCTTTGTTTTGAGGGGGTGAGAGTGGGTGTAAAAGGTGGATGAAGGTTGAAATGAGGTGTTAGGGTGCCTAAGGTCTACCATGAATCACCAAGAGAGAGAAAAATTATTGGGTTTGCTCAAGGAGAGAGGAAGAAGTTCTATGAAAAATGAAGGAAGCTAGGGCAGAATTGAGGTGAGGTTTGGGATACCTATAGGGAATGGATCAAATGGAGGGTGTGATTGTTGGTAAGCTGGCCTATTGCTAGAATATATCTATTGCCTAGAAACTGACAGTCAACCAAGAAAATCAAGCAACCAATGAAATGAGTGCATCCTAGGAAAAATAGAGTTTTGCATTAAAATGGCCTAAACTATGATGTATAGAAGGAAATGCTGGGAAAAGTTGTAAGAAAGGAAAGCATGAAAAAGGACTATTGAAAATTAGGAAGTGAACATGATAAAGAAGATCTAAAGCAAAGCAAAGTTGGACTATCAACCTCCTAGAGAGCTGCGAACACTAGAAGTCCTAGGAATGAGGAAAATCTGTGTTTTTGGTGCAGCAAGAGAATCTTTGCCTCAAATCATGGCCCCAGAGGGAGGAAGAGAGGCCAAGTCATTGTTTCTAGCCTTTAGAATCTTCCCCAATCACTGCTTAACCTGCTACAGAAAGTACAAATGGAAGCAAACTACTAAACCATCAAAAGCAACCTATTCTTAACCATAATAGAAATACATATAACATCAAACTAATCTACAAACTAAAGTAAAGCATACAAATACAAGTAAATAGAACCTTGGATACTTGGACTAGGCCCTAACCCAAGAGCCTTAGCCCTCTGAGGTAACTCAGCGCTAGCTCAAAAAGGATTCCATCTTCATTATCAAAAAATAGCAAGATTACATAAAAGTGTCATAAAATAGTAAGCTCGAAATTTGAGCAGAGTTCACACAAGCCAAAAAAGTCGACCCTAGTGAGGCCATAGGCTCTCTACTTATACATATGAAGCTACCAATAGCTTAGTTAAAATTGGGGAGGCTTGGCTCGCAAAACTCGAGATAACTATAAATGATCTTCCACTTGCTCGACTGCCTTCTAGTGCATGATTCGGTTGCTTGTACTGTGAGCTGAATGAAGGGGAATTCGAAGTGAGGATCAATAAATCATGGGTATTCTCTCCTATAAGTCCTCTCCTCTATCTACTTCGAGTTATTGTTGTAGATTTACCACTAGATCATTGACTTTGACCTCGAAATCCATCAATACTCTGCATTAAATACATGTTAGACCACATGGCATAATAATGAACTCAACTCACCCTATAAGCATAAATATAATCAGAAAATTATACAATAAGCTAAGAGAATGGTTCATTTGACTAGGTTAGGAGGTAAAATGAGCCCCTGTAATTAGCCATTTATGAGGCTCATAATCACCCCCCTACTGAAGGTGTTGGTCATCCTTTGAGCAACCTAGTCAATCTCTTGGTCTTTCATGGCCTTAGTGGCCTCCTTAGCATTCCAGGCTTCTGATGTGATCTGCTCATGTTCTCCATAAAATCCTGCCTTTTTGTCTATGTCCTTCCACTGATCCTTCTCTTTTTCTACCTCCTCTTCTATCTCTTCAACTCTCCCCTCCTCTATTTCTTTTCTTTCCTCCTTGCTCTCTTGCTCTGCAATGTCACCACTAGCTTCATCTTCTCCTCCTTTCTGTTCTCCCTCCTCATTGACAGTAGGATTGTCATCATAGGTTAATGCCTTGATGTCATCTTTAGTTGTCATATTTCTGAAAACTTCCCATGCTATAGGGATTGTAAGGGTATGGAGGGCTTCTTCTACTAGGATCTTGATTTGGCCATGGTGGGCTAGTTTCTGTGAATTTCCTTCTTGTACCTTGGTGATGGAGTCAATAAGGGACTGAAGGAGAAATTAAGGGATACTAAGCTTTTGATGTGTTGGGGTATCCATGCCATATCTCAATTCTTGGAGGATTCTGAAATGATATCCATAAACAATGTTGTGCCTCCCCTCACAAGAAATGTATTTGACCACTTGATAGCTAACCTCATCCCAGGGATATGCTACACTAGCCCTCCTAATTCCATTTTTTTCTTCAACAAGGGGTTTCATTATCTTGGAAAAATATCCTCTTGGCAACCTGGCCAATTATTTTCTAATCTTTAATCCAAGGCAGCCCAAGACGAAGGGTAGTGACCCTACTGATAAATTCAGGGGTTATTTCAATGGAGAGGCCTCTAATGGTTACAATAGCATGAGCTCTTGTGTGAGGGACCAGAGAGAGAGAAAATTCATGGGCAATTTCATCATCAAACCCTATAAATTTCTTAAAGAAATTCATCTAGTTTGCCCTTGCAAATATTTCCAGCACTTGAATATGTGGATGGAGTCTAGTGGAGTTAGTGGGCTCTTTTCTCATAACCCCCCCTGTCATACTACCTATAATTCTTTTGAAAAACCAGATATGGAGGTGGAGACAAAGAATTTTGAGTAAAATAGAAAAAAAGAGGGGATTGTGTTTTTTTTTAAAAACAATTTTTTTTTTTAATGTATTTCTACCCTCTTAAAGACTCATTTTATCTTCAATTTGAGACCAACTCTTTCACATTTTGATATTCAACAGAGGGCATTCATGAACCCTACCTCTTCAGACTAAAATTCATGTGAAAAATCACATTTCCTCCCTTCAAAACGACTCATTGCCCCTCTTGTAGAAGCCCATTGTCCCTCCTGTAGATTTCCTGTAGGTGCTCCTGTATAAAATGCCGAGAGAAAAAATATGGAGGAAATCAATGGAGGGTGGTGGATACGAGGCTGTGGGGGCATAAGAAGACTACTGTGTGGCTGAGTTACGAAGAGAAACAGAAAAAAAGGTGGTGAGAATACACAGGGAGGAGTGCTCATTACCTTTTATGGTTGTTTTTGGTTATGAGTGCTGAGCTGGCAAGGTGCACATTACCCAGATTAGGACCGTGGCTCTCCACCTGCTTGGTCATCATGACCCCCCTCATAATCATCCCCTCATTACTACATCGGAGTTAACTCTTCCTCCCACTACCTGTCCTTCGCATCTTTTACTTGAGTTGACTGTGCGCACATGTGGGTGATATCTCGGTTAAATGGAGTCAACTAAACGAAGGTTTCCAAGTTAACTGGCCACCTTTCCCTCTTTCAATTTCAATCATCTCCTTGCCTTCATATGATTCTTCATTACACAAATGAGGATGGTGGGGTGACTTAGCTACTTACCTGTAATCCAAGTGTATTTGTTGCCATGAACTGTGAGGTGTTGTGGCTTTCTTTGCTGCATGCCTTCATTTTCCCTCATGCATGTTGTCTCTGCTTGCTGATGTGTTGTTGTGTGTTTTTGTAGGTTCTTCTTTTGCTGGAGCTGAGCTGCATGTGCCTTTGCAACCTTCAGATGTGTTGTCCCTTGCTGCTGGTGTTTGAATTTTATGGGATTAGCTGCTACAGGAATTCCTACAAGAGCTCCATACCTGCCCTTCCCCTTGAAACTTCAGCTATTTGTTTATGTTTGGAGCTCAAGAATGATGTTAGAGGTGGAGATGAATGATGGAGGGATAATAGGTAAGCTTCAGGTAAAGTTAATGGTCCCTTTTTCTCCTTTTTTTTTTTTTTTTTTCAAAACTGAAAAATTGTTTTTCTGTGTTCTTCTTGGAAAGGAAAAAATAATAATGATGCTTGGAGTGTGATGCGGGCTTGGAAATGATGGCAAGGAGGCTTGAGGATGATAAGAGTGATTATAGGTCCCTCATGAAGCTTTTCTTGTCCCTGAAACTGCCTCCTGTAGACACTTTTGGCTCTCTGTAATTCCTACAGGAGCCTTCTGTAGAAAACACAGTTTTTGAAGAAGAGGTATAGTGGGGTGAAAGAGATGCCAAAAATGATGGAGGAAGGTGTGGAGAAAATGAGATGGATGTTGGTATGAATGCCAGGGTCCCCTTGGCACCTTCTTCTGCTCCCTGTAGTTCTCCTACAAACCTACAATGCAACAATTAATTCATTTTTTCTTTCTCTCTCTGTTTTTTTTTTTTTGAAAAAAACTAGGGCGCCTCAGAGAGGTTTTCACCTTAATTTCCTACCCTTGGCACCTCCAAGGGAGGTTTTCACCCAGGGATCTTATTCTTTTCCCTTCTTTTTTCACATCACTGGGCCGCCTCAGAAGAGGTTTTCAACCCAACGATGAGACTCAAGCGCCTCATGGAGGTTTTCACATGAGTCCTTATTTTTTCTCTTTTTTCTTTAGTGAATGGGTGAAGTGGAAGCTAAGACATGCTCCACTACCATCACTATTTTATTGAAATCTTCAATAAACTCTCTCTTGGAGAGGGGTTTCTTGTAGACATTCAACCGATGTCCATTGACAAGCATGGGGATGTCTTCATCATCAATGGTTCTGATTAGAACTGAACCATTGTCATTGCATTTCTCCACAGTGTAGGGTCCTAGCTATCTTGTCGTTAGCTTGCCTTTGAAATCCTTCTATCTTGAATCATAGAGTAGTGCCCAATCTCCATCTTGGAATTGCTTCTCCCTGATATTTTTGTCATGCCATATCATTCTCTGAAGCTGAAATACCTCTGTATGGAGAGGGGCTTGCAATCTGTATTCATCCAATCCATTGAGTTGAAGTAATCTCTCATTCTGTGCATGGTTGAGGTCTAGGTCTAGCTGAGCTGCCATCCTTAGGGTATTGAATTCAAACTCTATTGACAACGAAGCCTTCTTCCCATAGACCAGTTCATAGGGTGTGAACCCGGTGGTGGTCTTCCATGTTGTGTTGTAGGCTCAAGTGGCCTCAACTAATCTGTCCACCCAGTCTTTTCTGTTTCTGCTCACTACCTTGGTTAGGATCCCTTCCAATGCTTTGTTAGTGACCTCCACTTTCCCATTGGCTTGTGGATGGTAAGGGGTGGAAGTCCTGTGCTTGATATTAGGATGTGTGAGTAGGTCTTCAATCAGGTTGGAAGTGAACTAAATACCTTGGTCTGTGACCAACTCTCTCGGATACCTGAACTTGTAGAATATTTTTTCCCTCAAAAACTCAGCTACTTTTTCCTCTGTCACTACTTTTATTGCTTTTGTCTCCACCCACTTTATCAAGTAGTTGGTGCACACAATGATGTACTACTTCTACTTTGAAGAAGGGTTGATAGGCCCCACAAAGTCCATGCCCCACTTCTCAAATGGCTCAAAGGTCACTTGAGGTTGCATGGGCATTTCATCCTTTGGAGTGGGTTTCCCCATCCTCTGACACTGATCACACTGGCTCGTGTATCTCCTCACATCGTGATGAAGAGTGGGCTAGTAGTAGCGTGCTTGCAATATCTTGAAGGTGGTTCTTTTTGTTGCAAAATGACCTCCACAAGGCCCATCATGACAGGTTAGGAGGATGTCAAAGACTTCCTCCTCCCTGACACATCTTCTCAAGATTTGATCTAGGCCAAGTTTGAAGAGATTGCCTCCAATACGGGTGAAAGGGGCACTTTCCCTTACTATCTTGCTCTTCTCTTTTGAGGATAGGTGTGGTGGGAACTGTGTTGAAACCAAGTAGTTTGCTATATCAGCAAACCATGGAGAGAGTACTGATATAGAAAATAGGTGTTCATTTGGCATTTGGTCATCCACCATTCCTTCTTCACCTGAAGGCAAATTTACTCTAAACAAAAATTCGGCAACGACATTCTCTTTATCAAGCTTATCAATAATGGTTAGATCAAACTGCTGCAGTAAAAGAAACCATCTAATAATGCAAACATTTACATCTAGTTTGTTCATTAAATATCTAATTGCAACATGATCAGTGTGCACAAAGGTTTGATAGCCTATGATATAATCTCGGAATTTGTTTAAGGAATGCACAACATCTAGGAGTTCCTTCTCGACCATTGTATAGTTTAACTCTGCCTGCCTTTGACAAGTTTTTGCTTATAAAGTATATGGCATATGTTAACTTTTCATCAATTTGTCCTAAGGCTACTCCTATTGCTTTGTTCTAGGGATCTGTGTGAATGTTAAAAGGTAGGGCCCAGTTTGGGCCTCTGAGGAGGCCAAACAAAGGAGAGGCTAACTTGTTGAAGTCTTTAATGAATCTCCTGTAATATCAAGCTAAGCCTAGGAAGCTTCTAACATCTCTCACCTTTTTAGGAGGTGGGACCCTTTGGATGATGGAAATTTTGTTGGGGTCCACCTGCAGTCCTTGTTGAGATATTGCATGACCTAGAATGGTCCCTTCGGTCATCAAAAATTAAAATTTTTCTAGACTAAGGGACAGGTTCATCTCAATACACTTATCTAGAAATTATCCTAGGTTAGATAAAGCTTCGTGAAAGTTAGATCCATAAGGAGTAAAATCATCCATTTATATTTCTACTGCATCATGAACCAATTTAGAAAATATACTCAATACCGCTCTTTGGAAAGTGGCTAGAGCGTTGCACAAACCAAAAGGAAGGACCTGATATGCAAAGGTACCACAAGGACAAGTGAAAGTGGTCCTATCTTGGTCTTCCGGGCTGATTTGAATATGATTGTACCCACTAAAACCATCTAGGAAGGAGAAAAAAGTTTTCCCTGCCAGACTGTCTAACCCTTGATCTATGAAAGGTAAAGGAATATGGTATTTTTTAGTGGATTTTTTCAGTTACCGATAGTCAACATATATTCTCCACTTGCCATTTTTCTTTGGTAGTAGCACCAAAGGAGAGACCCATTCACTGTCAGAGATGGGATAGATGAATCCTGCATCAAACAATTTCTGCAATTCTTCCTTACCAATATCTTTAAGTGTTGCGTTCATCCTCCTTTGAGGCTACCTAACTGGCTTGCAATCTTCCTTGATGTATATATGATGAGTACATACTGAAGGGTGCACTCCCTTCATCTCCTTATAACTCTAGGAGAAGGCATCTTGATGTTTTCTCAGTATGTTGCATAAATTCTTCTCCTAGGAAGTAGATAGGGATGGATTGGTTTTCAATGTCCTTTCTGGGCCAAAATCTATATTTTTAACATGGAGAGAAGTGAGGTCGGCCACACAGAGATCAGTTGATGGGTTTTTTTGGGTTTCTCTTACTATGTCTTCTAATGGTGATACACTGGCAGGTGGATTCTGAATCAAATTTTCAATCATATCATCCTCATCTTATGGTTTTTCCCCCATGGCGATTTCTAGTGTACAAAGTGGTGGAGAATAAACTTCATCCTCATCGTCCTCCTCCAAACAGAGTGGTAGATCATGTTCTATTAAGGGTTGGGTAGGAGGATATATGATTAACTACTTGGACATGTGCCCATTCTTTATGGTCATGTTCCCAACTCGACAACTGATCTACGCATCAGCTGTAGCCAACCAGGGTCTTCCGAGAATGAGAGGATACCCGGTGAGCTTTCCCTTTGGCTGGAGAACTAAGAAATCAGTAGGGTACTCCCAAGAATCAACGGATACCATCACATCTTCCACAATCCCCTCAGGGGTCACTGTGGAGCGGTCTGCTAGCTACAGCACTATTGTGGTCTTCATTAAGGAGCCTTGGAAGTTAAGTTTGACCATTGTGTCCTTCTTCATCACATTAATAGTAGCTCCCAGATCAATGAAGGTATGTGGGACCATTGTGCCATTGATGTGGACATCAACTACTAGGCTTCTAGGGTCCATATATTTTTGACAGATTATCTCCCACAACATCAAGTCAGATAGTTTTCCTATGACATTGATGGTTGGGGCATCTCTCTTGCGCCATCCTAGATGCCTAAAGAGCTTCACTTTGATCAACCTATTGTAGATAGGTACATATTTTATGGCTTGGAGAAGTGGTATCTTCACACATAAATGTTTTAATTCTCCCAGGAGTTTAGTCTCTGCTGGGGTAGGTTGGATTGTCATGGATAGTCTCTCAGGAAAGGGTGTATTAGCCTTAGGTTCGCTTTCCTGTTTATCTTCCTCAACCTCCCTAGGTGGAGGCTGGCTATTTGGGAGAAATTTCCTGGATCAAAAGTTAATTTATTGAATAAGTTGGGCATGATGGTTCCCCACTATAGACTTGTTGAGCCTCTCTGTTGTTCAAGATTGGATTTGGCTGGGCAAGCATTTGGGGTTGCCTTGGTGGAGCAAAAGGTAACAGTTGTGGTTGGGCAGGTGGTGGAGGCAAAAGAGTGGGAAGAGAGTTGTATTGGGGCCTCCACCCCTGATGAGATGCATTCCACTGAGGCTGTGACTGAGCATAGGATTGAGATGAATGGGCAGCTGGTTGGGCATGATATTGAGATGTGAAGGACCAAGGAGGAGGTGTGGACCACGAAGGATGAGTGGGGGGGCCCAAGAGGGTATGGAGGTGACTTGGTTGTGGTTTTAGTATGCATGAGATGTCCCTTGCATCCCCTGCTGGTATGGTCTAGGTCCATGCGACCTCCTTTGGTTTATGTAATAGATCTGTTCAGTGACTCCTTCGGCCCCTTGGTATATAGCTAAGTCTGGGCAAGGAAGGGCATTTATCTATAGAATGAAATTCTTCACAGACTAAACAAACCTCTATAGAGTTCAATGGGCATTCATTCCTAGGATGCCTCCTAGTGCATCTAGGGAAAAAAATGGCCAAAGCCCTCTCTACTTCCTCTTGTTTTCTTTTTCATGGCAAGAGTCTACAACATCTCACTCTTGATGTCTTCTAGCATGTTTCCAATTTCACCTTTAATGGATGAATTGGAAGAAGGGGTACTAGCTACGGGTTGACTCCCCCTACCTATCTTTCTGGCTGCTCTGGAATGGTTTCTAAAAACAATCTTTATGTCCTCATAGGATAGTTGTTAGATGTCTCCCCCGACCAGTAGATGGAGGGTGTCTAAAAGGTCTTCTCAAATTCCCTTGAGTAGGACCAACTTCAGAGACTTAGGGTCAAGTGTACGCCTGGCCCTTTTGTAACTGAGCTGGAACCTCTCTTCATAGTCTTCTAGGGACTCATCACTTCCTATGGTCATTCCAAAGATTTCTTATTTAGTATCTTTTGACCTACAATAGTCTTGATACTTGTTGTTAAGGGCCTGCTGCATCTGAGCCCATGTTATGATGCTATTTCCAGGTAATCCCATGAACCAGCACAATGTTATATCCTTGAGATTAGAAGGAAACAGTTTCAACTTTTGCTCATCTTCTGCATAGTCATAAGTTGGAAAAATGATAGCAAACTCGAACAATAAGGTGTCAGGATCATCTGTAGTCAGACCATGGAGGTGAGGTAGGGCTGAAGGACTTATATTCTTCATTTTGGTTTCCCCATTAGTCTCTCGAATGGGGAAGGTACCCTCTATTCTCTCTCCATTTCCCCTAGCATTTTCGTTTTCATCCATTTGCTCCAGAGGAATGTTTTCTTCTTCTTCTTCCGCTATAGGTTCTTCAAATATGTCTGGATGTTCACCTAAGGGTTCTTCTTGATTGCAGCCACCGAAGAAGAGAGAAGGTTCGCTGTGTGAAGAAATGGTGGTGTTGGGAAAAAAATTTCCTAAGTTATCTCTACTCCTACAAGGCATGAATGAAATATTTTTGGTTGGTTTTTTGTTTCTTTTTCCCCACACCGAAAGTACTTGTAGAAACTGAAATTTTCATTTCAAAAAAAAAATTGCAACTAGCTGAAATTGTTGGGTTGCATTACATTCTTTCCATGAATAGCCCACGTAGTTAACCAGGGGGTTAGAAGGGTGGCGTAACCCCCGCCTTCATTGCACCAACTGTGTAGTGAGGGGGGGTCATAGGGAGCCCCCCCCATGTTAGGTTGGGTGGACCCACCTATGGTTTTGTGCATGATTTTTCGCACATGTTTTTGGACACGATGGTTTTCGGTCCATGGTTTTGGACGCGATGGTTTTTGGTCCATGGTATTAGATGCTTTGGCATGTATAAATATGTATTGTAACATTGAAAGGAACATAATGAAAAAATCAAGCTGGTGGTCCTGGTTTCTGGATCCAGGAGAAAATCTCTGTGTATATGTGTTTTATGTGTTATGCTCTTGCATTGCTTATTTTCTCTGTTTTAGAATTTGTATGCAGGTAATTTTTGTATGGGGTTAAAACCTACATTTGGTATCAGAGTTGTTTTGGCTTCAAGGGGATGCCTTTGTTGCTGAGGGGTTTCGCTCAGGCCTGTGGTAGACCCTATTCAGTGGGAGATCTGTGAGATCAATTTTGGTGGTGAAAGAAGATGGAAAGCAGTGGAAAGATAGAGATTGAGAAATTTAATGGTCAGAATTTTGAGTTGTGAAAGCTCAAGATGGAGGATCTGTTGGTGGATAAAGATCAGTGGATCATGGTAGATCTGGGTACTAAACCAATGGGAGTGTCCGATGAGGAATGGAAGAAGTTGGATCGGAAGGAAAAGAGCACAATACGATTGTGTGTCTCAAATTCAGTATTATTGAATGTATTAGGGGAAGCTACGGTGAAGGCTTTGTGGGACAAGTTAGGGACTTTGTACCAATCTAAGTCTCTGGTGAATAAACTGTTCCTATGGAAAAAGTTGTATAACCTAAGGATGAAAGATGGAGAATTAGTGATAGAGCATCTGAATGCATTTAATAATGTGGTAAGTCAGTTATCATCTGTTGATATTAAAATTTCAGATGAAGATAAGTGCATTAGTTTGTTGTGTTCTCTACCAAATTTGTGGGATAGTCTGGTTATTGCAATAGGTAACAATCCAACTGCCTTGCATTTTGTTGAAATAGTCTCATCCTTGCTGACGAAGGAGATGAGACAGACAAATATGGAGAGCCAAAATGGTGATGCCTTGTCTATACGAGGGCGGTCTGAGAACAGAAACAAAAATAAGTCAACGAGTGGGAGATCTAAATCTCCAGGAAAACATCTAAAGGTGGTGTGCTAGAAATGCGAAAGGGAAGGGCACTACAAAAGGGACTGTAAATCTAAAGCTCCTAACAAAGGAAATGGATCTGATTATGCTCCTTTTGTAGAGGTGAAAACCACCTCATATGAAGGTGGGGATGTGTACTTTGCTTCTTCAAGTACACATGTAGATCATGAGGTATGGTTGATTGACTCAGGTTCATCCTTTCACTTCACTCCCCACAGAGAGTGGTTCTACGAGTATGAGAAATACGATGGTGGTAATGTCTTCTTAGGGGATAATAGGAAGGCTAGAATCATTGGTCGTGGAAAGGTGAAGCTGAAGTTGCAAGGTGGAAGGGTTAGAAAATTTCCGAGTGTTCTACGTATACCCGCATTGGCCAGAAATCTGATTTCTGTAAGCACGCTGGATGATGCAGGTGTAAAAATAGTGTTCGAGAAGGATACCTGCAAGATGGTTCAATGAGCACTGGTATTGATGTGGGGAGTTCATATTGGAACTCTGTACAAGCTACAAGGTAGCATGGTTGTTGATGGGTGCAATAGTTCTGTGGTTCCTGAAAGTGGAGCAGAAAATATAGTGGTCTCTAGAGAGAAGACAATGACGTGGCATCAAAGGATTGGACATATTGGAGAGAAGGGCCTTCAAATACTTCATGGTAAAGGTATGGTAGAAGGTATGAGTAATAGCTCTCCGGATTTTGATTTCTGAGAAAATTGTGTATATGGCAAGCAGAATCGGGTGAGTTTCCCCTTTGGTGGTAAGAGGGCGAAACAGATATTAGAGCTTGTGCACAATGATGTGTTTGGATCTGTCAAAGTTCCATCATTGGGTAAGTCTGTTTACTATGTAACATTTATAGATGAATTCTCAAGGAATACATGGATACATTTCCTTAAGAAGAAATCTGAAGTCTTTAACAAGTTTAAAGAATTTAAGGCTTTGGTGGAAAGCCAGATAGAGAAGAAGATAAAGGTGTTGAGGACAGATAACGGTGGAGAGTTTTGTAGTAGAATTTGAAGAATTCTATAAGAAGTGTGGCAGGGAAAATTTTAAGAACCCCCCCTAAATTTATAAATATAATAAATGGGCGAATCTCCATGGTATATAGGAAAAATGGAAGGCGATTTTATCAATAATATAATATGTATATATAATTTTTTGGCAAATCTCTCACCAGGCATGGCGAATATTTTACTCAATTATAAAATCTTGTAAGATCTTGGCGAGTCTTTCACTAAATAATAAAACTTTGTAAAGTCCTAGTGAATCTTAGCATAGGCTACATGCTGGTTTAACTCCCCCATTTAAATAGGCTACATTCCAGGTGAATACCATGGGTCAATACCATGTGCCATTTTGGTGAATACCATGGGTCAATACCATGTGCCATTTTTATTTTTATTAATTCTAATATTAGGGTTAATAATGGTTTTTTGCATGGTATTAATAACAATCTAGTCCATGGTATTTGTCCCATAGTATTTTGGCCATAGGTTTCACCTAAATATAACCCATTTTTTGAGTGTTCGTAAATATAAGGTGACTTATGGAGTCAATATAAAAAAATGTTTTATTTGTTTACCATACCTCTCGTTTATTTATATTTTTATTAATTTACCATACCTCTTTTACAAATATGGTATTTGGCCCATAGGATTCACTTAAATAAAACCTCTTTCTTGAGCCTTCATAAATAGAACGAGGGTTATGGACTAAATATAAAAAGAGGTTTTATTTATTTACGATACGTCTAGTTTATTTATATTTTTATTTATTTACCATACCTTTTGAGTAAGTATAAAAAGACGTTTTATTTATTTACCATACCTCCACTTTACTTATATTTTTATTTGTTTACACCCTTACATGTATATAAGGTGACTTATGGAGTAAATATAAAAAATGTTATATTTATTTACCATACCTCTCATTTATTTATATTTTTATTAATTTACCATACCTCTTTTATAAATATGGTATTTGGCCCATAGGATTCACTTAAATAAAACCTATTCTTGAAAATGGGCGAATGGAAGGTTGTAATTCCTAATTTCAAGGGCTAAATTTACCTTTTTTACCCTCTCCCTTAAAATAAGGTGGGCTATTTGAGGTGATTTGTAAAAATGTACTATGATACAAAATATTCGCCCCTAAAATTATCCTTGAAGTGTGGTATAACACGGCAGAAGACTACTCCATATACACCTCAGGAAAATGGAGTTGCAGAAAGAATGAATAAGACGTTGATGGAAGGGGAAAGAAGCATGCTCAGTGGTGCCGGGTTAGGACAGGAATTCTGGGTAGAGATGGTGGAGATAGCATGTTACCTGGTCAATAGATCACCTTCGTCAACGTTGGAGGATAAGACTCCACAAGAGGGATGGACTAGTAATAAACCCTCTCTTTCACATCTGAGAGTATTTGGATGTGATGTATATGTACATGTTCCAAAGGAGAAAATAACTAGGTTGGATATTAAATCTAAAAAGTGCATCTTTATTGGGTATAACGATGGTTTAAAGGGTTATAAGTTTTGGAACATAGTAACAAGGAAGGTTGTGCACAACTGAGATGCGGTTTTCAAAGAGGTGAACGATGTTATTAAACATGAAGTTCAACCAAAGGATCCTAAGAAGATAGAGTTTGAGCTAAAGGAGGAAGAATCAGACTCTACAGTAGAGGAGGCATCAGAAGATGAAGAGCCACAAACTCCGGGTGTGAGAAGATCAGTTCGAGAAAGAAGGCAGACATAAAGGTATAGTCCATCTACTTTTTGTTCAAATTTTTCTTTGTTTGTTACTAATGATGATCCCGGAACTGTGAAGGAGGCAGTAGATTCAGAGGATGGAAAACTTTGGAAAGAGGCCATGGTTTTATGAAATGGCATCTTTGCACAAAAATGAGGTTTGGGATCTTGTGGAGTTGCCAGCTGGAAGGAAACACATTGGCAGCAAATGGGTGTTCAAGAAGAAGACAAATGCAGAAGGAAAGTTGGAGAAATACAAAGGTTGGTTGGTAGAAAAAGGTTATTCCCAGGTGTCCGGAATTGATTTTGGTGATATTTCTTCTCCTGTTGCCAAGGTAACTTCTATTATATTACTTTTATCTGTTGTTGCTGCTTTTGATTTTGAGGTAGAACAGATGGATGTGAAGACAACATTTCTTCATGGGGATCTAGAAGACGAAATCTAGATGAAGCAACCTGAAGGCTTTGCAGTGAAGGGTAATAAAGAACTAGTATGCAAGTTAAGGAGTCTCTATATGGGTTAACAGAGTCACCAAGGATGTGGTATCAGAAATTTGATACATTTATATGGGGACTTGGCTTCACCAGAAGCAAAGTAGATCATTGTGTGTATTTTAAATTAGTTGGTGACTGTGTTATTTATTTGATCTTGTATGTGGATGATATGTTTCTGGTTGGAAATGACAAACAAATTATCCAGGATTTGAAGACCCAATTGTCCTCCAAATTCGACATGAAAGATCTTGGTGCTGCAAACTACATTTTGGGCATGGAAATTAAAAGAGACTAGGAAAAGCAGAAGCTCTAGTTAAACCAGAGGAAGTATGTCAAAACAATACTATAGAGGTTTAATATTCAGGATAGTAAACGAGTGAAGGTTCCTATTCCTGTAGGTGTGAGGTTATCTACTGAACAATGTTCCAAGACACAAGAAGAGGAAGAGGACATGTCTCATGTTCCATATGCAAGTGCAGTCGGTAGCTTGATGTATGCAATGGTCTGTACTAGACCAGACATTGCACATGCAGTGTGAGTATTGAGCAGTTTTATGTCAAAACCAGGGAAGGAGCACTGAACAACAGTGAAGCAAGTTTTCAAGTATTTGCATGGCACTAATGATTATGGTTTGTGCTACCAAGGAAGACCAGGATTGGACAAATTGTTTGATTTTCGTGGCTTTGTTGATGCAGACTGGGCTGGAGATCTGGATCAGAGAAGATCTACAAGTGGGTATGTGTTTAACCTATTTGGAGGTGCAGTCAGTTGGATGAGTAAGAAACAATCTGTACTGGCACTATCAACTACAGAGGCAGAATACATGGAAGCCACTCATGCAAGCAAGGAAGCAGTTTGGTTGCAGAGATTGTGTTCAAGTATGGGGTTAGTACAGGGAGCTATAAGGATAGACTGTGACAGCCAAAGTGCAATTTTCTTGGAAAAGAACCCTGCATATCATTCAAAGTCAAAGCACATTGATGTTCAGTATCACTTTGTGAGGGATATGATAAAAGACAAAAAGGTGTTGCTGGTAAATGTGGACACTTTGAAGAATACTACAGATGCATTGACAAAATCTTTGAGCTTTGAGAAGTTCTCTTGGTGTAGAGAGACAATGGGTGTTTTAGGGCTGTAAAAATTACTAAGCTCTCTTGTGGCCCCATGTAGAAAGAAAACAACAAGTGGGAGTATGTTGGGTTGTGTTACATTCTTTCCATGACTATCCCATGTAGTTAACCAAGGGGTTAGAAGGGGCGTGGAGCCCCCCCATTTGTTGCGCCAATTGTGTAGCAAGGTGGGGTCATAGCGGGTTTGAGGGGTACCCGTAACCCCACTTTATGGTGTCCGGGGTTTTGGACCCTATGTTATGTTGGGCAGACCCACCTATGGTTTTATGCATGATTTTCTGCATATGTTTCTTGATGGGATGGTTTTCTGTCCATGGCATTGGATGCTTCGGCATGTATAAATATGTATTGTAACTTTGAAAGGGACATAATGAAAAAGTCAAGCTGGTAGTGTCGGTTTTGGGATCCAGGGGAAAATCTTTGTGTATATGTGTTTTATGTGTTATGCTCTCGGATTTTTTATTTTCTGTGTTTTAGAATTTGTATGTAGGTAATTCCTATATGGGGTTAAAACCTACAGAAATGAACTTGTTGAATGGAAGTTTGCAGAATTGAAAAGGAAAGCAAGGAAATGCAAAACTAAAAGAAAAGAAATGACTAGTCTACTTTTGTCGAAATAAACTATTAGCAGAATGTTGCAATAGGAAATAGAAGAATGCAGTAATCATAGAATGCTTTAACGCTTCCCCAGTAATGGCACCAAAAAATGGTGAGCGCCAATATTGTAGTAATAATGCTGCAACTCCTAGGATGCCGACTTTATTTTTATCAACCCAGTAGTTCGTAACAAACTTGGAAGCGCTGGTGCGATATGCACAAGTACTAGTTCTCACTGTCGGTCGTCACTTGGTCAGCCGATGCGAGATCACTAGGAGATCAAGCCAACTTCTATAGATTTTAGAGGAAGCTCTATGTGTGATGAAAGGAAAGAAATATTACTCTAGAGATGTTATTCTAACTGTAGGAATGAGAAAGACTAGAATGTAAAGCAAAACCTAGTAAACCCTAATTAACAACCTAATGTTACTTTTACCAAAAACACTATGAAAACCATGAAAGAAATGCCATTACCTACTCAGGGAAGTAGAAAACATCTAACCATGCTATTTCTAGAAGTAAATAAGCAAAAAACATATTTTTGGATTTTTATGTGTTTTTATGTGAATTTAACATGCATCTGATTTATTGTGTGTAAGTGCGACAACGAACAGGTTGTGTTAGAGGGTGGTTTTGGAGCTTGGGAGGATTTAGGATGGTCTGGATGGGTCCTAGGAGGTCTTAGGTGGCCTCCTGTAGGCTTTTCCCACACTCGGCCTTCAAAAGAAAGCCTATAGGAAAAACTACAGGAGGACATAGGAAAACTACAGGAGGAAAACAAGGAAACTATCGGAGTCCCGCAGGACGAGGCCAAGAGAAATTTTCACTATTTTGAGCGTGTGAGAGTGGATGGAAAAGGTGTATGAAGGTCAAAATGAGGTGTTATGGTGCTTAAGGTCTACCATGAATCACCAGGAAAGAGAAAGATGTTTGGGTTTGCTCAAGGAGAGAGGAAGAAGTTCTATGAAAATGAAGGAAACTAGGGTAGAATTGAGGTGAGGTTTGGGAGACCTATAGGCCATGGATGATATGGAGGGTGTGACTGATGGTAATCCAGCCTACTACTGGAAGAGATCTGCTACACAAAAACTGACATTAAACCAATAAAATCAAGCAACCAATGAAATGAGTGCATCCTAGGAAAAACAGAGTTTTGCATTAAAATGGCCAAAACTATGATGTATAGAAGGAAATGCTGGGAAATTTTGTAAGAAAGGAAAGAATGCAAAATGAATATTGCAAATCAAGAAGTGAACATGATAAAGAATATCTAAAGCAAAGCAAAACTGGACTATCAACCTACTAGAGAGCTGCAAACACTAGAAGTCCTAGGAATGAGGAAAATTTGTGTTTTTGGGGCAGCAAGAGAGTCTTTGCCTAAAATCATGGTCCTAGAGGGAGTAAGAGAGGGTAAGGCACTATTGATATCCTTTTGAATCTTCTTTGATCATTTCTTAACCTGCTATAGAAAGCACAAATGGAAGGAAGCTACTAAATCATCAAAAGCAACCTATTCTTAACCATAAGAGAAATACATCTAAAAGAAAATTAATCTAAAAACTAAAGTAAAGCATACAAATACAAGTAAACAGAAGCTTGTATACTTGGATTGGGCTCTAACCCAAGAGCTTAAGCCCTCTGAGGTAACTTAGTGCTAGCTGAAAAAGGATTCCATCTTCATTATCAAAAAATAGCAAGATTACATAAAACTGTCATAAAATAGTAAGCTCGAAATTTGAGCATAGTTTACACAAGCCAAAAAAGTTGACCCTAGTGAGGCCCTAGGCCTCTCTACTTATATATCTAAAGGTACCAACAACTTCCTTAAAATCAGGGACGCCTGGCTCCCAAAACTCGAGATAACTATCAATCATCTTCCACTTGCTCGGCTGCCTTCTAGTGCATGATTTGGCTGCTTGTACTCCAAGCTGAATGAAGGGGAATTCGAAGTGAGGAGTAATAAATGAGGGGGAATCCTTTCTATAAGTCCTCTCCTCTATCTACTTTGAGTTATTGTTGCAGTTTGACAACTAGATCCTTGACATTGACCTTGAAATCCATCAATAATCTGCATTAAATACATGGTAGACCACATGGCATAATAACTAACTCAACTCACCCTATAAGCATAAATATAATCAGAAAATCATATAATAAGCTAAGAGAATGGTTGATTTGACTAGGTTAGGAGCTAAAATGATCCCATATAATTACCCATTTATGAGGCTCGTCAAATGTCCATCAACATCCCTAGAGATCCACGAATGGGTAGTTGGGCGGACCTGATGAAGCGCCTTGGAGGCGGTGATGTGCCCGTAATGACCTTTGATGATGAGTTTTCACCTGGTGGGATCAACAGATCATTGCAGTCGATGACCACCCATATGTCGGCATGGATTTTCGAGGAGATCCAGCCTTAGTGTTACCACCAAATGGGGCATGGGGAGACAAAAGTAAATATTTTAAAGTTTTTGTGAGTTTTTTAAAAAAAATTGGATTTTTTAATATGAAATGAAATTAAAAAAAATATTTTTGATGAGACAAAATACTGAAAAGATATAATGACCATGTTCCAGATGTGGGTCCAGTTATACCTTATTGATTTCCGAGGCACAGGCGTCGCAAAAGAGGGGCCGAAGAGACGGCAACCGAGATAGAGAGAGTCCTTTATGCTGTTCAGAGAAACTTAGTGAGACTAACTCACCAGGTACCTATGATAGTTGTAGACGATTGACTTGAGGAGATTCAACGCCATGTGGTAGGGGTACCATGGGACTGGGTTTGGATACTTCGGCATGTAGCCAACATTGTGGTTAACTTTTTAACCACTCATCCTGAGCCAGCTCGATAGATAGATCTATGTATAACTGGACATGATTATGGGCATAAGCTCAAATTTTGAGGGCATCCTATCCAAATTTTGTATATTATTTTTGAACACTCCATCTATATATAGGCAATTTTATGATATATATACAGACTCAATTTTTTTTATGTTAATTAATTTGATGAATGATTAATGTGCCAATCTAATGCTTGATTAGTAATAGATTCTATTAATGAATTCTCAGATTGTGGAATGTGAACATATGTGATATAGATAAATGATCCTTGCAACACTCTCACTCTAAAAAATTGGTGATATAAATAAGGATCGTGAACTCGATAAGTGTTATTTAACTACAACACCACCAGTTGTGAGTCTAGATAAACTACCATTGAATCAATCCCATAAGATATTTCTTTGGATAGTAAATTAAGAATGATAATATATTCATCAATGTTGTTTGAAGGAGGGCCAATACATACTCCCCTCGACACCAACAACTGGTAAGATGGATAATAAATCACCCATGCTACAGAAGCAAGATCCCAAGTGTGCCTACATGCACCATCGACGAATCCAAAATATATCGAATCGTCCATCAATACCTGGAAAAGTAGATAAAAAAATATCGATATCACAAAATGCCAAATAGATATGTACAAATATATAATATATACAAACAAACAATTTCTTGGTGAAAGCCTAAGAAAAATACTTCTTAAGGTAGAGCCCATTTTTGGGCTCCACCCACTTGTTCCCTTCAAAGTCAATTAATTCATAAGCCCCTTTTTTCAAAACACACTTGACTATAAAGGGACCATACCATATAGATTTGAAGTTGCCTTCCCCCAGGGCATCTTTGTCTTGGTCAGAGACTAAGATAAGGTCACTTTTAGAAAAAATCCAAGGATGGAGAACTTTACCATATTGAGTTTTAATCCTCTTCTTATGGGCTTTGTTTATTATGGCTGCATCTTGATGCTATTCATCAAGATGTTCCAAATGAATGAAGAATTCTTCGAGACTAGATGTCTCCGAAAGAATTTCTACAGCTAGCTTAAGGGATGAAATTTCACATTCGATAGGGAAGATAGATTCCAACCTATAAACTAGTTGAAAAGGAGTAAAACCAGTGGTAGTCTTAACTAAGGTTTGGTATGCCCAAAGTGCTGGATACAACATGATGTGGCAATTGGATCTCATTTTATCAATTGTCCTTTGTAGGATGGTCTTAAGGGACTTATTCACAACTTCAACCTACCCATTGACCTGAGGATAATATGCAGATGAATGCTCCTACTAGAAGCCCAACTTGAGAGCAAATTCGATCATCAGTTGATTTTGGAAGTGATTGCCATGGTTAGTGACAATCTCTCTTGGGATACCAAATCGTGAAATAACTTGGTTAAAGAGAAACAATGCTGCTGTCTCACTATCGTTTTTGAAAGTAGGCATGGCCTCAGCCCACTTCGTAAAGTAGGCTACGGTCACAACGATGTACTTGTGATTCCCTGTCAAAGGTGGATTACAAGTAGTAAAATCAATGCCCCACTTCATAAATGGACTAACAGTGGTAACAGGAAAAGGTGGAGTTGTATGCGTGCGCATTTTCTAAGTATAAACTTGACAAGGATGGCAAAGTTTGACTGCTTCAATACAGTATTTAAAAATTGAAGGCCAAAAGTAGCCTACTCGCAAAATTTTCTGGGTTGTTGCAAGTCCTGATAGATGATTGCCACAAGCTCCACTGTGGCAATCATTAAGTACTGACTCAGGTTCTTCCAAAGTTAAGCAACGGCTAATGATTGAGTTAGCCCCACTGTGATATAATGTATCACCAATAATAACATAGTTTTTGGCAAGGCGACATAGTTTTCGACAGTCATCATTGGAGAAAGAAGGTGGAAACTTCGAAGTCTGGAGACGTATAATGATATCTTCGTAGCAGGGATCTTGTGAATAAATGAGGAATAAATGCTTGTCGAGAAAATTTTCCTCATAAACAATAGCTTCCTCACAAGGCAACTCTAAAATCAATTCCACAAAATCTAATGACTTCTTATATTTAGCTGACAAGAATTCAAGATCAAACTCTTGCAAAATAACAATCCATCGATTATACTTGCCCCCAATCACTCTCCTATCGAGGACAAATTGAAAAGGATTGACAATCACTAATATGAACGTTTTTTGAAGCAGAATGTAATGATGAAGCCATTGAATAGCATGGACAGCCGCCACAACCAATTTCTCGATGGGAGAATAGCATAGATTAGGTCCTACTAAGCCTCGACTCAAGTAGTAGATTACATGCTCACTGAGAGCATCATCCTCCTGAGCCAAAACCATATCGATGGTTGATTCTTCTACAGCAAGATACAAAAGGAAATCTCTGCCATAATCTGGTGGATTCAATAATGGAGCAGAGGTTAATGCTTTTTTCAAAGCATCAAAAGATCGTTGTGCAAAATTGTCCCATAAAAATGGAACTCCTTTCTTAAGCAAATGCATAAATTCTTTGGTAATCTCAACGTAATTTGCTATAAATCCCCTCAAGAAATTTGTCGTTCCTTGGAGACTTTGAAGTTGTCAAATGGAAGACAGGGGAGGCAACTAAATTATTGCCTCAACCTTGAATGGATCAACTCGAATCCCTTCAGTCGATACAATGAATCCTAATAGCCGACAGGATGTGACCGCAAAAACAAACTTATTCAGATTTAATCAGATTTTATAAAATTGACATCTCTCGAAGACTAACCGAAGATGTCAATAATGATCAATTATCTTGCGAGAATGAGCAATTAAGTCGTCCAAGTATGCTTCAATAACATGTTTGATATGGTGTAAAGCATAATACATGGCCCGCTGAAAAGTAGCTCCAACATTTTTAAGGTCAAAAGGCATATTCTTGTATGCAAATGTGCCCCAAGGACAAATAAAGGCTGTCTTGTGCTGATCTTCTGGACGGATAGTAATTTGATTGTAACCAGAGAATTCATCCTTGAACAAAAAGAATTCATTACCCGCGCATTCATCAACAATCCGGTTAATAAAAGGTGTGGGGTAATTGTCTTTCAGACAAGGTTTATTTAAATCCCTAAAGTCAATACATTCTCGGATCATTCCTTGCTTCTTATCTACCAGGATTGGCTTGGAAACCCACTTAGTTTGAGGAACGGGGTATATGAAACCTGCCTTAAGAAGCTTTTCAACTTAAACTTTAATAGCTGCCACTTTCCGAGGATTGACCGGTCAAAGTTTTTGATGAATACGTTTGGTGTTTTCATACATCTTGATCTCATGCTGGACTATAGATGGATCAATTCTAGGAATTTCCTCATAAGACCAAGCGAACACATCTCAAAGTTCTTTGAAGAGATCGGTGTAGATTTGAATTTCTCCAGGAGAATAGTTAGCTTTGATGAAGAGATTTTCGATTACGTTAGGATTCCTAGAGATGTTCATAGGTATAGTTTGTAAGATAACTGACATATTACCTTCAGTAGAAAATTGTGTTGGAGCTAAAGGGTTTGAAACTGTATAAACATCACTAATAAACAAATTGGACAAATTAGATTCAAATTCACACAATGGAGGGAGAAAATATGAATGATGATGTAGATCATCCCATGGTCGATCCACACCGATCATTGCTTCCAAAATTGGTTCTTCAGATGGTAAGACTGTATCCAAGCAATCCAGAGCTGAATTAGAATCGAGGGTCCAAGCTAGAGCCACATCGCCATCTAACTCCTTTAGTGAAAAAGGAGTGAGACATTTGTCTGCAGAGTTATCGATAGATTGATAAGCGAGTTTCGCTTCAGACATGGGAAATGTCATTCCACCTACTTGCCCTCCATCTAATGTGGTGGTAGATGAAGGTAAGGGCCAAGGATCTGAAAAATAATGAGTTCGAAAGAACTGTTTTCGAGAAGGTCCCCTAAAGGATGAAATCACATTAATTCTAGGTGCAAGAGAAGGGAGGTTGAGTATATCCATTAACCAAGAGTACATCCCAACTCCTAAATTCTCAATAGGTTGATGGGGATTGGCCACAAATGAAACGGTAGAATCCAAATTTGTGTGAGAGTCACCTAGAGAATAATCTAACTAATTAGCTCTAACAATCCTCCCCTCATGAGGAAAACATAGGATTCAGAATAACGATGAAACTATGGCAACCATCTCATAAATCCAATTCCTGCCTAACAGTAGGCTATAATCGAGGTTCACATCGACGATTTCTACCTCAATATTCACTACCTTTCCCCCAACACAGATAGAAAAGGTCGGGATAATCCCATGTGGCCTATGAGAATGTCCATAAAATGTCGTCAAAAGAGTCGGTGAAGGAACAATTGAAGGTGATCCAATGGCCTTCCAACATGAAATAGACATCATGCATGTGGAAGCTCCCTCATCTATAACAATTCAAACAAAATTGGTCTTTCTGTATGTGGACTTTATCTAGAAAGCCATATGGTGAGGAAGTCTCCTTCTGATATTCAACATATAAAAGGTGAGAATTAAAGGATTCTTTGGGTCTACTGTGCCGATTGCTGAAAGAAAAGCTCTTCTCTAAATAGGGCATGACTGGAGTACCTCCAATGCTGACATAGCACAAGGACTTTGAGCTAGATCCTCTACAATCGAGTAGTTCTGGGCTGCCCTAGCATTAGGGTTAATAGTTGAGCACTTTGTGGAGCCTTTCAGTATTTGAGGTATAGATTCAATAGAGGACCACTGATATGAAGTGGTTATGTGGATTTGAGAATAGATTTAACCTTATATGTTTCCAATTCACCATAATCATATGCTCGCATAGCGACGTCAATATGAGAGCTCATCATATAAACATTTGACGAATTTTCCCCTTCCTGGTTGCCCCCGGTGGAGGTACCAGCATTAGAATTCGTGCTAAGAAGTAATTGCTACCATTGGGGAAAAGGGTTATTCAGAACAACTTGGGATCTAGAGGACCCTTGATGTACTAATAAGCACTAAGCGTCTTGCATCTTAGGGCAGAGGTGAGTTAGATGTTCTCCATTGCATAACTTGCATAGAAATTTTACCTTCTTCTTCGACTCTTTCCTACACTCTCTGACATCATTGCTGGGTTTGCTTTCATTGTCTTTTCCTTCCTAGTTCTTATTCTTACCTCGTCCTTCCTATTCCCATGGGATTATTGATTTCCTTTGGGGTTAGTGGTCTGGATGGCGTTTATAGAGGTAGGTTGGGAAGGTGTAGGTACAGACGGCGCTGCCTGGGTAGAAGAAGTAATTTGTAGAGCCAACTGTTGTAATTGATTCAATAGGTTCACTGCTTTAACATCAATCGATCTGACGATACCATCGGGATGGGGACCTAATTTTTGTTTGGCTAAATCAACCTTAGATCTAGGAGCATCAGGTAGAATTTTCTAAAGAACACTAGACTAAGAATATATAAATTCCAATTGTTGGGCTCTGAAAATGGCCTTCTCTTCCGTATAAACACCAGAGAGATACACATCCTTTGAGATCTCAGGTTGTACTTATTTGAGAAACCATATGAGAAGGAACTCTGGTGGGATTTCATCTTTGATAAGCCTTTTCTGCCTCCTCCATTCTTAGATGTGATCAAAAATATGAGTTGTGGTGTCTTGCTAAAAGTTAGCCAAAAGTTCAGTTCTGGCTTCATATTGTAGAGGAAACTGAAAATGGTTCGAAAAGACATTAGAAAATCATAAAAAGAAGTATAGATTCCCCCTAGAAAATATATATACCATTTGGCCACATTTCTAGTTAGGGTGCACTAAAATAACCTCAACCTGATCGAATAATCTATCAGGGAGTTGGATGAGCACCATAAGCGAAATGTGGTTACATAGTCTCCTGGATCTTTGCCAGTCTTCCCTTTGAATTTTGGGATATCCGAGGAAAGTTTAGTTGGGACCAGACGCCAAGCCAGATTGTACCAAATCAGATCATTTGTCAATTTAGTTAAATCTGGCAAGTTCAGCAAGGCCAGAAAAGGGAGTCATGGCGGACCTTAGGAATTTCATATAGTGTGGGCGGGGTTCCCAAAGGCTTGAAAAGAATGACCTGGATTTTGAAAAACACCAAGTTACCCGAAGTAAGTTGTAGAGCTTACCGAACCAAAAGCTGCTCCTTATGGTCCATCAAAATTCAAAATTTGACCAACTCCTGCCGAATATCCTTCGTAGCTAGGGAAGTTACCCCCTAACGACGTGTTAAAAGGAGTTGATAGCCCCTGATAAGGATTCCATGCATTAGCAATGGGTGGAAAATTATGAAACAAATTAACTGAAGAATACGACACATTTTCTTATTAGCCAAAATAAAATTGATTCCCAACTCTTATCCCACTAACCGCAGGGTTTGTCCAACTTTGGAATGGGTTATTAGGTTGACATGTAAAGGAAAAAGGCATTGACCCTACTATTGGATTGGAGTGTGGTATATGACCACTTCTAAATGGGAAACCCTGAAAAGAAGCTGATCCACTCATCATGGATGTGGAAATGGTCGATGGTATGTGCAAAGGAACTGAAGGAATCTTGTGAGATGACATTCCATAAGGGATAAATCCAAAACCGGATGTAGTAGCCTGAGAACTTCCACTCGTTGGCAGAAAGGAAGTAGACCTAAATATAGTCGTGCTGGTAGTAATATAAGGGATGGAAATAGTTCCTCTTCCTTGTATAGATATGGGAGTCTGCACACTCTCAACACTCGTCATAGATGCCATGCTTCCAACAGTGGTCATCGAAGGAATAGATGGGTGTAAAGCTGGGCTCAAAGGACTATGAGTTGGGGTTCTGACGTACAATAGAACATCTAGATGATTAGGAGGAACAGGAGAATTTGGAGCCACAATTGACTCTGAAAGCTCTTTAACTTCGATCTAAAAAATTACTCGAGAAAGAACTGGCGTGTTCCTCTCTAACTCTCTATTGGTGCCAGGTTTATCTTGTGAATTAATGACCCCAAGCAGAGTATCAATCTCTGATGCGCCTATTGCCACTGGTTGAAAAACACTACTAATATTTCTCCTAGGCCTTCTAGGAGAAGGCTCACTACTCATAGGTGACAGCCCATCCTAGCCCATCGAGATGGTCGATCAACCACTTTGAATTATTTAAAAGAACTACTTAAAGACTCAAAAAATTATAAACCTAGGCTGACTAGGAGCAAAAAACACTCACTAAAAAGTCCCTAAAGATATCAGCAATCAAACAACTCTTGATTATTTCCACTTCGGGTGATTAGGAATAGATGCCAAAACATAAGAAAGTTAATAACAAGGGCCTTCCAAAAATAGATTCAGTAATTACTCCCTAGGCCTACTAGCGAATGTATCAGAGGCAGTTACGATGACCTCTAGACAATAGCATTTGCCAGTGCAAGCACCCAAGCTTCGAAAGGCTACCATCCAAAAGTACTGTTGAGCATGATAAAATGTCAACCTCAGATGCCACAAGATTCCCCTCTATAGCGACCTGTGTGATCCCAAGGATAGACAACTATGGTCACCAACTCGTATCAAAAGCTGGGCGGAACAGCCGTGAGGCAGGATCCGACAAGTAAGAGAGGGGGTATCTCTCATCCTTATCTTCATTCTCCGTTGTGCTTTACTCCCAGTAATGGAGCTCTCTTGGTCTCCCTAACGTTATTGGATTTCTCCCATTAATCAAACTTCTATGTTTTGTAATTTTGAGCAGCCTTGGAGAGTTAACTCTCCTCTCACCTAATCCAAGGCCCTAATAAACCTAAACTTGTTGGTGTATTCTATTGACAACATAAATGTTCTAGTTTATTTTAATTAATTTCTTGATTTTAATGGTTGTTCTTTAAGTCAAGGGTAAACATGGGAGTGAAACCAATGATGTTTGTATGAAAAAATAGAAATCAATGAAAAACTAACTACATGAATGCAGTCATTTTTTCTTCGATGAAAATAGATCTCTATATGGGTTCTACGAAACTTCTACAAAGCAAAGTACTTTTTCTTTTCTTTTCTTGAAACACACTTCACACACCCAAAAACTAAAAGACTATGAATGCTTTAACAATGAAAACTACCCTAATGCAAGATATAATGGAGATGTAAGATCCTAAATAAAACTCAAAAAGAAAAAGCAATTGCTTATAACTAACAATGAGCCAACTTAAGTACTAAAGAGGATACAAATTTTGAACAAAAAATTCTCTTCAAACAAGAAGGACAAATTGCATAAGATCACAATTCACTTTCAACAACAAAAAGAAACCATAAACCAAACTTGGCAAAAATAAAAACAAAAACAAAGGTTTTTGAGATCTTTTCTTTTTTAAAGAAGCAACCAAAACAAATTTTTGAAATCACCAAAATTCTACTAAAACTCAAAAGATCGAAAAAAGAGCACGAGTCTTTGCAAGTTACAAACTCGAAAATGAACGAAAACTTGAGCAAAAAGACTTCAACTTGTACAAAACAACCTAAATAGCAACAAAGAGTTTGACAAACTGACCAAGAAGCCACGAAAGAAATACTTCCAAATTCTTCAAAAATACTTTCAAAAATCAAGAAAAGCTATGAGGCCACAAAACAAAGGAGAGCAAAGCAAGTAGATTTTAAATCCACGCTTGACACTGAAACTGAAAACAATCTTGTGTTCTAGAGGACTAGAACAATCAAGAACTTCAAGACGAAGTCTTGTGTTCCAAAACACAAATTACAAACTCGCTAAAGAAGAAAACATAGGAAAAATATTTTCAATGAGGAAGAGACTTCGAAATAGTAAGTTTGCAGAATAATTAAATTCTTCATACAGCAATTGACCACATAGAGACTGAAAGGACCAGGCAACAAATATATCTGGGCTAAAAGATTTGAAAAAACAAATGCAAAAATTTGCATACGCGACTATGTACAAACACAGAGGCGTGCACACGTGCTCCTGACATAGGAAACTCATGAATAGGTGAGTTTACTTTATAGAAACAAGCATGTATATGCGACTGTAAACAAAGTAAGGAGCATATAAAAGCCTTGCAAGAAAAAAAAACAAAGTCTGGTCTTGAGACCTAGGACTCTAGTAGACCAAATAAGACTGTAATTGCAAGCAAACCAAAGATTGAGCCCTGATTGAGAATGAACAACCCAAACCAGGAATAACAAGATTGCTATCCCTAGTGGAGTTACCAATTCTATTTAGGGTTAAAGCACCCTAGGGCTTTGTGTTAGAACCCCAACAAAGTAGAAGAAAACTACAATAATAAATACTCAAATAGCTTAGGCAAGATGCTTATATTATCAAAATATTTAAGAGTTACTGTACCCATATTTCCTTCGTTCAAGTAGGTCCCGCAGGGTTCAAACCCTCTGCAACTCCCGATGTTCTTCAAACCTAAAAATCATTCAATTTGAACGTACATATCAGGATAGGAGTAAAGCATATTCACGAAATTGACATTGTATCATATAAACAAATTATTGATCATACATCAAAACGACATTCATATATGAATTAAAACATAATTTGATGCATAGACATAGTTAATTTCTGAAATAAGACAACATTTCTTTTATTGTAGTAATCTATAAATAACATGGAGAGAATTCACCTGAGTCTTTCTCTAGCTCCAAGCGGAACCATCCTCTGGATTCGTCCTATCCCAGCCTTCAACAATCTTCTTCCATCACCAACACCATGATATCTAAAGAAAAAGGAAGGATATCTATGTTGAGTGTTGGAAAAGGTATGTATTTACCATTTATTTCGTTATCTTTTCCTTTGAATCATAACTCCTTTACATTCTAAGATGATAATATGTTAAAGAATTATGATAGAATTAAGGAGATTTGTGATTGATAAAACGTAACTAATTATTGTCTTTTTCTATACAGAAAGTGAAAGAAATAGAAAATCACTCTTCAGGAGGTAAAGACAAAGTAGAAGCAACTGTTTTCCCTTTGACAGGAGGCCGTATCCAGACGAGGAGATCAAGATCAGAGAGCATGGTCGAGGAAAAGGAAGAGAAAATGTAGCATTAGCACAAGAGGACAAAATGAGAAACTGGAGATCAAAGATATAGCGAATGCCTCAGGATCCTTTGATCCTGAGGGATCGCTGCCTCAAAGACTTATCTGTATTCTTGATACTTCCGCCTGGCCATTATAAAAAGGGGCAGCACTGGTAGCCCAAGGGGGTGGATATTATTGTCAATTTGCAGAAATTAACTGTTGTAATCTTAACTTTGATTATCGACTCTCTTTGAAGAACGATAGCTGTAACTCTGCCATTTATGATTAATATATAACTCAGTTGCTATTCCATTATCTGATCCTAGAGTAAACGCAGTAGTGCTTCCCTGGTGGCTAAGGGCCTAGCCCTAGTGGATCCACTTGCTTCTTGTATCATTATTTTACAATTACAGTTGCGTGTGGTCTGATTTCCTTTGCGTTTCCTTAATTGGCTTTATTCTATAATCTTTTGTTTCTAAACATTTCATTGAATTGCATTGTTATATATAAATCGTAATTAGATAACAATATTATTATTCACAACTTAAAATGTCATGATGTTCATTCTGAAACAATATTGCACTATCCAATTCGGATTCTGCTATTTATTTACAGTTGCGATTGCTTTTCATTTAACTACGGTTCACTTACAATTGTGATTGTTGTTCATTTAGTTGTCGTTCAATTGCAGTTGCAATTATCGTACCTTTATACCTGTAGTTAATGTCCATTATGCTAGAATAAGATTACTGATTCAATTACTCTATAGTTACTATGTGGTTACACTTAATTAGGTTTGTCGTTCCATTATTAAGTTCAAGATTGTTGTTCAAATCATTTCGGTTAAGATTTCTATTCAATTCAGTTCTGTAGATTAAGCTTCATTGTTCGACCTTTTTCTTAGATTTAGTTGTTGTTCCTTTTCTGCTAATCGAATTGTTATTCCCAGTATTCGCTTTAGTGTTGATAGAAAGACCTACAACTGTAACGAACATTGACTACTGTTGTCTAAGTTCTCAAATTGGAGATCTTATCTATGATTGATTTTCATTTACATCAATTTACAGGGGAAAGATTTATCATTATTGCATCCTTGACTGATGATTGCTATATTTTCTTGAGTGAATGATTTAGTCACAGAGCATTTAAGTGTCTTTCCATTACATTAGATTTTGTTTCCAACATTCATTTACTTTTGTAAGCACTATACTGCAAACATTACTCTTGAACAAGTGACCACCTCAGACTGAGTACACTCTTGAGATAAAAAATCGTGCCTAGATTGATAATCAATGTAGGATAAATAGGCGTTAAAAGACACCTTTTTATCACTCAACAATCTATAATCAAGGAAACAAGGGTTTCCTGAAGCTTGGGGAAGTGCATGAGGCAGAGGGATTCATCATGCTCAGACAGGGATAATCTCAGTATAATAACTCTATCTCTTCTCTTCTCCTTAAGGCCTTCCCATAGAGGTCTATTTATACCTCTCCCAATTAGTTTTTTAGTTGGGAAATAGTTGGGAAGAAATTGGACCACAGGAATAGGAGGTAATCAATAGGTAAAACCCATGAACTCCACCCAAAATTAAGGAAATTTATTTTTTAAGTGTTTTAATACATATACGTGGGTTGGGTATTGACTAACCTGTGTACATGCTTTTAGCTCAGGGAAAAGTAGCATACAGGGAAAAAAACACTATTTTTTATTTATTTTGACCAAGTCTAGAAGGAAGGGTTGCCCTAGGCCATAAACAAAGCATCATATATACCAAGAGTGGTAAATGGTGCTATAACACTCTACTTGTGTATTATGGTACCACTAGTACACCAAAATAGAGGGACTCTAGTCCCACCATCGTGATCCCTCCCCGCGATGTTGAGATGACGGACTCCATGGTCCATATCCTTTACCTATCATCATTCTTGAGTTCCTCACAGGAAAACCTTTCTGAGGTTTCTGTGAGCACTTCTATCAAACCTCCTTCATTAGAAACCTGGGTCTCAACATTAGTAGATTTTCCATTTACTAGCTTGTCGTCTACCATTTCAGATGATATGTATGTGAAACTTCTTTCTCAGGATGATGCATGAGGTACTACCACCACATCATGTAGTCAGTCTTCCTCTTGTCCGCCCATCTTCCATTCCGAGAAGGACACCATGGAAGCCATGACTACCCCTGATTACCCTTGGGTTGATATGCACCATCTTGCATACTTCATCACATATTTTCAAACTCCTCCTGTTGGGGGGCCTAATTCGCACCTTTGCATACCAGATCAGTGCCATCCATCACATATTCTTGTAGGAAACATCCCATGCTTAGGGGTATGATGGTTTTCCCCAAGGCATCTTATCAATTTATTAACATAAGTCTTGACCTAGATCCCACCAAATCTAGGTATGGTCGATTATCGTACCATTCGTTGGATAGTTTGTCCTATCGGCCTATTCAGTGATCCATATTCATATCACATATCATAGATGTTTGATACCATATCTTCAAATATTCTAGTCTATGTCATTCCACCTTTACCAGATAGTCCCTATGTTTGAATTAGTGGGTGAGGATGATTCTAGACCTCCTCTAGTAGTTCATTCCCATTTTCCTCTTCCCTTAATCCTTCACCAGGAACCATCATTCCAAGAAGAATTAAGGCCATATCTCTACAAGTAAGGCCACTTTCTTGAAAGTCGAAGATCCTAATTCTAATGTTCTATTTGTCCGCTACAAACTCCACAAGATTTAGGGCCTTCTCCTCCTCTCAAATTAGAGAGAAAACAACCTTTTATAGGAAAACCCATATTTTTTCTATCACACATTTCGACTAGACCA
Organism: Pinus tabuliformis; assembly: GCA_031772625.1. NCBI lineage: Eukaryota > Viridiplantae > Streptophyta > Pinopsida > Pinales > Pinaceae > Pinus > Pinus tabuliformis. The sequence goes on from CM062819.1 coordinate 378,549,312, forward strand.
TAGCTCAGTTTAATGAACTGTTAGCACCATTGGAAAGCTCTCATTGAGTACTATAATGGGTCTTTCTTAGTTTTTGATGATTTGACACTTCACTAGGAGGCCAATTTTCCAAGAAGGGTCAATTCGTCGTCTCTCAAAATCAAATTTCTTTAGAAGAGACACTTATACTTTGGGGTCCACATTCCCTTGGCACTTGTGATCTCACATGTCGATTTCCATCATCAGCAACCATCATTTTCTCATGCTTTCATTATCCCCACCGGGCCTAGTCTATGTGGAAGCATCATTGAGACACCCTTGTTCAGAGCATCTATGATGAGTCACCTTTACATCCATGGAGTCTGTTTCATGTACCATTATATCATGTCATAGTATTCCATCCATCTTTGCATACCATTTATCCTGTGTTGCCCATTTTTTCCTTCATTCATACTCTCCATTATCCCCTCTTGAGTCGAGTCAGTCGCTGCCAAGTCAACCATGCACTTTATGCTCTGACAAGGGAAGTCGTCTATTTGTCCCTGAGTCCTGTTTTTCCCATTCTCCCTAGTGTCAGTCCATCAGTCACATTACTATTTTCCCTCATGCCTTAGTTCAGGATCCTCATCACCTCACCTATGGTGGGCCCTATTCTATCGACATCAGCACGTCTATTCTAGAAGAATGACCTAGAGGGTGGTGTATCTTGTTTCCAACTTCCACTCGCATTTGGTACCTCCGATCAAGCAAAGGGAATCATCATTTCCCTTTGAATTGATTGTTTCATGCTTGTGATTAATACACTTGATGGTCGAGTGATGCAGCAGATTATACCAGTGATTCCCTGGTGTGTGTGAGATGTTTGAGACCTCATGAGGGGCTGGCCCTTTCGGTAGGCCCCCACATGCTCGGATGCCTTCCTGTTATATTACAACATCCGATGTCGTTCCACAGATTTTATGGGTTCAGTTCCTGCCACTTTCAACATTCCTAGCATGCATATCTCCTTCAGATGATCCATTCAGTTTTACAGAGCCCTTCTTTGTTCAATAGGGCTTCTTCAGTTGTTCTACCCTCCCTCCCACCCATTTTTGAGGGAAAGAAAAATATATCTCATGTACTTAAACGTTATTGTATTTAGCCCTAGCTCATGTTTTCCTGGGCGCATTATGTATATGGGACACATTGTATTATTTTCTGGCTCATTTAGGCCAGCATGTCATGTACCATTCAACATGTATTTTATTGCTCAGTTTAATGTTTCTAGGCACATCATTAATTTTTGTACTAAGTTATCTCAACGGGTATAGGTATGCCTCCCCACCTCCCTGCGATCCAGTACCACAACATAAAATGAGACTTGCATGGGTCTTTCCCCCTCTGTCACTATCCTCTTTTGCTTCAACTCCATTGGTCTCTCTCTCTCTCTCCACTTATTTTTCTAGTGATTTTGTCCTTCAACGTACTTCAGTCATACGTTTTTCTCCTAACACTCGTATGTTGGTGGGAAATATGTTATCACAAAAAAATGATCATCTAGTCGTAATGTACTAGATGGATCGATGTACACCATGTAGAGCCAATTTTAGCATAGTAAAATTTCTTTCACTGTCAGAAATTAGTTAAATCCATGGAGAATAATTAAGAACCATTTTCATTGTGAAGGTTTTTTTTCATCCACACCCTAAAGTGGTTTCTTTTCGTACACATTCGAGAAGAAAACATTATAACAAAATATATCTTATTTCCTAGGTCACCACGTAGTAGCAAGAAGGAACATTTAGTATCCTCACCCAACTAAGTTGGGATTCATCGGTAGCGGGGATTAGGCCCCATATATATATCTAGCTAGATATTCTACAAATCTATGAAAAATCCCTTCAAAATCCCACACAATAGCCATGATAGGCACATAAAGTGTGAAAAATCTCTTTAACTCACCCAAGAAATAATTAAGCTAGGAAAGTTTTATTAAGTGAAAAAGGATAGGTTCAATATAGCTTTTATGTGCCTAGAAGTAGTTATATGGGCCTTATGTTTTACTTCTTTAGGAGACCCATCACCTATTACTGCTATTTATGCATTTCTATTTATTCTAAATCAAGCTAGGAGGTAAAATATCAATTGAATATATAAGTGTCCTCCACATTGGTATGACCCATTTGAGGAGGAATCCATGCCAATTGTGATCTTGTCCAAAGTGAGAATGTCTTTGGTGACACATTATAAGAGTTGGTAGTAGGATAAGAATGAGATAGAAGGATGAATAGTATGCAAAAATAGGAGCTAACAACCCATTGAAACTATGTAGATATGAAGAGAATATAGTAATGGAATAGGGAAAGGGTCAATTGAAGGAGAGATAATGAAGTGGGGAGAGGAAGTGGGAGAGGCATCCTAGTAGGATTGTAGGAGAAAGAAATGGAATCAATTAATTATGGAGGTAATGGAGATTTGTAGAGGAGAAAAGTAGAATATGGAAATGATAAAATAAATGTAGAAATGAAAGGCTAATTAAGCAATTTAGGCTCCATGGGAGGAGCCTGAAAATAATTGAAAAATCCTAGTCATTTCATGCCATGAGTAGCATGGAATCCTTATCCTTAAAATAAGACTACAACCACTCCAAATGAGATGATTTTCCAATGTAGGGTGTATCATGGAAGTGACTAGAGAGAGGTTGAAGTGATCAGTTTTACCATCAAACAATGACCATTTTTCATGAATAATCTTAAACTATCCCAACTATCCTCAAGCCATGAGCAAAGGAGGTGGCTTAAGTGATGTGAAAGGAATCCAAACTCGTTAGCCTTGATAATTAGTCTCTGTGGGAAGGATTTTTCATTTTATTAAAATGATTTAAAGTAGATGTATATAATTATTATATGATTTTATTATTGTTTTACATTTTGGAATAGTTATTTCATATTCTAAAGGGTTTATTTGGGTTAAAGTATACAAATCATATTTTTGAATTAGAATAGTAAATAATATGTGATTAATAAATTAACATTGTTGTGAAAATTCTGTCAAAACAATATCATTTGGACTTATTTACTTTGGTTTCATGTTTATTATGACTAGCATATTGTTTAAATTTATAAAAATAATTGATCTATAAAAATAAAAGACCAATAATATGAACACACAATCAACATAAATGAGGAAAAGATGTCTCTTAGCGAAACCACATATCACAAAAAACCTAACTAGGAGGTGAATGTGGGCACTCAATAAATATTTTCCTATAAAGATATGGTCTAAACAATTACTAAAAAATAGTATTCCTCTGTTATTAAACTTTCAAATCCTAATATTCGATAGTCTACTCAACTATGGAAAGAGTATCATACCAAAACAATGGAACCCCCTTTCCTCCTAATTTCCTATAATTTAATATACTCTAATAATTATCTAAGGTTATGGATTAACATGCCTCAACCCTCAATCAATGTTAAATTTTGGGACCTTTTAGAATATTCTTGAAATTTCACATGCGACTATCCTACCTATGAGTAAGGGGTCTTGATATGGCTACCACTCATTACCATGGTGGTCAAAAAATGATATCAACCTCTAGTAGGTATAGATTATGCATACGAACCTCAATTAAGGTGGCTATTATCATTGTGTTGATGGTGCTCGACCCACCAACATGTCAGGGGATCTCCCCAGTAAGAAGTCCCAATTAGACCTCAGACAGTTTGGTGTAGGATTTCCAGTAGTGGGTCGTACACTAATGCCTTGACCGTAGTTTTGCACAAAGGAAAGTAAGATGTCCCTGTTGTTAGCAAGTGTGTGAAAACTACGACAAGACAATGAAGGTGCATGAATGGTTCTAACACATAAAGAGTGGGCTAAGTGTGCCCCTCTGAAACCTGTGATAACATGCAGCTTGGAAGGGAACACACGAGAAAAGATGCATCACAAATTGGAAAGAAAGTTAGCTAACAATACAAAGTGATGGTTAAACGAATCAACACATTTTAGTAAGATTCGTACATACTTATACAGAATAGTCCATACATGCATGCGTAAGAAAATAGATACATATATCATTTAGAGTAAACAAGATAGCTGGAATACAATACGAAATATGCATGAAACATGATGCCTCTATTATATTTACAAGTGTAAGTTCCAGTCATACAGTACATCCATTTCCAACCACTAGCTCTGATAGTAAAACGTTACAGCCACAACCGCCTGCTCCTCCAAAGAGATATACTAGCTATGCACAATGCAGAAGCCAAGGTGCGTTACAATACAGTCCAAGCTTTCTCTAACATACTCCTATTGAATCTTGGCTGACCAAAAGCCCATACAATGAGTTATGAGGGACTACTTATGGCAAAGGGTGGGGTGGCCCTTGACATTTCCCTTTGTGACAGTTCGTCTACCCTCATGACTCTTCATCTTCTCTATGACTGTTACATCCAACTATCGACACTTGAACTTCCACTTGACAAGACGTTACATAGAATTTGCACATGTGAGACAAAATGGCTTGAGAAAGGCATGCAAGACATCACTAACACTCGGACCGTTGTGGTGAGACCAACTCTTTGACAAGCTTGTGATGGTCAATGGTGGCTAATTGATGCCAAGATTAGTCATCTATGATGGTGTCCATGTGCTCAATGGTGACATCTTGCTAAAGGGAACTATTACCTCCATTACATCCAGGTACACTAATATGGTTCCTGCGTATAACTCATCTAATGGCATGCGTACAGTCCTCCTAGGTGTGACCGAACCAAAAACATGTTGATTCATAGTGTTTACGTTGTTCTCCAAGCATTTGCTGGTGGTCATGTGCATCAACTTGTCAAAATACATGTTCAGCTCCAGTTGGACTTGCTTCTTATCTTCACCTCAATGAGTGTGCCAAATGTGTGGGATCATATGCATGCACAAAATGACATGCATGTTGCTAAATTCCCTTGCATTTGATCAACAACACTGCTCCCCCTGTCATCTCAGTGCCAGCTGTTGGGATGGATATATAATTTGTACAGGTGTAGTTTCATTTGTCTGTGCATGTTGCACCTCCTATGGTACCTGTTCTTGCTACAACTCATTCTCTCATCTATACCACTCCTCTTCTTCCTTGAGTTGCTTCTTCAACACATGAAACTCCTTCTATGTTTCGTTCTCTACCTTCACACAACCTTCATGTCACACGGTCACCTCATAGCCTCAATCTCTAAAGCTTCTTTTGTGATGAGTGGATCTACTTTGAACTTGAAGCTTTGCTCTGCCTCTATGTTGTCAAAAACCTTCCTCTTACATTCATCAAGTGCAAGTGTGTTCTTGTTGTTGCTGATGGTGTTGCTCGTTGTGATGTCATTTCCATTGATCTTGATCTATGTTTTCAACAACCTTCCTCTTGTATTCATCACGTGCAGGTGTGATGCCTTTTGCTGTTGTTGATTGCGATGCTCATTGTGATGCCATTGCCATTGATTTTGATATCCTTGTCAATGAGAAACTTGATGTCTTAGTGGATAGGCAAGTTCATAGACACTTGACAGACAACATCCACAGTCGCACTCTTAACAGTGTATTTGACTCTACTCTCTAGGAAGCCATTGTACTTTTACTGCTGAGAGACAGACAAACACCTGTGATGCTTGGAGACATAGAAACACTCATGGAAATAAATCTGTCAGTCGAAAACCAAAACAAACTTGAGGACTGACTTGCAACATACCTGTGTGATTGAACATGAAACTTGCGCAATTTTTACCGGGAGGTCGGGAGACTAACTGCCAAAACTGTGCAAGGCATAGTCTGGGCTATTAGGAGGCTGAGTAACTACTGGAAATGCACAATGCATAGTCAAACCTGGCTTGTTGAGGATTGAAACTACATAATGTGTAATTTCAATCAGCAGTGACATGCAACCAATAAACTACATTGCATAGTTTCTGGGGCCAGCAGGACACTGTCTCTAATAATTGCTCAATGCAAGCCTAGAGGTTAGTGTTGGGCCATACTTGTGCAATTTCTGGAGGGATGGTAGAACTGTTGCTTACAAAAATGTGTAGTGCTAGCCGAGCAGGCCACGGTCTGGGTGAAGGAAACCCAGACCGGCTGACGGGCCATTGAAAACTAGAGAAGTATGGATGCATGGTGATATGAGTACAAATAAGAGTGAAAGATCATTCATGCAAAAAGAAAGTGCACGATTCAAAACACAGGAAAGCATGCATGTGTGTGAAGCGAGTCGTCACAGCGATGACCATTTGTGCAAAACAGTGTCATGCATGTGACAATAGTGAGATGCGAAGAAAATCTAAAATGGTGCTTATACAAGCTAACATACATCAAAATGACAACAAGCACTCACTGAAATCAAGCAGATAGCACTCATAGAAAGTGAAACAAAAAAAGCAACAAAAACATAAATGCAAGACATGAATGGTGGGCTTACCCCAAGATAGTTGAGTTGAATGTGCCAACAAATCCTAGATGTAGCATGGGATGTCAGAGCTGCAAGGTCGATGTGAGGAATGAGCTCTGAAGCATCCGCTTGATGATTTTCGATAAAATCGAGGTTGTGACGTGCATGCCACAAATCATGGAAGAGCAACACTTGGCAGGAGGTTTCTGAAATGATCCTTGCATGTAACCTCTAGTTTCTAAAATTAGATCCTTTAGTCAAGGGATGCCTTTTCATGCTACCTTGGGAGAAGAAATCTATGCATGCAAGTCAGTTTTTCTCGGTCCCAAAGGGAACCGATCAACCGGAAGGCACATGCATTGGTTTACTCAGCCGAGGGAAAAAAATGCGCATTTCTGGGAGGGATTTGGGCTGGTTGCCTAGAAGGTTTGTGTAATTTATAGGGTGATAAATTGACTGCTACCCAGAATTACATAATCTTTGGGCCGAGTAGGCCTGCTAGTAGGAATTGTGAAATTTTCTTAGTGAGTAGTGACAATAGATTTGTGTAGTTCTGGAGCCAATCAGGCTACCTTACAAAATTGCACAATTTCTAGAAGGAAGGCTAATTTTCCACCAGAATCGTGCAATTTCTTGAGGAAGGTGCTCAGCCTGCAACTGGACCAAGGCTAGTGAAACAACTTGTGAGGGGGATGCAACAAGATTTGATGGGCAGGTTGTAAATCACTCAATCTTATGTACTTGACAAGGCAAGACATGCTGCTGGGAAAGGTTGGTAGGGAGGCTCCAAAACAAAGCTTAGGAAAAATTTTGGAGGGTGCTTGTAGACACTACAACACTTGGTGACACACTGGTAGAACTCCAACTCTCTTAATGGACCTTGTTATATACATTTTTGGGCACTGCAACCCTAATCATCCATAAACCAAGGGCTCTTAAGTCCCTAAAAGTATTTTTCCAACCTCTAAAAGAACAAGGTCTACTGATTACATCTTCTCCCAGAAGTTCTCCATGAAAAACTGCTCAGAACTAGTCAAAGCTGGACCATCTCACCTGCTCCATGGTCAAAGTGCACTGCATCCCACCTAAATACACACAGGAGGTGCGATGTATCTTGAAAATCCATTCTATGGGGTGCGATGGGCGAGAGCGGACAAATGGCAGGGTCAATCTGCAAGGTGGAGGATCATGGAATCTTCTAGAAACTTCTCCTGTGACACTTACCTCTCTGCATTCACCCAAGGATGAGTAAGAGATCATCAATATCCAAGTGGAATCAAGAACTATCAGAGAAAGGACACTAATCAAATCTCAAAAGCTGACTCACTCCCCTTGCAAACATCTATATATGGATCCCTCACCTTAGAGATCCAAAGGCTGGAATTTTGTATCTTGTAAGGAAGTGTTGCTGGTTTCTTGGTGCAATATCATAGTGTTGGGTGACCTAAGCTTTTCATGAGGTGAAGAAGGGCTTTCTTGCTGAGAGGATGATGCTGGGTCAGAACAATTGGTTGTAATCCTCTTTGCTCTTTCTTGATTATCAATAAAGCTATTCAAGTTTTCCTCCACATTCTTGTATGGTTGATGTTATATGCATTTGTGTGGTCAATATATATCTGGTCCTATATTGTTTATGATAATAGATCTATGTTCTTAGATATTCTTATGCTGCTTTGATTCTACAGGTGCTCTTTGAAGCTGGGTAGATGAGGAAGCGAGTGGCAAAGATCTATCAGAAGGGAGAGGAATCGAGTGAGGAACTAAGTGCAAGATAGAGGTTGGTCTCCTTATTCCCCTCTTATCTATTTCTCATAAAGGAAAACGAAAGTAGTTTTAGTTTGTTTGTTTCTAAGGTAGCTACCAGCCTTATTGGGACTAGCAGCTTTGCATAGACACTAGATTTCCCGATAAAAAAATGGCGACTCCACTGGGGAGCGAATAGGTTGTTTTTTTATCTACATTTGTTTGCTTTATAAACTTACAGATGGAGCCTGAAGTCAAGCCAGCTAGCCTTCGAACTACATTTTCTATGCAAGTGCAAAGTAGATCAATGATGCTTCAGTCTATCTCCAGGTTTTGTTTATGAACTGAACAATTGATTTACAAGCTCTCTAATTTCCCTTGTGGTGGTTCTAGTAACCTCTTTAGATCTAACCATGTGATTGATTTACTGATTACCACTTGCTCGGTCTAAATCCCTGAACTGAGCTACAAACTGTGACCCGGAACCCAGTTAAAGTCTCGTCCCTGGTCCAGCGCACTATCTCTTCTGTGAATTCTGGATGCATCGCACTTCCCGAATGTAGTTGGTGCACTGCATCTCTTTTTCACTATGTTATAGGTGCGCTGATCAGATAAGGCCTTTCCTACTCCTAGATTTTGGTTTCTGTGTTCACTCTTTTCAGCTCTATTCAAGAGTTTTGCTGCCTGTAGTCAGTACACCTCTGTTGAAACCCCCTTCCTTGCCATTATTTTGCCTCCATTGTGCAAAGAATTGTAGATTTTTTTATGTATTTTGAACCATTTTTAGTTCTCTTTTACAAAGAAGTAGCGTATTTGTACTGTCGTTTCTCGATTTGAAAGTGTCACAAGTGTCATTTTCAGTCATAGAAGAGAATCCAATTGTTTTTGATAGTCGATTACACTGTTACTCTTGTATTTGATTTGAATTAGTTGTTTTTCAAGTGTCTAAAGCAAGTTTTCAATTCCAAATCGTAAAGTGTCGTCATTGTCCTCATTTTGTCTTGAAAAGAAACTTGCTAGTAATGTCGCTTCGAAAAATAATTCAGATTTGCGCTTAGCTTTCTTTTTACCATTCACACATTAAGAAGGCTGAAAACAAATACATGCACGTGCATTTGCATTTAGACTGTTTTTTGGTTTGATTTAGGACAGCGCATATAGTGTGTGCTCTCTGCTCTATGTTGAAAGAACGTCATCTCTCTTTCCTTAGTAGCTAGGATTTTCATTACAAAAAGAAGATTAAACGACTGTTTATCATCTTATATTGCATTTTAGGAATTGTACATCTACATCATGCGGTGAACCTGAAAGGAAAATTTATTAAGCAAGATCAACTGTAAAATAAATTTAATGAATCTAAAAATGCTTTGGAACCTAATGCACAACATTTAGAAGTCTAGGCTAGAGACATATTCCAGCATCGTAAAGCCTCGTAACTGTTGTTTTCGTTGATGGTTGGGTGATTCCTCCACTTTGAGACGATAAGTGCCAGTACGGACTTTTGCTCCCACGTACCGTTGAGTATATATCGGGAGACCACAATAGGCTTTATCCTTTATCCATAGGAAGCCGTGTCTGCCGCCCTATCGATCGCAATGCACTGAACATAGCATTCGGGAAGATTGACTGCCGTACTGTAAAAACTATTCTGCAGTTTTGTGATTGGTTTGGTAATCCCTCTGTCTAGATTTCTAGAGCAGTCTCTTTCGTTCCTCTTCAGAATCCTTAAAGGAAGAGGTCCATCTGAGCACTTGTCACTTCACACTCATTAAAAATCGAAAGCGACTAGAGTTATCTTTTGTTTTTTCTCGACTCTTAAAAATTGAAAAAACAAGTTGTGACAAAGCGTCTAAAATTCATATAATTCGGAAACATACTTCCCTTTTGATTTTTAGTTGATCGAGTAATCCGTAATCATGGAAGAAAGTCAATTGGAACCCCGTTGTTCGCGAAGGCTTACGAGTCAACCATCTTTGTCTCCAGAGTCGAAACTGTTATGGATAAAGCGAACTCGTTTAACCGGTTCCAAATCCCCCGGTAATGTTAGAACAAGTGTTCCAACACCATCGGAGACTCTAGTTACTCCAAACATTTCTGGTATCCCTGCCTTTACAGAAGAAGTTCAGCAGTCACCAAAGGATAGTAGAACTGATCCTACTTTGAAGGTAAACACTTGTATTACTGAACCAGCTCCATCTACAGCTGATTCGAAAGTTGTTATTAACCGAACATTTGTTGCTATAGATTCTATACCTTCTTCGGCACCAGAAATATTTTACGGACCCGACGGCCTACCTCTTCCACATGGTCTGATTGCTATAGAAGAGATTGTGGAGGATCCTCCGTCTAGTACTCCATCGCGATTTGGAGTCAGGATCACTCTATATCCTTCTACATCAGAAATTAGTCTACCGTCATCAGAAGCTCCTATAGAATCGCTAAGCAATCTTTTGGATAGAATAGAAATGTCTAAACAACCGTCGACATCTAGGACTGTGTCATCTGACGTAGCAACGGTAGAACCTCCTGCCATCACTCCAACAATGTTCGTCGGCATACCATCTGTCGCGACTAGTTCTCAATTGTTATAAGGGCCCACTCAGGGGCTATTTTGACAGTATGGTATGCTCCTGTTTGTTCATCCGGAATAGTATCCTGGAACTCTTATGTTGAGTCTCAGCAAATTGATCCTTTAGGGTGTCAATTTGGGTAGTCCGATTCTCCAAGACAAGCAATTCCTTTGAGTACCGGATTACCGCCGTATGGGGGTAATATACCCTTTCATTGTCTCCTCCGAGAGGACAACCATATGTGAGTTCACAACAAAATTCAGGTTATGCTGGAATTACATCTAGCGGTTGGGTGCCAATACTGCCTCAACAACCAAGAGTTATATATTCGATGCAAAAATGTTTACCTATGTCAAATATACCAACTACGCCGGCTATTGTGATGGTGTCACAAGTACAAGCGTTGCCTGTTGTATGCCAACCTCAGGTTTCTCAGGTTGCAATGCAATAGCCTCTTGTCCCTGCGACTCAACCACAATCACCAACTAGTGGAATGACACAAGCCCAAATGGGTACAATTACCCCTCATCTTGGTCAAACGATCAGTATTGGACAACAGCACATGGCTGCACAACCATGGTTGGTGCAATATCAACAACCGCAATTCCAACAAGTGTACCAAGGATCTGCACAACAAATCTTTGCAAATAATGGGCAGGCATATATTCAACACAGTCAAAATCAACCACTCTACAATGGTTATGCCCATCAACCTTACCAAAGTTACCAGCATCAAATGCATTATGTTGGTATGCAAATACCAACCGATCAGGCCATTCTGTCCTATCCTGGGTATGCTTCGCCAAACCTGAATCAACAGTTACCCTTTGTGGCAACTTTAGAGTTACCAGATCTAAATCAGCTAACGAACGATCCAATTGCTTACGCCCCTTGGTGGCCAGCGATTCCACATAAACTTCCGTCAGATATTACTAAATTTAATGGAAATCTGGGTGAAGACCCGTCAAATCATGTGATGACATTTCATCTCTGGTGTTCATCAAACACCCTAAATGATGATTCGATTAGGCTTCACCTTTTTCAGAGGACGTTAACTGGTTTGGCAGCAAAGTGGTATATCGAGTTACCCAGAGCTTCTTTTGACAACTTCAGTGCCCTAGCCACAACCTTTTTAACCCATTTTCAGTTACTGATAAGGTACGAAACAGGAATAGAACTTCTTACCAATTTCAAGCAAACAACGGCTACTCACATATCTGATCATATTCATGAGTGGTGACATCGTTGTAGAATGGTAAAAACGTATGTTCCTGATCAACTTTTAGATGAATGGTTTATTAAGTCATTATTACCTTCCATTACAGAAGATGTGGCAAAAGGAGGAGTCCTCAATGAAGAACAAGTCATTTCTCGTGCGCAATATTTAGACTTGATTTATACCCAGTCTCGCATGCTCTACGAATAAAATCCCTGATGCTCCCAGACCAGAATTTTCTATCCCTCCTCCTCCTAAATCGAACAATGACTCTCATGCCAGCGATGGCGTGATTGGTACGACAGACACGAAATCGACAAAGGCTACATCTAAAAAGGCCCGTAAGATTTCCAGTCAAAATGAAAAAGAAGAACTTCTTGCCTCAGAAGTAAATGTTGTCTCGACTGACAAAGGCAAAGAAACCAAGCCACCAGAAGGCAAGAAGAAAAACAAATGGAAGAAGAAGAAACAGGAGGAATCATCACCTGAAAATTCTTCTGCAAGCCCTCCTAGAGATAGGAAACCCAAAAGTCCATGTTTAATATGTGATGAGGATCATTGGACAAGAGATTGTCCACATAAAGCTGAGCTTAAAAGATTCTTCAAGAATTCAAAAACCTTAGCGATATTGACTGATCCGTTTCCAAATCCAGGAACAAATCTGGTTGCTAGTGAAAATGCTTCCCCATCCCAAGTGCTGATGTTATCTGTTTCAAAACAACAAAATGATGCTTTGATATCGACAAGGAATAAAGATTATGGGAATCCACAGCTATCGAACAACAAGGATAAAGATCAACCTAGTAGTTTGACAACAACTTCGACAGAAGTTGCGCTGCCCATCATTCTGGAGCTAACAATAAAACTGCCAAGGGGAGTAGTACACAAGTTGACATTTAATCCTCGTGCTAGAGCAGCACAGCATTATAACATAGTGGAAGATCTGGCCCAATCGCCATCTGCTATGTCGACACTTGAAGTACTACAAAATTGCCCATCCCAAAAGCAGGCTTTATTATCAGCTATAGGTGGGATAAACCCAAAAGATTCTAATCTTGTGTCCTTCGATCACAAAGGATATGATCCTTAGTTACTAGCTCAACTAGATTTCCTCATTCAGGTGAAAGCCCTTAACAAAACTGTTCATCGAACAATTATTGATGAGGGGGCATCTACATGTATTATGTCAATGAGTTGCTGGAAAACTTTAGGATCTCCAACCTTGTCACGATCTTCGACGACATTAAAAGCATTTGACGGATGAACAATACCCTGTATGGTATTCTAAGTAACTTGCAAGTTGAACTAGGGGGGGAAACAATAGAAATAGATGTCAAAGTAATTGACAGAAACCTCGATTACAACGTCCTACTGGGAAGATCATGGATATATGCTATGGCTGCGATTCTGTCGACCTACTTTAGGAAGATTGCATTTCCTTTTCAAGGAGGAATTACAATCGTCAACCAACAAACATTTCTCCCCAATAGTTCCTAATTTACGGGAAGCATTCCGATGATCCATGGAAGCCTCCATTCGCTTCAAAATATCGGAGTAGACATACTAAAAGATCTTATATTAATGGGGACTTTTGCCCTGCCGCCACCAATCAATCTGGCGGAAGAGGCGACAATAGGAACCTGCAATATGATATCTTCAATTCAAAAGATCTCATAAAACGATATTAACATGGATCATCCGTAGGTATTGCCTCCAAGCCCAATAGAAATATTGTAGCAATCAATGTTTTCAACATGGGAGGCAGGCCCGAATCAATGCTCATCAAGCATTTGGATAGATAGGTCTAAGGAATATGGCACCCCTTCAGATCCTTGGTCGCAAGTGCATTACACTGACGAAGGAATCATTCAGTCAATGATAATTGAAGGGGCACCATGGGAAGATTACCACCATCGTTCCCATCTTCCGGATTATCAAGAAGATAATCCTCATCACCTTAATCATCCTTCAGTTTTTGATTTCCTATCAAATACCGTAAACACGGTGGATTCCGAGCGAAACTTGTCCAATATTGAAGAGACTATCACCATAAATATCTCGACCAAAATGGATGTTGTAGAAAATATTTATGTTGGCAAATGTTGTTCTCCTTCAAAACTCGAAATATATAACGCTCTTTTTCGCGAATTTAGAGATGTCTTTGCTTAGTCATACGATGAAATGCCAGGCATTGTCTCGAGTATAGTTGAACATGAAATCAAGATGTATCCAGATGTCAAACTGGTATGACAACGGCTATGGCAGGTGAAACCCAAGAAAGCTGCTGCTATCAAAGCAGAAGTTGAGAAACTTCTCCATGCTGGTTTTATTTACTTGGTTCCTCTAATCGATTGGGTACCAAACATTGTTCCTGTGACGAAAAAACAAAGAACAATTAGAGTGTGCATCGATTATAGGGATGTAAATCAAGCTTGTCTGAAAGACAACTACCCTACACCCTTTATTGACCAGATAATTGATGAATGCGCTGGATATGAAATCTTTTCATTTATGGATGGATTCTCCGGGTATAATCAAATAAATATCTGCCCATAGGACCAGTCAAAGACTACATTTATTAGCCCGTGGGGCACATTTGCATATCGAAAATTACCCTTTGGTTTAAAGAATGTAGGGGCAACATTATAGAGGTAAATGAATTATGCCTTCCATGACATCAAAAACAACGTTCAACCATATCTCAATGACCTTCCGGCTCATTCGAGAAAGTGGACTGATCATCTGCAGCATTTGAGAGTGATATTTCTACGTTCCCAACACTACAAGATACGACTCAATCCACACAAATGTGTGTTCTGTGTCAGTTCTGGTCATTTGCTTGGCTTTGTAGTCTCAAAGGACGGGATTTGTCTTGACCCATGTAAGGTTCAGGCAATTATAAATTTGCCTCCACCTTCAAATTTGCTTCAGATTCAGAAACTCCAAGGGAAAGCAAACTTTCTGAGGAGGTTCATTCCAAATTATGCCGAACTTGCTAAAAGTTACACACGTCTATTGAAAAAAGAAGTACACTTCAACTGGGATCAGGTCACGCAAGCTTCCTTTGATGCTTTAAAATAATCCCTAATGAAAGCATCACTAATGTACGCTCCTGATTATCAAAAAGACTTTAACCGGTATCTGGCTACAACGGATACAACCATCGCAATGGTTTTAGTTCAAGAAGACAATAGAATTGAACACCCTATATATTATTTGAGTAGGAATTTAAATGATACAGAAAGAAAGTATTCCTATTTTGAAAAGCTGGCTCTCGCAACTGTTCAAGCGATATAGATATTTCAACACTACATCCTCTTTCGAAAAACTACCATTTTGTCAGATTGCAACCCCATGACTTATATATTGTCACGATAGTTTCTGGGGGTCAAATATTCAAAATGGACAGCAATTCTTCAAGAGTTTGATTTGGAATTTGTAAAATCCAAACCAAAGAAATCTCTAGTCTTCGCGGAATTACTATGCGATCTCCTATCATAGTCCAATGATGAAACATCTGAAGCAACCATCGTGGATGAATCTTTTTTTCTGATATCTTCAAGCAATGAGTGGTATGGCGATATAATCATCTATCTCCAAACCCAAAAATATAGGTCCAATACCTTTCTCTCGGAACAAAAACGTATTCGATACCAATAAAAAGACTACATGATTGTCGGTGATACACTCTACCGTCGTGGTGTCAATACAGTTCTGAGGAGGTGCCTCACCCACGAGGAGGCCGAAAAAGTCCTGAATGATTGCCATTCAGGCGCGTGTGGGGGCATGAATCTGGTTACGCTACAGCACAAAATTTTTTACGAGTAGGATACTTCTGGCCAACAATGTTCAAATATTGCATAACCACAGTCGGAAGTTGCCATGCATGTTAAATTGTCAATAGCAAAACCAAAAAACCACCCGCACCTCTGCAACCGATAGTTGTTGTTGGGACATTCGCCGAATGGGGCATTGATTTCATGACATGTAACCCCACCTCAACCCGGGGGCATGGGTATATCATAGTCGCGGTAGACTATTTTACCAAATGGGCCAAGGCAATCCCTACATTAGATAACACTGGTGAAACAACTGCCCTTTTCTTTTTTAATAATGTAGCCGCCAGATTCGGCGTTCCACAGGCTATAGTCACAAATCATGGATTGCATTTTTGCAATCACATGATGGTCGAATTGGCTACCAAATTAGGGTTGTCCCATGACAGCTCTACTCCATATTACCCGCAGGCCAATGGACAAGTTGAAGCAATCAACAAAGTCCTGAAGTGGATGCTACAAAGGATGATTGGAGTCCACAAAAGGAGTTGGAACCTAATCCTATACTCAGCCTTGTGGGCATACCTAACATTGGTAAGGAATGCAACCAGGTTCACACCTTTTCAATTGGTGTATGGCCTAGAAGCAATCTTACCAGTTCAGTGTGAAATCTCGTCCCTCTAGCTCGCAGTCGACCTTCTCCCCGAAACTTCAGAAGAGGAGGCTCGTTTCTTGGAACTAATACAATTGGATGAAACCCGTCGTGATGCCGCTTTGGCTAACGAAGCCCATAAGAAATGAGTCAAGGTGCAGTTCGACAAGAACGTCAAACCCTGTGTCTTCGCAGAAGGTGACTTGGTCTTACTTTACGACCAGGAATATGATAAATTGGGAGCAGGTAAGTTCAAGTATTTATGGATGGGCCCCTATATTGTTAAGCGAGTGTTAGCAAAAGGAGCCTACGAGTTAATGGATTATGATGGGATTCCACTGGTGCAACCTCGTAATGGGTTGTACCTTAACCGTTACTACGCATGATTCAGTGTGGTAGCCTATATGCTTTTGTTACATTTTTGTTTTCGCTAAGAGTAATTGTTTTAGTCAAGTAATCCACTTTTTACATTTTTCGTAGATGTCAGACCCATTAGAATCTTTCGTTGGATATGCCGACGGAGCGAGTCATAGTTCGCGGAACCTATCTTCTGCGGCCTGGGCCATTTTTGATCCAAATGGCGAGTTAGTAAGTTTCAGAGGGGTATGTATTGGTCGATCAACAAATAACATCGCTGAATATAGCACGTTGATAGAACTTCTCTCTGATGCCATCACACATGGCATAAGCTGACTTGCCGTCAGGCTAGACTCGCAGCTCGTCATACTACAACCCACTGGTATCTACTCCGTCCGAAATCCAACTATCTATCGTATGTTCCTAAGGTTCAAGATTTTGGAAAGAAAATTTGATTTTATTCAATATCAGAATATTTCCAGAAACTTAAACACATTAACAGACACATTGGCAAATTATGTGTTAGATAGACATTTGCAACATTTATAAAAAGAAGCATTTCATCAGTGTTTGCATGAGGATCATGTAACTTAACCAAAATAAAACTCCAAAAATCAAAAATATATATATAACTATTTATGGTTTACACATAATGTTCTGTAACCAAGACAAAATTGGTCAAATGACCCAAAACTCAAAATGTTAGGGGGCACCCTAGTCTAATGATGTTGGTGATAACAAGTCATCGCCCGTGTAATCATGCGTAAAAGCCTAGTCCATCGACTCAGCACACTAGTAGTATGTCGCTACAACCTCAGGGGCAGCTCGTCGGTCCTCACATTCGGAATACCAAGAGTAAGTCCCTCGACCTAATCCTGCAATGCTGAAAGAGTCTCGACCACATCAAGGTCACGAAGGATAGCCCTTTCCACACTTTCTCCTACTGGAGTAGCAGCTGGCACTCTCAGGTGTACTATTGGTCGAACTCGTCCAACATCTGCATGAGCACATGAGTTTTGATTAGTCCTGATAGAAGAAAGCACAAGAACATGATAAAGAGAAATGATAAACAGATATATGGTTAGAGAATTTATCGACGACACCCCACTTCTCGCCAGCAGGCAGTACCAAATCCGGATCACCCTGGAAATCCATACCAGGATATGGATACTCGGAAAAAACCATCTCCTGACGGTTGAACCACTCGAAAAATGTATCAGAGAAGGAAATCTGGGACTGAACAGCGTGTCTGGCCATAAATTCGACCCATCTTTGCATCCGTAGCTCAGGCGGTGGAGGTAAACCAAGTGAAACATACTGCAGCTGCATCAGTGGGATCTTTTCCAAGGCAAAAGCTGTCAAGATAGAACCATATCCAAAGTTCTTCAATCTTCCATTTTTCACCTTGGTCAGTTGTTCTTTCATCATAGAGAGTACTACATCACACCAGTTGAACAGCTTTGGTTCAAGGCATTCCAAGGCGTACTGCATATAAGACCTATTAGCCACGTGAACTGCCACACTACCAGCCAATCTAGCAAAAGTGAACAGAATAGTCCTCAGGGACCTGTCAGTGACATATTGGATAATGATCTTGCCGTCCTTACTCAGTTGAGATCCCTCTCTGCAATACCTGCGAATGTAATGTCTCACATATTCACCCCCACGGGCCGAACCTGATAATGAGATAGGGGCACCCCGCCTCGATAAGCCGGTCAAAAGATATATGTCCACGATAGTCAAGGGGATATATTTTCCCCTAATCTGGAACACCTGGGTGGTAGGATCCCATGCATCGAGAAAATATTGCAACAGGTTGATTTGTTGCCTCATGCAAGAGATGCGGAAAAACTTGAACAGGCCACAGTTCTGCAGTGCATTTACCGTAACCGGATCATGTAAAGCAAGCATGTCCTCTTCTTCATGCTCATGTTCTCGCCATGTAACAGGCATTTTGCTCCAATGAATCTCTGAAACAAACAAGAGAAGAGTCAAGATCTTGATTTGGTGAAAAACAGGCAAAAATTTCCATGAAAAACTGTGCATAAATGGCCCTCTTTGTGCCCATCGCACCCCCAACAGTGTTCTAGGTGGGATGCATGCTAATTGGCCAATGGACAAGCCAGCATGCATCACACCTTTCAATGTAGAAGAGGTGCGATGGAGCCAGGGCCAGTTTTTCAAACACTAGAGGCTCAGAAAAACCAGAAAACATGCTCAGAATGCAAAAAGGAAAGGATGAAATTAAAGAGCTCAGGTTTAGCTCCTACCTGGTCCAGACAGTGCCGAGAATCATCCACAGAATCTCCCGGAATCAGCTAGTGAAAATCAAGGGGGAAAGCACCTCCAAAGCTCCAACAAACCAAAGTTCAAATGAAATGGTAAAATGAGAGGTAAAAAACACTTTTAAATTACTTTTCACGTAATTCAAGTAAAATATTCGTGTTTTAACTCATTTTTCGAACATATATTGTTCGTTTCTAACTAGTTTGATGAAGCAATTAAGCAAGCAGTACAACCTTCGAAAGAACGAAGTTGTCGATGGTAAAATCAAGACAATCAATGACCATTAATCGAGCAGTTTTAACTCGGAATTCAAGATCGTTAAAAAATAAACATAAGCAATGAGCAAATGTTCTCCCAGAGTTTAAGCTCATTAAAAAATGAACCAATATCTAGTAAACAACCATCATGAATGTATTATCACCGGCCTTTGAAGCCTTAGTCATGTTCTCATCATCACCTCCACTCTGTATTGGCCGATCATTCACCTCCATTTGATTGTTTATCCTTTTTGAGGAACAACTGCGAAGAGTGATCCTATTCGCCTTCCTTGTGACACTGCCGTGATTGGAAAATTCCAAACCTTACCTGGAATCAGCTGCTACCCGAATTTATCACTCGTTGCTCAAAAAACGAGTCTCCTTTAAGCTCTTTTCAACTGACTCGTAAAATATGAAAATATTGTCGAGCCATTGGCCTCTCCAGCTCGTTAAAAGGACCGGAAGTGCTATCCCTCCTTTAGATTTTAATCTTTTTTGACTTGAGGGATTATTACACAAAAAGATCGAGCGCTTGTCTTGTTCGGCTCGTTGAAAGTAACAAAAATTCATCCCTTTTGTATCGTTTTATACTTTTTCGATATCAATGGATTATATGAGGAAAAAGGATTATTGGAGTTTTCTTTACGTCCCTTTTTCAGACTCTCTAAAATTGAAAAGGACCGAGTTATCCTTGTCGTTAAACTCATTAAAACCGAAATAGCGACAAACTTGTCCATACAGACAAGAACGAGTTTCACTATCGCTAGGCTCGTTAAAACATAGCAATGGGTTTTATCGAAGGGAAAATTATAGAAAAAGCATATGTTATCCTCCTCAAGCTTGACAAAAATTAAGAGGTACTGGTCAGCAATGACTGGGGAAAAATTGGGAAGAAAACTTGAAGAAACTTTATCAGTAGCTAGTCGTTCTTGAACATGACACTTTCACTTCGCATCCGAGTCGGGTTGGGTTGTTCCATTCACTGGTCACATCACCATCGTTCCGTCACACCATCCATATTTGGTGTTAATGCTACCGATCCATCATGTTAGTGTCGCTGATATGTTCAAGAGAAGTCGCTCATAGAATTCACCTGTGTCTCACCCACTGCAATACATTTACGCTCCATTCTTTCATGACCGCCACCCTGAACCTTATATCACCAGATTGTTTTCACCTCCAATAAATTCATTTGCTCCATTCCGTGTCATTGATGTGGGATTCACTAAGGCCCTCCTATGGCAGATCGCTTCTTGTCGACATCAGCTCATTATCCAAGAAGTCGATCTAGGAACAACCCTTTCAGTACTTTGAAGCTTGCATGCCTCAATGGCAAGTTTCTCACTTCCGACGACAGGTTTACATCAATGGCCATCGACCAAAAGATGTTGCGTGGTGTTCGACGCCAAGTCCCTCATTCACACCACATGCATTGTACTGTAGTACCTTGAGGGTCATCATCATTATCGGTGATTCCTCTCGCACCTGTTAACAGCTTACATCATTGGCTTGTAATCATGTGATGTCTTTCCATGTTCGACTCCAGAACATCTCTCACATGGATCGACTTCTACTTTGAGTGAAGATCGAATGAGATTGAAGACCTCGGATCTAGTTTCATCCATCCGGGCTGCGATATATACTCAGGAAAATAAATACATCAAATGTACATCATTACTGCATAGATAATCATCCAACCCAAGGGATGATGGCTCTACCAGAATCATCAGTCTACACTCAAACGATTGTCTATCTTATGTACATGAAAAATGAATTTATAAAGCTGAGCATGGGAATGCCCGCCTCAACTAAATCATGAAAATATTATGAAGATAATGGATTGTATTGTATCTTATTACAGGTCACCTTCCAGCTTGAAATAACTTCAGATCCTCATGATAAAGCATTTCACCCGACATCAACAGATTAACGACCTCATGCTTTAGGGGGCAACTGTTATAGACATTTTTGGGCACTGCAACCCCAATCATAAATGCCCATAAACCAAGGGATCTTAAGTCCCTAAAAGTGTTGTTCCAACCTCTAAAAGAACAAGGTCAACTGATTACATCTTCTCCCAGAAGTTCTCCATGAAAAACTACTCAGAACTTGTCAAAGCTGGACCATCTCACCTGCTCCATGGTCAAAGTGCGTTGCATCCCACCTAAATACACACAGGAGGTGTGATGCATCTTGAAAATCCCTTCTATGGGGTGCGATGGGCAAGAGTGGACAAATGGCAGGGTCAATCTGCAAGGTGGAGGATCATGGAATCTTCTAGAAACTTCTCCTGTGGCACTTGCCTCTCTGTATTCGCCCAGGGATGAGTAAGAGATCATCAATCTCCAAGTGGAATCAAGAACTATCAGAGAGAGGACACTAATGAAATCTCAAAAGCTGACTCACCCCCCTTGCAAACATCTATATATGGATCCCTCATCTCAAAGATCCAAAGGCTGGAATTTTGTATCTTGTAAGGAAGTGCTGCTGGTTTCTTGGTGCAATATCATAGTGTTGGGTGATCTAAGCTTTTCATGAGGTGAAGAAGGGCTATCTTGCTGAGAGGATGATGCTGGGTCAGAACAATTGGTTGTAATCCTCTTTGCTCTTTCTTGATTATCAATAAAGCTATTCAAGTTTTCCTCCACATTCTTGTATGATTGATGTTATATGCATTTGTGTGTTCAATAAATATATGGTCCTATATTATTTATGATAATAGATCTATGTTCTTGGATAATGTTATGCTACTTTGATTCTACAGGTGATCTTTGAATCTGGGTAGATGAGGAAGCGAGTGGCAAAGATCTATCAGAAGGGAGAGGAATCGAGCGAGGAACCAAGCACAAGAGAGAGGTTGGTCTCCTTATTCCCCTCTTATCTATTTCTCATAAAGGAAAACGAAAGTAGTTTTAGTTTGTTTGTTTCTAAGGTAGCTACCAGCCTTAGTTGGAATAGTAGCTCTGCATAGACACTAGATTTCCTGATAACATACCTTGTTCGTGAAAATGAAGTCTAACACCTCCGGAAGTATTGTTTAGTTCTTAAATCATCTTAGTTTCCACAGGAGTTTGATTATAAGGTGTAGCATCTGCCAAGATCTTGGTCGATAAAAACACATTCCAATCCAAGTCAGCACAATTGTTTCGATTGGGGTTGAGGTGTATATTGGTGCATAAGCAATATAGTCGTCAGAGTCTTAGTTTCAACTCTGGTGTTTCTTAGCTATCAACAAGCCTAGCTAGTACCTCAGTGGAGTCACACAAGAACACAAGAATTGCTCCATTGCCAATGAGCCTGGTCAGTACTTGGCTAACTTACTTGCATCACCTCTCTATGTAGGAATCCTTTCTCTTCTTTCACCTTATTCATTTTTCATTTTTTGAAAATTTTCACTTTTCATTTTTTCATTTTCGTTTTCATAACTGCACATAACACTTATTCATTTTAGATGTGGAAGACGGATCTAGAATTATTGAGAGAAGAGATTATTCCTTCAAAGAAGTATTTTATGTATACCTTCGACGTGCTTGTTAAGGTTTTCCCCCTCATGTTACTCTACTTGACTGAGCTACGAAGGGTTAACCCAAAAACAACCGACTAGAGTAGGTGACACTAGTTAGAAAGCAAGCATTGTGTTTTCACCAAGGTTTTCTTCGAATAGTACATATTTTCCATCAACATGTCATGGACTAAAAGTAACAAGTTCTTCATACATAGGTAGGATGATAGATAACCAAGTAGTGATAGTTGCACAAGGCATCTTCTACTTTACCCACCTTGTTTCAAGAGTCATGCATGGTTTCATGCTAAACTAACCTGTTAAAACAATCAAACAAACAAATAAGAAAGCCAAGCAGAAGCAGAAGAAAATGCAAAAGAAAAGTGATTAAGAAAACAAGCAAGCAGACAAACAAACATGTAAAGCAAGAAAGAAAACAAACATGAAAGCAAGCAAAATGAAAGTAAAAAGTACTCCTACTCCTAAGCTAATGGTGCATGGGCTTGATCACATGAAGTGATATTTCCAACATAGCCATTGGTGCATTGGTTGACCCATGTTGGTGAAGGATTGGTCCATGAGAAACCGAGTTGTGCGAACCAGCAAATGTGAAAGATACAACAGTAAAAACAGACACACTCCAAGCTTACAAGTGTCCACAAAACAAAAATGAGTGAAAGTGCATGACATGCACTCTATGGGCTTGCCATGGTGTTGTGCTACATTGTGTGCAGATGTTGAGGGTATGCATTCCCTTTACTGTGGCATGCAAGAAAATGTGGGAAAGGTAGACCACTTACGTTGCACAAGTGTGCTTGCTATGTAACATTCCTCTAATGCATGAGCAATGGTAACGTGTAGTTCGAGCGGACGAAGTGAAATCTGAGTGTTAGATTGTTCTTCAGTGCATACAGATGAGTGATGAGGAGCCTCAGGTGTTTGAACAATTTCCTAGTCAGAAGTGAGACCAACCTCAAGACAACGATGGCCTGACATAACCATTAGCTTGGGCTGAAGTTCCTCGACATTCTAGGGGGTTTTGACATCATTAATAGATAGATCATGATAGACCAGTGGCGTAGACATATTAACAGTGAATGAATCAACATTGTGATCAAATGATGAGCTAAAGAGATCACGATAGCCAAGATCAGAAAACTTAGGATGTTGGTCAGCATCCTCATGATTTGATGAATCACATAGAGGGGTACATGGGAAGAAAAGACATTCACCCTCTGCATTTTTGGAAAAAGAAGATGTAATATCAAGTGGATTTTTAATGAATGATTGGTTTTCCCCATTGTCTGGTGATGGACTGATATCTGGTGTGTTGTATGAATGATCAACAATGGGTACATTTATGGATGGAGATGCACATGAAAAATCATGGATGGCAAGATCATCAAGGATGTCAGGAAAAAAAAGGAGGAGGTATGGATAGATGGGAGTGCTCCCTTGCCACTGGTTGATGTTCAAGTTCACCGTCATTCTCTTCATGAATGCCCGTGCATGTTTGTTGTGCAACACCAACTCTGTCGATAGATCGATTCTTGTTCAAAACAAGTGTAGATTTTGGAATGGAAGAACACAAGAAAGTATCATTGGGAGGATGATCAGAATACGAAGATGGAGATTGAGGTACGAAATACATGTGACAAGGTATGGGACTCACAATCAAGTCTGCGTGAAAAATAGAAGGAGTGATGTCTAGAGGTTGTGATGGTTCAACAGATGTGTCTTCATGCTCTCCCACATCACTTTGCGATGGTGGAGTTGTTTGACAAGGGGACGACGGATAGTCACTTGTGATAATGACCATATCTATCTGTGATTGTGCAGCTCCATCACTGAAGTATGCTAAGCAGGGTTTGAGTTTGAACTTCCTCTTGGGATGGACAGATGCCTTAAGAAAATACTCGAATGTATCCCAAAGATAGAAAACTTTAATCTGACTCTTCAGAGCTTGAAACTGCAAATCACAGAAGCACTACCAAAAATCGATAGGTGATTCATGCAAAGCCTTCCATTGTTGTAACAATTTTTGGTCAAGATGTTCTGGATCAAAATGATAGAAAGTGTCTTCAATGAGATCACATAAGTTCTCAAGTGAGGGCACACTATCAACTGGTAGGCTGCACAGCCACCAATGTTGAGATTCCTCAAGTGTGTATGCAAGAAGAAAACAGGCCTCTTCATCAGAACATTCAACATTCTCGTGAAGAAAGGCAAGGAAGTCATGTAAGAACTCAAGCCAGGCCACATCGCCTTCACCATCATATGCGAATGTAGACAAGAGATCAAAGGACTCCCTCATGATTGTGACAAATTTGGGATGCGAAAAACATCATGGGGGGAGGAGAGTGCAAGAATCCATGATAGATATGCAAATGTTTAAAACAAGATGAGAGGACATAGCTTGTCATCTAGCCCTCCTTCTAGCGCCAAAAACTTTGATGGTGCTAGACCCTCCAAGATGTCAGGGGATCTCCCTAATAAGAAGTCTCAATTAGATCTCAGACCATTTGGTGTAGCATTCCCAACAGTGGGTCGTACGGTAATGCCTTTACCATGGTTTCACATAGAGGCAAGTAAGATGTCCATGTTGGTAGCAAGGGTGTGACAGTTGTGGCAAGACAAGGAAGGTGCATGAACGATTCGACCACACAAACAGTAGGGTGAGTGCACCCCTTAGAAACCTATGATAGCACGTGGCTTGGAAGGGAACACATGAGTGAAGATGCATCACATACAGGAAATAAAGTTAGCTAAGAATCCAAAGTGATGGTTAAACCAATCAACACATTTTAGTAAGATTCATACATGCTTATACATAATAGTCCATACATGCATGCGTAATAAAATAGATACATATATCATTTAAAGTAAACAAGATAGATGGAATGCAATATGACATATGCATGAAACATGCTGGCTCTTTTATATTGAGAAGTGTAAGTTCCAGTCATACAATACATCCATGTCCAACCAATAGTTCTAATAGTGGAACATTACAGGCACAACTGCCTGCTCCTCCAAAGAGATATAATAGCTCTATGCAGTGGAAAAGGCATGCCTACTCCTCCAAAGAGATATACTAGCTCTGCGCAGTGGAAAATCCAAGGCACATTACAATATTGTCCAAGATTCCTTTAAGATACTCCTATCGAAGCTTGGCTGACGAAAATCCAACACAATGAGTTATGAGGGACTATTTATAGAAAAGGGTGGGCTGGCCCTTGATATTCCCCTTTGTTATAGTTCATCTACCCTCATGACTCTTCATCTACTCTATGACTGTTACATCCAACTATCGACACTCAAACTTCCACTTGATAAGATGTTACATACAATTTGCACATGTAACCATGTGAGACAAAATGACTTGAGCAAGCCATGCAAGAAATCACACACACTCAGATGGTTGTGGTGAGACCAAATATTTGACATCCTTGTGATGGTTGATGGTGTAAAAATGATCACAATCTTGGTCATCAGTGATGGTGTCTGTGCACTCAATGGTGACATCTTGCTGAAGAGAAATCTTACCTCCGTTACATCTAGGTACACTGATATGCCTCCTTCATCCAACTTGTCTAATGGCATGTGCACTATCATCCTGGGTGCAACTGTACTGGCAACATGTTGATGCATATTATCTATATTGATCTCCAAGAATGTTTTGGTGGTCATGTGCATCAACTTGTAAAATTACATGTTCAGCTCCAGTTGGACTTTCATGTTGTCGTCGCCTTGGTGAGTGTGCCAAGTGCGTGCGATCGCATGCATGCACACAATGAAATGCATGTTGCTGAACCCCCCTCCATGTGATCAACAACACTACTCACATTTTCTACTCTGTGCCAGTGGCTGGGATGGATCTATAACTTGTATGAGCACAATTCCATAAGTTTGTGCATGTTGCGCCTCCTGCAGTACCTATTCATGTTGCAACTCATTCTCTCATCTATGCAACTCATGTTCTTCCTTCAGTTGCTTCTTCAGCACATGAAACTACTCCTCTATTCCATTCTCTACCTTCACACGATCTTCATGTTGTGCAGTCACCTCATAGCCTCAATATCCAAATCTTTTTTCATCATGAGTGGATCTGCTTTGAACATGCAACTTTTCTATTCCTCTATGTTATCAACAACCTTCCTCTTGCATTTTTCGCATGCAAGTGTGCTGCCTTCTACTGTTGGTGATGGTGCTACTCATTGTGATGTCATTTCCATTGATCTTGATAATACCCTTGTCCATGAACAACTTAATCTCTTTGTGGAGAGGCAAGTTGATAGACACTTGGCCTTTAGCATCCCTAATTGCACTCTTAATAATGTCTTTCAATGTGCTCTGCTAGAAGCTATTGTACTTGTGTTGTTGAGAGACATACGAACACCTATGATTCTTAGAGACATAGCAACACTCATGGCAAGAAATCTATGAGTCGAAAACCAAAAAAAACTTGAGGACTAACTTGCAACATGCATGTGTGATCGAACGTGAAAGTTGTGCAATTTCTACCAGGAGGTCTGGAGACTGACTACCAAAACTGCACAAGGAATAGTATGGGTATCAAGAGGCTGACTGACTATTCGAACTGCACAATGCATAGTCCAGTTTGGCCTGCTAAGGACTAAAACTCTGCAATGAAAAATTTCAGTCAGTGGTGACATGCAACCAGCAAACTACATTGCATAGTTTCTCGGGCCAATAGGACACTGCCTCCAATAATTGCACAATGAAATCCTGGAGGTTAGTGCTAGGCTAGACTTGTGCAATTTATGGGGGGAAGGAAGAACCTTCTCATCTAGAAATGTGCAGTGCTAGTTGGGCAGGCCACGGTCTGGGCCAAGGTAGCCGAGACCAACTGACGGGTGACTAAAAACATGAGAAGTCTAGATGCATGGTGAGATGAGTGCAAAAAGGAGTGAATTATCATTCATACCAACAACAAGTGTAGGATTCAGAAAATGGGAAAGAATGCATGTGTGTGAAGCGAGTCACCACAACAATGACCGTCCATGCAAAACAATGTCATGCATATGCTAGTAGTGAGATGCGAATGAAAACTAAAACAATGCTTCTACAAGCTAACGTACATCAAAATGATAGCAAGCACTGACTAAAATCAATCAAAGAACACTCACACAAAGAGAAACACAAAAAGTGATAGAAACAAAATGCAAGACATGAAAGGTGGGCTTACCCCAAGACAGCTCAGCTGAATGTGCCAACAACTCCTAGATGAAATGTGAGATGTCAGAGCTACAAGATTGATTTCAGGAATGAGCTCTGTAGCATTCGGTTGAAGAGTTTCGATAAAATCAAGATTGTGACACACATGCCACAAATGTAAGAAAAGCGACGCTTGGCAGGAGGTTTCTAAAATGATCCTTGCATGTAACCTCCAAATGCTAAAAATAGGTCCTCGAGTCAAGGGATGCCTCTGCATGCGAAGTAGTCCATCCATGCAAATTAGTATTGCTTGGTCCTGGAGGGAACCGATCAACCTGAAGGCACATGCTTTGGTCTGCTCAGCTAAGGGGAAAAAATGCGCATTTCTGGGAGCGAACTTGGCTACCTACCTAGAAGGTTTTCACAATTTATGGGCTGAGCAGCTGACTTATACCCCAAACTGTGCAATTTCTAGGCTGATCAACCCTACTGGGAGGAATTGCATAATTTTCTCAGTGACATGAAGATTTGCGCAGTTTTGGAGCGCAACAGACTGTTAGACAGAATTGCACAATTTCTCAAGGGAAGGCTGGTTTCCCTCTAGAATTGCACAATTTCTTGACGGAGCTACTCAGCTCATAGCTAGACCAAGTCTGGTGAAATATCTTGTGAGGGTGATGAAACAAGCTTCGACGGGCATGATATTATTCTGCAAGAAAATCATTAAAGCTTGTGTACCTGACAAGGCAAGACATGCTGCTATGAAAGGTTGGTAGGGAGGCTCCAAAACAAAGGTAAGGGAAAATTTTGGAGGGTTGTTGTAGCTAGTACAACACATTAAAAAATCATAATCAATTGAACAATTTAGGCTACACTTAGCATTTGAAAACAACATGAATAGGTGTACGAGTTAACACTAGAAGCTTTATGAAGAAAAACAAATCAAAGGTTTCTAAAGGTTCATTTAGAAAAATCAAGCCATGCAAGCATTCCATAAAATTTTACACACATCTCCATGGCTATTTATTTGATAGCAACATGGATCCACCAAATGTATGACTTAATAGTCTATGGACCACATCAGAATGAATGATCTAGTTTTGTCTAAAAACATAAGATTCAACATCCCATTTTCAAGCCATTCCAATCCTAAAATGGATTTAACGAGCCCGAAAAAGGATCGTCATGTCTCCCATCAATATTAATCTCATTAATGGGCCAAGGGGAGCCATGGAGATATCCTATGCCTATAAATTTTAGATGAATTGGAGCCAAGAAGAACGAGATGTTATAGCAAGCCTATGCTACCAATATTACTAGTGCAATCAACATTACCTTACATTGAAAAAATTCAAAATTGGATGATTTTCTTTTGTCTTATTTGAGAGAAGAATGTCTTGCATTGGATTTAAGGAAGGGGGGATCCTTTTCTAGATTTTAGGAGCACCACTGCTCACCAAAACTCTATTAAGTGTCTTTGAAATCAACTATTGTGTCTTCTTACATCAACTAATAAAGAGTATTTCTTTCTCATTGTCTTGAGTTTTAGTTTTCGTTATTGTCTTTTATGGGTCTCATGCTTTGTTCATCACTTAGTTACATTGCATTTGTGTCTTTTTTTTTCTTATCAATATGATTTTCGGTTCTATTATAAGTGGAAACCATGTTTGAAAAGAATACTTGGATTTGACACACCATTGCTTCAAATCCATATCCATGATAATGGTGAATCCACCGTATTTCTTTTACTATTTTTGCTTGTGTGAAAGCCTATTTTATCATTCAATTTAATATATATCTTTTATTTTAATCATTTGTTAAATTTTCAGGCCATTATTAGGCCTCAACGTAGGGGAATTCTATGTTTCTTAATGTTCTAGGCCACCCACAAGACTCTCAAAAAAACATTTGTGGCACCACCCCCATGGTTGCATGACAAGAGCACACACAAATTATAGAGACCCATTTTCATTTTAATTTTCCTTTCTAAACTAAGTTGGGGATAGAATTTAGTGACTTGTTGCCTCTTCTACAATTTCTTTCAAGTTATATAGGCTATTTTGAGCTCTGATTAGAGACTAAGTAGGGAGTATATTGAGTTATTTTCCTCATGGATGGATTATATAGTTTGATTTAAATAGTTTCAGACTAGGAATAATGAATTAATATAATGAATTATGCTCTTGCCCTCGCACTTAGGTGATCTTGGGGAATAAAAAATGTTTTCAAAATCACTATATTCCATCCCCCTTTATATTGGATTCTTTCACATACAATAATTAGGATGAAGAGCAAGCATCCAATCAAATTCATATCCTTTCTTTTTCTAAGGTGAAAGCTACTTTATTTAAGTAGGCGATATCAGTGATAGATCCATCAATATCAAACATTACTACAATCAAGCAACCTTTCTATGATCTATTTATTCACTTATTCACTCATTTCACTCCACACACTCATTTCACTTAGCCTTTGTTAAAAAAATATGCTCTTCTCCTCACACTTTAAGCGATCTTGGGGAATTAGAAATTTCAACTTAGATGACTTGAAATTCATTTACACCTTAAGAAAATGGAGTGTGGGACATCCTCCCTCACTCTTGAGACCCATAAAAGTAGCTTTAAATTAAACACATTAACTTCCCCCACATGGGGTAGCGAAATAATTAATAGCCAAAGTTAGGACCTTAGGAGTAGGTATACAAAAAAATTTCCCTACTAATTTGTCACTTTAAACACATAAGATGACTTTTAGAGTACTTGAAATCATCCATCATGTAGTGGAAAAAATCCAATAGTTAGAAGAAACATGTGAAGTGTGTAATGCCTATTCCAAGCATTATTGCGATCTTCCTTGAGTCTATCAA
Source organism: Pinus tabuliformis (assembly GCA_031772625.1). Classification (NCBI taxonomy): domain Eukaryota; kingdom Viridiplantae; phylum Streptophyta; class Pinopsida; order Pinales; family Pinaceae; genus Pinus; species Pinus tabuliformis. Next base: position 378,580,100 of record CM062819.1, read on the forward strand.
CTCTTGGTAGGGGCTCTCTATTTACAATTTACAACTAGAACTTGAGATTCTCTCACACACACTGGATGAAGGTAGCTTAGTGGATGATTTTTAGGGATTCTTACACTAGAGGTGGTGGGTATGGGAGCCCTTGCACCTAGTGGTGATTTTGTACGACTAATGGAAGAATCACAAGTTTCCTTAGGACAAGGCATCAGTATCCCTCATTATAACCCTCCCTCCATACCTTCATTAGCTTTGGGTCGATTCCTTAAGACGTCATTACCACAAAACTTTCATAAGGCCTAATGATTGATTGTGTGATAGGACAACATGTTTATAACATTTTCATATACAAAAAAACCCACACTAATCTTGGATTGTTTGACGCATTGAACATAGATCATAAGTGAAATTAAAATTTTATTTTCACTTTGTTTTATGTGTTTAAGTTTTTTTTTCTTTGAAACCCCTCCTCATAGTTCACACACAGATTGTGGCACAATAGGGGACCGCATGGTAACATGTTAGCCTAGACACCTTCAAGGCCTCCCACCATTGGCAGGAGGGGTGCCTAGTATTGTACCATCTCCATCTCAAACTTCCAATCTAAGATCACATATATATCCCAATTTTCTAGGCCCTTCCATCCTTGGTGCTACTTTTTTAGGAACATATTCCATTCAAGGTAATATCTCATCTCAGATAGGTTGTGTAAATGTGCATAATACCTTGTATACATTACCATTTATAGGTTAACGAAACCTGCCAGATTTGTCAAATATTATAAGTGATCCTATAGCCCATAATGTTACATGTTTTTCCATGCACCAAATTTCCCTCAAACCTACCCATATTTAAAGGTAAGCTGCATGAATACCCAACAAACCATGTGGGATCCTTCCATCTATGGTGTTCCTCCAATAGTATCACTGAGGACACAAGTATGATGTTATTTATATTTTCCCATTGGAATGATGTTTGTTACCAGTCTCCTTCATCACTAGCATGAATTATTGAATCATTTATGTTGCATATGCCTTTCATCCTTTGTTGTTTCCATGTGTGCAGGTCTATATTCAAGCATGAAGGAGATGAATTGAAGCAAAAAGAAGGGTCTTCATCAAGCATGCCATAATAAGGTATGAATTTCCATTTCTCACCTTATTAGTTTATGATTCAAGAAAATATACATGCAGGGAAGGAATTAGCTTGATTTTCTTTCTATTTCTAATTTCCTTTTAGGATCTAGGGATATTTCTCTTGTTAGCAAGAGGAATTTGTCTACCTAAGAACCTACCACTATTAATCCCATGTAGGGTACCCAATACATAATGTGTACATCGAAACGAATGTCCATATATCAACCTTCCAACATAAATCCTACATAAGGAAATCCATATTTCCTTTTTCGTATTCCCCAAAAACCTTACCCTTCACCTCAACAACATGTATATGTTAACTTTTTTCAACCCTTTTTTGCCAATAGGAGAATGTGTTTGAATAGTTGTACATTATGATGCATGTAACCAAAAAAAAAAAAAGAAGAAGAGAAAAAAGAAACCAAAGCCAAGGTGGGAACCGACAACAACAAAATGTGTAGACTTAGGCAATCCCCCTAATCAAAATAAGAATCCAAAGCAAGATATGAGAAACCCAGAAAAACAAGGCAAGCATAGTGGTCTCGAAACTAACCACCCTTGCACAATTTATGGTTAGTATTGGAATTATTCCTACCATTGTCCACAACTCCCCATGTTAAAATGCATGAGCGAAGATAGGGGTCATGTCAAAGGAAATCAACAAACATTCATTATGTAGAACCTGTTCCCCAATTAGGGAACCATTGCTGCATAATATGAATCTAGACCTCCACAATACCTAAATTATGTATGGGGAAAATGATCAGGCCTTTCCAATCGAGATATATACATTCAAGAAATAGATGTCTTACTTAAAACTCATTGTTTCTATTATGGAACTCCTGTTGAACCTAATCCATCATTAGTATAGGTAATTCCAACTACCATAAGACCACCTTGGATGATCCTATGTGTTAGTGTTAGTGTAGTCGCATTGCAATCAGTGATCAAAATTCACTCTTTTGAATTCATATTAGGATTCCCATTCTCAATGAGTTGCATTCCATTAGGTCATGGATCAGCTGATGGTAAGATACATTCCAGTTTTTCCCTCATGACACATATCTGCTGGCTTCTTTTCATGTGTGTTTTAGTCGGTGGTTCAGGTTCAGGTTCATTTTTAGTTTACTTCATTAAATAGGTCTTAGGTCTTAGGGTTATAGTCTCATTAGGTATTAGGGTTTCACTATGTCAAATTTTCAGTAATCATTGATTAATAATGGTCAGCAGACACATGAGGAAGACAATAATCATCCAGAAACTTTTAATTTCATAATTTTTAAATTTAATAAGTTTTTCACCTCAAAACCAGTTTGAGGTGAAAACAGAGCATTGGTTTTTATTTGTAAATTTCATATAATTTTATCATTTCTCATATGTAATTAATGGTCTCATGCTGCTCCTAGTCACCTGCTGATATTTCCAAATACATGCCACTGCAAAAAACAAAAGATCATCAAGCATTAGTTCACCTACTTTAAGCAAAACGTCAAGCATCCAAGAAACAAAGTATTTGAAAAAGCCAAAAGGCATTATAAAGTGGGTTTTGGAGAATGAAAAATCAAAAGTGCCCAAGCCATATAAAGGTCATTTCTTTCTCAAGTTAATTCATTGTTTGAGTTGAATTTTATGAGAAAAATCACGATTTTAAGAGGTTATTGAGCAAAGGGAGGAAATTGCCGTGTTTTTGGAGGAAACTGCCTGGCGCAATGCACCAAAACTTGGTGCTACACATAGGAGCGGCGCTACACACCTGGGATTTTTCTCCTGTTTTATTTTGAACTGGTGCTACACACCTAGGAAGCACACTACACACCTGGCATTTGAGCTACAAATTGCATCAAATCGCATCAAAACTCCCAAATTTCTCCATTTGCAAGTAAGTAACATCACTTTTCTTGCAAAGAAGAATTGTTGCATAAATTTTTGGGTTGTGTTGTCTCTCAAAACATCAAACCCTAATTGTCACTAAATTATCTCATATGTTGTAAAAATACACTCATTGCTGCTATCCCATATCATTTTTACTGTTTCCCTAAAACTCATTCTCCCATACATAGTTCCATCCCTAAGCTTTTCCCTACATCCCAAACCCTATACCCATATATCTCAAACTCTACATGTACCCTAAACCCTATACTATTCATTAACCCTACTCACTCCCTTCATCCCTTTCCCATTCTTTTTCACCCTCACCTGCTTTCCTATTTAAAATCTCTTCATACTCATCTTACCTTCATTCACCAATCCACCACTCTTCAGTAACCACAAAGAGAAACATCAGTACAACAATGGAGATAGATAGTGAGTATGAAATGAAGAAAGAAACCCATAGTGACAGTTCTAGGGAGAGAGACACTAAGGGAAGAATGCCTCATAAGGGAGGAAAACATATCAGAGAGGAGCCCACTAATTTGAGGGAGCTGCAAGCCTGCCCATTTGCCCTTTCTTGTTTCAGACATCAATCATGTTTCAGTTTTTTTGAAATGGTGGAAATGGTAAAATCTCATCATGAATTAACAAGGTTGTTTGTGACACACTTGGACAACAATGAGGTAGACCTTGCTGGGGATACATTCACTTTGTCACCAGTTGTCATTTCAGAGGCTACAGGTATTCCAAATGTGGGTGAAAAGTGGAACAAAGGTTAGTACATTAACAGGGAGTATTATGAGACTTACATTAAGGCTAAATATAATAACAAACTCAACAGAGTATTCCCCTTTAAACTATTAGAGGACAAGTTTGCTCCATTGATGAAGATCATCATCAAGTACTTTACATGTGAAGGTAGGTTCTCCAGACTGTATGCCTACCACATTAGAATACTGATGCATTTCACTAGGATGAGAATGATGAATATCCCCTACTTCATATTCAGAAACATTGAGAAGATGGCAATCATTGTAAAGAAGAAATCATACCCCTAACAGCTAACTAGCATCTACCACTTCTCTGTGATTAAAATCATTGTTTTCATGAGCTGAACCTACTTAACATACCATGGAAGACCTTCATTTCTCATGAAATGTTCAAAAGCTCTTGATTCTTTTCATCAGTGCCTCAAGAAGATGGTGGACCTTGAGGATAGGAAAAGGTCCAAGAGACTAAAAGTGCGGGAGTGCCAATGTTTGTGACATACTAGAGAGGCACTAGGAAACTTTTTGTAGCTGCCAAGCGAGTATTATCTCCATAAGGTGTGGAAGGGGTCTCACCTTCATCTTCAAGCCACAGGCAAATGCTATCTCCACAAGGAGTGGAAGGGGCTTTGACTTTTTCTTCAACTAAATAGATAGAGGTTGGGTAGAACATGAGGCAAAAGGTAAAGGAAAGGGAAAAATGCATGAGAAGGATTCTAGTGATGGGCAAGAGAGAGATTTTGACCTTGTTGATCATGGGGAGACACAAGGAGTTGATGTCATTGATTTGGAAAGTCAAGGTACAAAGATTACTAAAGACATGATCATCAAGGAGAAAGAGGCTCAGATTCAAGCCTTGTCAGTCAATTTAGAGAGGGCAAGGTGGATCATCAATTATCTAGAGCAAGAAAACAAACAATTGATCGAAAAGCAAGTACTCATGGAGTTACAAATGATAAAAGAAGGTAGGCAAAAGATCAAGGAGGCCAATGTTCCATTAAACCCTATTGAACAAGAAATTGAGAATGATAGGGAAACATAGCTTGAGAGGGTCAACATACACCTTGAAAAGCTGCTTGAGAAGGCCAGTAGAGATAAGAAGATGCTTCACCACATGGCCTATCACTATATGACCCGGAACAAAATATGAAATATAAGGATGTGGAAACTTAAGGCAAGGCCGAGGAAGGCCTTAAGAAGAAAAAAGGAGCATGACAAGCTAAAAAGCTTGGCTGAGGCCTCACTAGCCCATCAAAGCAACTAATGATAGAGCCTTGTGCCAAATCTGGGCAATTTTTGGTGAGTTTTTGTCATTTTGAAATTTTGAAATTTTCCAACACAGAAAATTGCATTAGGTGCATATCGCTATCTTTTTACTGGAGTACTTTTTGGAGAAATGCTTTTCATATTCAGATTCAGCATGATGCGAACATCAATCACTGAATGTTTCAGCAATTTTGGAGCAAAACTTGGTCACCTAAAGGTCAAAAAACAAGAAAAAATGACCTCTCTGCCTCGTTTTGGACACACAGGAAGCAGCCTTGGGATATTCCATGTTTGAGGGGGCAGATGACCTTCAAATGAAACTATTCAAGATGTTCTAGAAACTAGACAGGAAGAAATTTCCAACAAGCTATCTTGGTCTCAATTTAGCTAAGGGGAAGGCCTCCAAAATCAGCTTTGAAGTGGCGCTATGCATAGAACCAATTTGCTCAAAAATTGAAATTTCGCCTAGTTTTTCTACAAGTTGATTTTTTCTCCCATCTTAGATGAATTTATGACTATAAATGATTCTCTTCTATGTAAATGTAATTTTAAAATTACCTTAGAGGGTAGATTCATCATTTTGAGGTGGTTTGAGGGTGAATGAATCAGTTTCCATGGTTTTAGAGGCAAGCTATTCCACTGCCTATATTCCTGTCTTTAGTTTAGATATGGTTGAAACAGTCCCGTATCTCTTTGATTTGACCCCTTATGGCTAGCATAGGTGGTTTTCACGTATATATTATGTACTTTTTCAGTCGTTAGCAAGGGTTGGACTCTTGTGGATGCTTTGAGCTACATTTTACATCTCTACAGCAGTTTGGCAAGGAAATAAACTAGGATTTGCAGCTATTTTTGTGGGATTTTTGTGCTAATTTGTTTTTGCATTATTTATCCTTCTGTCATTAGTTTTTCTCATGTGTTATATGTGCCAAAATCTATTTCATTCTTCTTAACTAAATGAAATCAAGATAGTTAGGTGGAATACATTGGTAATAATGATCTACCTTGGGAATGCATTTAGTTTTTGATGTTTTCATCTGTCAGAAGAGGACTCATTATCCTTGCATGCTCTCCTCAACTCCTCACCAGTCTTAGGCCTACCATCTCACTCAATTCCAAGTGCCAAAACACCTACCTACCTCGCCCCACAGATTAACCTGCAATTCTGACTTGATTTCCCGAACCCAAAGCTACCTGCTCCATTTGATCCAGCAAAAAAACCTTCAAAATCAACCAAAAACCATAGAGCTACTATACCTAGCCTAAAATCCATATTTAATTTAGTCATCTCAACTGAGGTTGACAAGGAGAGAGCCTTCTCCCGACCTAGTAGGGCTAGCTACCAGGTTAAGCTTGGTTTGTGGTTATCCTAAGATTGCCTCCCTTCAGCCTGAGGTCAATCTAGGCTCTAACACTATAACCACCCATAGAGCCAATGTCTAGGTTGGTCAAAGGACCATTATGTCATGTATCATATAATGCAAAGTGTGCCCATAGTTATAGCATTATCGATGACTTAACACAATCCCTATTTGCCATGTTAGAGTTACAAGTGCCTAAAACTTGTCTAGCCTAGCATAAAGCCTTAATTTTTGCATTAGACTCCACCAATCCATGGGATTCATGATTGATCACATTCTATTTGGATAAATCATAACCTTCATTACCATATTTGGTAATATTACAAATACTAGTGACTATTTGAAATATTGCCATTCATCAATGCATCATTAATGATGGGACAACCACTTGAATCATGTCGAAAATAGTTTGGTATAATCTCATCTCCCCTAACCTTACACATTTTTCCATCACATTGAAGGAATATGACTTTCACTCCTCATATATAGTATGAATCTTTAAAAACATCTTGATTGAAGTTTCCAGAAAAAATATTCTCATAAATATTGAAGTCCTTAATGATCCTCTAGATTACATTATATTGTTTCAATGAAGTTACATGTATGGCATGAATCCTGTCACATAATCAATATTTGATACGACAAGTTTCCTCCATAAGAGTAAAATCATCACCATTAACCAATTAACACATTATGAATCGAGAGTCTCTCCCTCACTGAAGACTGTGTCACTCTTTGTTAGGTCCCACCAGGGATTGCTCGCATCCCTGATTGAAGTTAGTCCTAGGATTTATAAACATTCTTCTCTCCTTGGTGCCTACATAGGAGACACTCTTATCATAAGACCTCCTTCCATAGTTGTTTTATTTGTAGTAACTTCTTCTTCTAGAAAATATAATCAGGACAATCAATCAACATCAATAGAAACCGAGAATGTTATGACAAGGGATACCGCCTTTTTATCATATATTATTACTGGAACTCCTTTCTCATATCCCCCATCTAGTTTTGTCTCACACTAACTGATGGTGATGCTTACCTTTCAAAGCATGACTCTCGAATTTTCTATATAGTATTTTTCACGCCCTATGATGTTGGATATTTCAAGAGCTACACTTTTTGGACATATTTTTTGAGCCCCGTATTGAAATAAGGAATTTCTAAGGGGGGGAAATCAATAACTAAGAAGATATATTATTTTTATTATTGTGATTACAATCCCTTCTTATATTCGTTTACTTGTGAGACTATACATTCACAAAAGATGTGAACCAAAAATATTTCAGACCCACAAGTTTAAACAACAATCACATGAGTAGCATACATTTGACACAGTTTTTTTCACGTGGAAACCTAGTGGGAAATAACCACCAAATATGTTGTTTTTTTATGATGTAAGTTAAGCACCCACTCACAAGAAGTAGTGACCCCCTTTGGTTAGAAAGCACCAACTTGCCAAGAGGCACTAACCTATTTGATTGTTTGCTAACACCCACTAGCAGAAAGCACCAACTCCATCTTTTTGTAGATCCCTGTGCACCTTACCAGAAGCACCATGTGAAGCACCAACTTGCATGAGGCACCAACCCCTAAGCCTTCTCAAGCACCGACTAGAGATGGAATCACCAACATCCTATATGTAGGCTCCAAACTACACTCAAATTGGAACATCATTGTAGGAAACTTTTGCCTTACATATAACATAAGCAACTACGACCTTGCTCACACAATGCACAAGAACCTTTAGCCTTACACATAGCATACGATACTATGACATTTCTCACACAATGAACAAGTAACTTTGACCTTACACACAACACAGGAAAATACGACCTTTCTCACACACCACATAGGAAACTTCTACCTTTCAAACATACAACCCTCGGGGTCTCTTACCTCTGCGTAGGCACTCTCAGCCTCTCACTATAGAACATGCTCTCACTAAGCCTTACACAATAGTGCACACAATCAAATATTTTCTTCTTAGCTCTCTGGTAAGTATGCTGCTTTCCCCCACATTTCTCATATGAGCTCCTGATTTTTGTTCCTCTGCTACCCCCAGATCAATGCTCCCACTCCGTCCTATGTTCACACTATGCGAGTGTACCTTGGCATGGATCTTCTATTCTTTTTTTGTCTCTGACTTGGTCTCTGCCACTGCATTAACCATGATAATGGGCACTTGAAAATTTCTTCATGCTAATAATGAATTCTGAGTCCACCTGCACACTCTGACCAGGCACAGTCCTCTCTATGTGCAACTCTCCTATCACTGAGTCTCTCCATGCTTATTCATGGTTTCACATAGTATTGGCTGTACCTCGGCATGGATTTTCTCTAGATTTAGCCATGCCCTTCCTTGTTGTCGCTACGTCTCCTATATATTTCTCGTCACAGTGCAAAAATAGTGATCAACCTTGTAGTCCATCATCTCCCGACTATGGGGAGCTCCGTATTGATAAATTAATTTTCAGATGACATGCACACAACTTCATGAGTCCCATACTTCCATTCAACTGACTGAAGATGTCCATCAAAGCTCAGTGATGGCTTGTCTCACCTCAAGGCATACCCTGCACTCTTTCCTGTAGGTCATGGTCCTTGCTTCCTTGACCCAGTAATCTTTGACAGTCGCCATTACTCCTCTGACCAACTCCTATATTTTTTTATTCAATCTCGCAGCTACCGACCCATATGCCTTTAACTCTTTAAACATTTATATCGAGGAAATTCCACATTATCACTCTACATTAGTACAATTTTCCTACCAAGGCCAATCTTCCTTTCCTACTGCTTTTCCTGCTTGCCTTTATGGATGACCAAGAGCCTACCTAATATCAAAATATACCTCCATTGGAAATTTTTAATAACCAAGTGTTCTAAAGTTCTAATATCTGAATCCTTAGATTGCAGATCTCCTTATACTTAGCCCTTACCATGATTCTCATCATAGGGCCACTGATTGTGACTTGTTGCTTAGAATTAAGGTGCTTAATCTTTCACACTCCTGTCAGGGGCCATTCCTCCTTTGTTAACTTCTCTACTCCCTTGTTTCTTTGACCTCTCACAACCATGTACCATCCCAATATCAGAAGCCCTCTATATCAAAGCTTTTCCAAACTCCAACTGTTCTAGAGTTTGGATGTCTTCAACCTACGATTGCTCACTTCCGATATGAAATCATCATGCGATGTGGCGTATCGTTAATGGTGACACGTGTCACCCAGCTCTAGCCCATTAACCTACTCAATAAGGTTTAATATTCTTGCCACATGTCCTATGTTACCCCCACATCATGTTGACATCGACTTCTATTGTACCTTATTGGAGCCAATGTTTCCTTATCAGAGCCAATCACCTGCTTCCATGTGTCCTTGTCGAAACCAATCATACTATGCCACGTGTCATTTAGAGGATAGAGAGGACCCATTAACCTTAGGTTCTCACCAAAATCCTTTGTTAATTCTCTTGTGGCATTCCTCAGTTCTTTTAAAATCCTATCGACACTTATCAATATCGCAACATTTTAAAGCTTCTTCACTTTACAATGTTCTATTTTTTCGATCTCTCATAGGTTGATGTTCCAATACGTCGATCTCCAAGATTTCAATATCCTCCAACCTTTGATATTCCAATCTGTCAATATGTTGATCTCTAGGGTTCTGATCTCCTGATGCATCGATACGATGACCTATGATTGTTGATGCACCAATAGGCTAGCCTTTGATTGCTGATGTGCCAATATACTAACCTCCAATCACCGATGCACTGATATGCTGATGTCCCGATCTTTGATGTTGTGGGGAAAAGTATCCGACTCGGATGACCCTATCCCTACTCTAAAGGTGACAGTCTTTAGCAACAACTGAAAGTAAAGCTTTGATATTTTCCTTTATGAAAGTACAGAGAGAAGGAAGAAAAGATTAACCAACCTGGTGTCTTTCGCTTAGTCGATCCTTATCCTCTCTCTTTGTCTCTTGTTCCCAGCTCCTTGCTCTCTTTGCCGGTCCAGCTACACACAGATCCTGCACAAACAAGAGAGGAAACTACAAGATACATGTACTCATAATTGATGCATGGATTAGAGTGAATCAAATATACAAGTAAATACAATACATCAATGCAATACAAGTATATAGGAGAACATGCAAAACTTTATTGATAGAAGTAACAGGGTTCTGAGAAGGTTACAACCATTGATGGCTCCAATCCAGCAGCACCTCCCCAGCAGCAAGAACTCTCCTCTTCACCTCTAGTAAAACAATCACCCAATAGCTCTAATTGTAAACCAACAGCACCTCCTTGCTTTACACAAAATTCCAGCCTCCTTAGACCTCATAGAAGAGCTCTATATATAGGATAGAAGAAGAAGGATGAGTCAGCCTGAGACTGACATAAAGCTACCTTGTGTCCTTTCCCTCTTCAGTTAATCTTCAGTTCTTAAGTCCACTTGGAGATCCTTGCTTACACATGGAGATCAAGTACCTCTTACTCATCACAGGGCGAATTCCTTGAACCAAGTGTCAGTTTGGAAGCTTCCTGGGCAGTTGACACCTTGCAGAATGACTGTGCCACTTGGCCAATCTCGCCCAGCGCAGGTAGCCTTCATTGGTTTTGACTTTCAGTGCAGGTACAAGGAGGAGCAGTTGACATTCAGCGCAGTTGCTCAGTGGAGCAGCTGACATGATCCAAAAATAGCCTGTTTTGAGTGTTTTTCAGGTGGAGAACTGATGGGAAGTGCTGTGGTTTGCTGACCTTGTTCTTCTAGGGGTAAGAACAACATGTTTAGGGACTGAGGATCCCTGTAATTATTGACATTTCATGCTCCATGCTGCGAGGCACAAAAATGTCCATAACAGTTGCCCCCTAAAGTATGAGGCCGTTTATCGGGTGAAATGCTTTATCTAGAGGGTCCGAAGTTCATTCTAGTGCTGAGGAGGCGCCCTGTAATACAATACAATACAATACATTTATTTTTCATTCTGTTTTCATGATCTAGCTGAGGCGGGTATTCCCATGCTCAGCTTTATAAATACATTTTGGTACATAGAACAGACGATCGTCTGATGGTAGACTGATAATTCTCTGCTGAAATTATCATCCTTTGAGTAGGATGATCATCTGCTGCAATGATGTACATGACAAATGCTTTTATATTTCCTGAATATGTATCGCAGCCCGGATGGATGAAACTAGATCCGGGGTCTTCAAACTCGTTCGATCTTCACTCTAAGTACAAGTCGATCCATGTGAGAAATGTTCTGAAGTCGAACATGGAAAGACATCGCTTGATTACCGGTCAATGATGAAAACCTTTAACAAGCGCGAGAGGAATCACCGATAATGATAATGACCCTCAAGGTACTGCAGTACAATTCACGTGGCGTGAATAAAGGACTTGGCGTCGAACGCCACGCAAAATCTTCTGGTCGAAGGTCATTGATGTATACCTGTCGCCGGAAGTGAGAAACTTGCCATTGAGGCATGCAAGCTTCAAAGTACTGATGGGGTTGTTCCTAGATCAACTTCTTGGATAATGAGCTGAAGTCGACAAGAAGCGATCCGTCAAAGGAGGGCCTTAATGAATCCCACATCAATGACATGGAACGGAGCTAATGATTTTAGTGGAGGTGAAAACAAACTGTGACATATGATTCAGGGTCGCGATCATGAATGGATGAAGGATAATGTATGGCAGTGGATGGGACACGGTTGACACTTTCAGAATGACCTCTCTTGAACATATAACGACACTGATGCGATGGATCGGTAGCATTACCCCAAATGTGGATGGTTTAGCGAAGACCATGGCGATGAGACCGGTGAATGAAACAACCCAACCCGATGTGGTACAGAGGAAAAGTCTCATGTTCAAGAGCGACTTGCTACCATTAAGCTTTGATGTTCTCCCAATTTTTCCCCAGTCATTTCTGACCAGTACCTCTTTATTTTTGTCAAGCTTGAGGAGGATAACATATGCTTGTTCTATAACCTGCCCTTCGGGCAAGCCCATCGCTATGTTTTAACGAGCCTAGCGATAGGGAAACTCGTTCTCGTCTAAAGACAAGTTTGTCGCTATTTAATCATTTTAACGAGTCTAACGACAAGGAAAACTCGGTCCTTTTCATTTTTAGAGAGTCTGAAAAGGTACAGAAAGTTAACTCCAAAATTCCTTTTTCGTCATCTAATCCCTTAAGTCCGAAAAAGTATAAAACAATACAGAAGGGATGAGTGTTCAGTACTTTTAACGAGCCGAACAAGACAAGCGCTCGATCTTTTTGTGCAATAATCCCTCAGGTCCAAAAAAGATTAAAATCTAGAGGAGGGATAGCTCTTCCGGTCGTTTAACGAGCTGGAAGGCCAAAACTCGGAAAACTTTTCATATTTTACGAGTTAGATGAAAAGAGCTCAAAGAAGACTCGTCTTTTGAGGAACGAGTGATAAATAGGGATAGCAGCAGATTCCAGGTACAGGTTGGAATTCTCGAATCACGGCAGTGTCACAAGGATGGCTAGGTGAAATCACTCTTCGCAGCTGTTTCTCAAAAGAGGTAAACACACAAATGGAGGTGAATGATCGGCCAAATGAAAAGTGGAGGTGACAGTGCACAAACACGACCAAGGCTTTTATGGCTGATGGATTTACGATCTCAAAAGGTTATTTACCGGGATAGGTTGTTTTTTTTTTAGATAAAAATGAGCTTAAACTCTGGAGGGAACATTGCTCACTGCTTTTATTTATTTTTTAACGAGCATGAAGACCGCGTTAAAACTGCTCGGATTTGCATGCCCCCAACATCATAATAACGCATGTCAAAGGAGGGTGCCCCCCAAGCTTCATTGCATTCAACTTGGTGGTTGGAATGAAGGTTTACCTTTGAATTTTGAAAGGGGATTTGTTTCATTTTTTAATGAGGTTGACATAGTAAAAGAACTATCCTCATGACTCCTTGTTTCATTTTTTAACGAGGTTGACACGAGATAAGAACCGTCCTCGGAGCCCACTATATTTACAGTATTTCCATTAGGGCGATGATCCATGCTGACAAAATGTTTAGGAATCTTCCGAATCCATTAGATATAGAAGATTTCATATTGTAAGTTTCCACTGTTGCCACTTCCGCCAGATTGTTTGCAGGCGGTAGGGCAAAAGTACCCATTAAGGCAGGGTCTTTTAGGAGACCTACTCTGATATTTTGAAGCGAATGATTGCTTCCATGGATCATTGGAATGCTTCCCGTAACTTGTGAACTGTCGGGGAGAAAAGTTTGTTGGTCGACGACTGTAATTCCTCCTTGAAAGGGAAATGCAATCTTCCTGAAGTAGGTCGACACAACTGCTGCCATGGCATATATCCAGGGCCTTCCCAGTAGGATGTTGTAATCGAGGTTTCCATCAATTACTTCAACATCAATTCCTACTGTTTTGCCCCCTAGTTCAACTTGCAAGTTACTTAAAATCCCGTATGGAGTGTATGATCGTCCATCAAATGCTTTTAACGTTGTCGATGATTTCGACAAGGGTGGTGAACCTAAATTTTTCCAGCAACTCATCGACATAAGACATGTAGATGCCCCCTCATCAATAATTGTTCGATGAATAGTTTTGTTGAGGGCTTTCACTTGAATAAGGAAAGCTAGTTGAGCTGGTAACTTAGGGTCATATCCTTTATGATCAAAGGCCACAAGATTGGAATCCATTGGGCCAATCCCACCTATTGCTGATAATAAAGTTTGCTCTTGGGAGGGGGAATTTTGCGGTACCTCAAGTGTCGACATAGCGGACGGCGATTGGGCCAGGTCCTCTATTATATTATAATTCTGTGCTATTTTGGCACGAGGATTAAATGTCGATTTGTGTACTACTCCCTTTGGCAACTTTATCATTGGTTCAGGAATGATGGGTGGCACAACTTTGGTCAAAGCTGTCGTCGAACTACTAGGTTGTTCATTAGCCTTGTTATTCGACAGCCATGGATTCCCGTAATCTTTATTCCTTGTCAAAGCATTATTCTTCTCCTTTGAGGTAGACAACATAAGCACTTGGGATCGGGAAGCATTTTGATTAGCAACCAGATTTTGACCAGGATTAGGAAACGGATCAGTCAACACAGCTGAGGTTTTCGGACTCTTAAAGAATCTTTTAAGCTCAGCTTTGCATGGACAATCTGCTGTCCAATGATCCTCATCGCATATATGACACCCCAAAGGGGGTTTCCCTTTTCTCCCTTTCTTTTTCTTCTTGTCTCCTGGTTGCTTCAGTTGTTTGCCCTTGTCGTCCGACACGGCACTTACTTCCAAGGCAAGAAGTTCTTCATTTGCATTTTGATTCGAAGTCTTACGGGTTTTCTTAGACGAATCCCGTGTTGACTTTGCATTTGTAGTGCCAATCACACCATCGCCAGCATGAGAGTCACTATTTGATCCAGGAGGGGGAGGAATTGAAAATTCCGGTCTAGGGGCGTCAGGTATTTTGTCATAGAGCGTGCCAGACTGAGTATATACTAAGTCTAAATATTGGGCGCGAGCAATAACTTGCTCCTCTGTTACGACGCCTCCCTTGGCCACATCTTCTGTTATAGCAGGAAGAAGCGACTTTATAAACCACTCAGCTAAAAGCTGATCTGGAACATAAGTCTTTACCATTCTGCGATGACGACGCCACTCATGTATATGATCTGATATATGTGTGGCCGTTGTCTGCTTGAAATTGGTTAAGATCTCGGTTCCAGTTTCGTACCTTATAGGTAACTGAAAGTGTGTTAAGAAAGTCGTGGCTAGGGAACTAAAATTGTCGAAAGAGGCTCTAGGTAATTCAATATACCATTTAGCCGCCGGACCAGTCAATGTCCTCTGGAAAAGGCGAAGCCTTATCGAATCATCATTCAAGGTATTCGACGAACACCACAGATGGAAGGTCATCACATGATTCGACGGGTCTTCGCCAGGATTTCCATTGAATTTAGGAATGTCCGAAGGAAGTTTGTGAGGAATCGCTGGCCACCAATGGGCATAGGCGATTGGATCATTCGTCAATCGATGTAAATCTGGTAATTCTAGAGTCGCCACGAATGGCAACTGCTGATTTAGGTTTGGCGAGGCATACCCAGGATACGATGGAATCGCCTGAGCAGTAGGCCTTTGCATACCAGCATAATGCAACTGATGTTGATAGGACTGATATGGCTGGTGGGCTTGGCCACTGTAAAGTGGTTGATTTAACCCATTCTGAATATAGGGTTGCCCACTATTTGCAAAGATCTGTCGCTCAGATCCCTGGTACACCTGTTGAAACTGAGGTTGTTGGTATTGCATCATCCATGGCTGCGAAGCCATGTTTTGCTGTGCGATACTAACCGACGGACCAAGATGCGGGGTTATGGTTCCCGTTTGTATCTGTGTCGTCCCGGCAGTTGGCGATTGTGGTTGTGTTGCAGGGTCAAGGGGCTGTTGCATTACAACTTGGGGTTGACATACAATAGGCATCGATTGAACTTGCGACACGGTTACAATTGTTGGCGTCGTCGGGATGCTAGACATAGGTACACATTGTTGCATGGAATATACAACTCTCGGTTGTTGGGGCAACATAGGCACCCAACCACTCGTCGTAACTTCAGTCAAACCTGAATGCGGTTGAAAACTGCCGTATGGGTATCCTCCCGGAGGGGGAAGTGAAAGGGCATATTGCCCCCCATACGGTAACAATCCGGAGCTCAAGGGTATAGATTGCCTTTGAGGACTGGATGGTCCAAACTGATTTCCAAAGGGATCAATTTGTCTAGTTTCAACATAAGAATTACCGGGTATTATACCGGAAGAACAAACTGGAACAGACCAAGTTGTCATAATAGTCCCTGGGTGGACTCCTTCTAGCTGTTGAGAGCTAGTCGGGACAGCTGGTATGCCGGCAAACATCGTCGGAGTGACAGCAAGAGCTTCTGCTATCGCTGTGTCATTTGGCACAGTCCTAGATGTCGACGGTTGCTCAGACATTTTAAGTCTATCCAATAAACTGCCTAACAATTCTACAGGAACTTCCACTGGCGATGGACAAACTTCTGATGGAGAAGGAAAAAGAGTGATGCCTACTCCAAAATGAGTTGGAGTATTTGCTTGCTGGTCCTCTACGATTTCCTCTATTGCAATCAGACCAGGAGGAAGAGGAAGACCGTCAGGTCCGTAAAAGATTTCTGGTGTCGAAGAAGGGGTTGCTTCGACAGCGACAGTTGTTTGAGCAACAAGACTCTGTGGACCGGTTTCAGATGGAACTGGTTCAGTTATGCAAGTACTTGTTCTCAGACTAGGATCAGTACAACTGTCCCTCTGTCGCTGTTGAACTTCTTCAATAGAGGCAGGGATTCCAGAAATATTAGGAGTGACCAGAATCTTAGATGTAGTTGGAACTGTTGTTCTAACTTTAATGGGAGATTTTGACCCGGTCAGGCGAGTTTGCTTCGTCCGTACTACTCTCGATTCCGGAGACAAAGACGGTTGACTCGCAAGTCTCCTCAAACGACGGAGTTTTAATTGACTTTCCTCCACGGTTGCGGATTACTTGATCAACTAAAATACAAAAAGGGGAATTATGTTTCCGTATTGAATGAATTTTATTAGACGCTTTTAGACACAACTTTGCTTTTTCATGTTTTAAGAGTCAAGAAAAAGCTAAAGATGACTCTAGTCGCCTTCGATGTATTAACGAGCCCGAAGTGACAAATGCTCGGTTGGACCTTTTCAGTTATAGAGTTTGAAAAGGGCCAAAACAAACTGCTCTGGAGATCTAGGCAGAGGGTGTGCCAAACCTCTCGCGAAACCACAGAATACGTTTTACGGTACGGGTGGTCGATCTTCGTGAATGCTGTGTTCACTGCATCGCGATTAGTAGGGCGGCCGACACGACTTCCTAAGGATAAAGGATAAATGCCTATAGGGGTCTCCCAATATACGCGACGGTACGCGGGAGCACAAGTCCGTATTAGTGCTATCGTCCCTCAGGAGGAATCACCCACCTTCGTAGAGATCGACAGTCACTACGTTTAACGACGCCGGAACACGTCTCTACCTAGACCTCTATTGTGAGCGTTATGTTACAATGCATTTTTAGATTCATTCAATATATTTTAAGTTGATCTTGTTTAGCAGTTTGTCTTTCAGGATCACCACGAGATGTATTGGTACAAATTCCTAAATGCAGCTAAAATGATAAGCAAGCTTTATAATCTTTTTAGCTTTGAGAATCCTAACTACTGAGGGGAGAGAAAAACATAATCTTTCCACACAGAGCACCAAGCACAAACTAATGCACTTTCTCCTAGATCAGTCACGCAAACTTATCAAAATATGCAAATGCAAGATGCATGTATTTCTTTTCTTTTCCCTTAATGTTGATGTAAGACAGAAAGGAAACTGTTGTATAATTTCGAATCTAATTTCAAGCGAAAATAAACAAGCTTGTCCAAAATCAAAAGACACCTTAAGATCGACTTGTTTAGACACTGGAAATGTATAGATTCAAACCATAAAATGAAAAACAAACCAACTCAAACAGCCATGAACAGTAATAAAACTAGCTCTTAAGATCACAAAGACACTTTTACAGTTCAGGATCTAAGAGGCCACAGCTATACTGGTTCGCTTTTCACAATGGGAAACTGTAACTGATGCAAGAAATACTGAAAGAACAATCACAGTTTCATCACACAACTGAGGCGGAATAATGTCAAGGAAAGTTGGTTTACAGCAAGTACAAATGACAAGCAATCAGCAACAAAATAACAGTGAAAACAGGGCTCAGACACAGTGGGAAACCTCAGGAAGACATAGCCTAACTGGATCAGCGCAGGCTCTGGTCTATCAAATTGATTCTCAGCGTAGTTCCCGAAGGGAGTACCTGCGCTGGAATGCAGACTGCCTGTGGACAGCCTGCACTGAGACACGAGAGTTGCGTTTACAAGGATTTCCGGGTCATAAAAAGCTCAAAAATGCACTGTTTTTGCTGAAATAAAAAGCTATAGGTCAAGTACAAGCTAAGGGATGATCAAGAGGATGAAAAGCTATCACAAAGAGTACAAGAGTCTTTTGTAGATCAGCTCTTCAAATCATGAATCTGCTCAGTAAATGAGCAAGAGTAACAGCCCCTCTACTTCGCTTTTGATATAGTCAAAAGCTTTTCGATTTGGTACTCTTTGGTTCAGGAAATGAATAGCAAAGATACTACAAACACCAACAAGATACTAGGCTCCCCAGCGGAGTCGCCAGTTTGTTGTGGGGAAAAGTATCCGACTCGGATGACCCTATCCCTACTCTAAAGGTGACAGTCTTTAGCAACAACTGAAAGTAAAGCTTTGATATTTTCCTTTATGAAAGTACAGAGAGAAGGAAGAAAAGATTAACCAACCTGGTGTCTTTCGCTTAGTCGATTCTTATCCTCTCTCTTTGTCTCTTGTTCCCAGCTCCTTTCTCTCTTTGCCGGTCCAACTACACACAGATCCTGCACAAACAAGAGAGGAAACTACAAGATACATGTACTCATAACTGATGCATGGATTAGAGTGAATCAAATATACAAGTAAATACAATACATCAATGCAATACAAGTATATAGGAGAACATGCAAAACTTTATTGATAGAAGTAACAGGGTTCTGAGAAGGTTACAACCATTGATGGCTCCAATCCAGCAGCACCTCCCCAGCAGCAAGAACTCTCCTCTTCACCTCTAGTAAAACAATCACCCAATAGCTCTAACTGTAAACCAACAGCACCTCCTTGCTTTACACAAAATTCCAGCCTCCTTAGACCTCATAGAAGAGCTCTATATATAGGATAGAAGAAGAAAGGATGAGTCAGCCTGAGACTGACATAAAGTTGCCTTGTGTCCTTTCCCTCTTCAGTTAATCTTTAGTTCTTAAGTCCACTTGGAGATCCTTGCTTACACATGGAGATCAAGTACCTCTTACTCATCACAGGGCGAATTCCTTGAACCAAGTGTCAGTTTGGAAGCTTCCTGGGCAGTTGACACCTTGCAGAGTGACTGTGCCACTTGGCCAATCTCGCCCAGCGCAGGTAGCCTTCATTGGTTTTGACTTTCAGCGCAGGTACAAGGAGGAGCAGTTGACATTCAGCGCAGTTGCTCAGTGGAGCAGCTGACATGATCCAAAAATAGCCTGTTTTGAGTGTTTTTCAGGTGGAGAACTGATGGGAAGTGCTGTGGTTTGCTGACCTTGTTCTTCTAGGGGTAAGAACAACATGTTTAGGGACTGAGGATCCCTGTAATTATTGACATTTCATGCTCCATGCTGCGAGGCACAAAAATGTCCATAACATTTGATATCCTGGACTTCCAATATTCTAGCCTCCTTAGGAATTCAAGTCCCTAGTCATCAACAAGTCATAACGTTTGATCTAGGAGTCCATATTTGGACTTCCACATATCGTTGGAAAGCTATTCCAAAGAAATTTACAATGGAGAGGGTTCGACATAGTCTTTGAGACCATGTGCTACCTCTAAGATGCCTCCAAAATCTATGAAATTATTCTTCTCCTTGACTCGCTGGACAGCAGAAATCATAACCACCAAGGTGATCCTCTACATGGAGCATGTATCTACCATGGAACTCATTCTTGGCCATCAGTACTGACATATATTGTGTCAAGCATCAAAGCTAGTCTAGTTGACATCAATGCCAACACTCATGCCAACAGTTAGACAATGCTCCTGCCAATAATTAGGAAATTCCAACTTCCCAAAACATATCCCCAACATGACTATTGAAATCAATGCCAACACACTTGCATATGCCTTCACCAGGCCATTGGCCAACCAAATAATGCTAACTATCCAACAATCTCCTCCTTTGGCATTGATGTAAACAATCCATCCTTCTCTTCATATGATGACCAAAACTCATGCTTTTGCCACACATCTCATTACATGAGACACCAATGGCCTTATTTCTTCTGCATGGGTCATTAAAAATTCTCCACACATTCTCTCTCCCTTTGACATCAATGGAAAGGGGCTAGAAGCTTTCTTTTTCTCCCTGTACAATCACTAGCTGAGAAGAATAGAATCTTGTTGTTGAGATGTGCATTCTACTCTATACACATCTATGGAAGGACTCATCGATGTTGCTACTCCATAAACTGGTCATATGTGATATGCTCCCCCTAAACATACACTGCCTTTGATTTGAATGTCTCAAGTTTTGGACTTCTTATGGCTTCTGGCATAGTAATCTCCACCAATGCATCTTTTGTATAAATTTAAAAAAAAATTGATAGCAATTAAACTGTTCATGGTATTGTTGCTATTGTAAATACCAAATGATGATGCATTTCGACTTCTTCTTCTTCGTTATTGCTAATTCATCTTCTATGTTCACTTCTCCTGAGCATATTTATAACTAACACTACTCCCCTAGAGTTCAAGCCTCTATGTGGGGATTGATCCTGTGGAACTAACTTGACTGCGAGCTTCCTGTCATTCCAGACTTCCACTACAGCCCATATTCTTCCCACAACATAAGATATTGTTGTGTACTCCTCATGCTGGCTACACTCCTCCTTCATCAATCATATTCATGGTTACTTTTATTCCTTTTAGTTTCTTGCATATGACTTATTCAGCCTCCTTTCATGCCATTCTCTTCCTTGATTGAAGAGAAAAAAAGGATCTACACCTCTTGAGGAGATCATCCTCCATTTTCCAAACCTTTCAACTTCCTTTTTCCTTTTGGATACTTGTATGTCTGACATGCTAGGACTTAGAAATGTATTCAAACCTTCTTTTTCACTCACTGGCTTTATGAAAAAAATTATTACATTTGAAGCATTCTACTTCACTTAGAAAGGGATAGAAGGCATTCTGATTTCTGAGAGTAGAGTTTTCAGACTTAGAGGTCTAATGTGTATTACATTTGGGATTTTCATCTCTTTCAACTTTGATCCTTCTACAATCAATGGCTCTATGTAAAAATATATGGCATTTATAGTGATGACCATAAAATAAATAGGCATTCCTATTGTTAGAGGAATTATGGGATTGTGGAGGAAAATTTCTTTGTCGTCTAACTAATTTGTTTGTTCACCATTGATGATTTCCTCTTTAACCGATTGTTACACAAAATATTGTCACCATGACTATTTGCAGTCAGTATGGGTCTATCATCATTCATACTGTCCTCCTTAGCCAGTCTCAAACCTCAACTCTTCATGTCAAGCTTTGAAAATGAGAGAAAGACCTTAAAAATCAACAAAGCTCTGGTTCCGCACTTTCTCTCGCTATTGCCTGCGGTCCCACACCGCTTGTTCATGTTAGTTGCGGACCTACCCACTCTATCTCTAAAGGAGTGAGTGTGGACCCCTGTGAAAGTAAAAAAGGTGCAAGTTTATTCTTAAAAACTCACTTGTGGTTAATTCTGGATGATTCTAGAAGGAATATTGACGTGGATAGTTCGCTCCTAGGTGGTTCATGCATCCCAAAACTGAAGGAGCTAATCCCTTGATGAGAGGAGTTTATCCCTTTGAATAAAATTCTTGTTCTACAAAATGACGACTCCGCTGGGGACTTGAATTTTTTATTTTTTCCTTTGCTTTTACTTTGACTTGAGAAACTGTCTTTGTTTCTACTTTTTAACTTGATGTGTGTGGGATTGGGTAGGTTCAGTAGATCTTGAATTATTTTTTGTTTTTCGTACTTTTGGAAGAGGACCGCATCCTCTGCTTATAACACAGTGTGGACATCCCTGCACTTTTGTTTTATACACGGAGCGGTACTGCACCTGGGTATACTGGGGCCCTGTGGACCCTATCAAAATTTTGAAAAACTTAAAATTTTCTCACTCAGTCAGCTTAAGATTTGTTTATGTGTTTTTAGCCTCTACCCAAATCTGCATGTGTTCTGTCAAAAAGCCTTGTTTATGAGTTTCTTTCAGCAAATTCCTCATCTCATCAATATCCATTAAGTTAATTGGGTGTTTTGAGTCTCTTTTTTGAGAAATTATGAATTTGATTTCCTTTAGTCATTACTTGGAGGTTTGTCTTAGTCTTTTCACAATTTTGCATCTTTTTTCTTTTGTTTTTGCAAAAACATTTCCCTGGGGGCTAAATTGTGTATGAGTGTTAATCGCCTTTGAGTGTTTTTATTTTTTGTTCTTTGGATCTCTCACCCAATTTTCTTGACTTGCACTTGATTGATTCTCAGATTACATTAGAATCATCTTGCTTTTGAGAATTCTCTTGCATAGATCACATTTGCATAATTAGAATTCTCATTTTCATAATATGAATGAAAAATGTGCATAGATTACATTTGCATACTTTTCAAGTGAATTGTGCATAGATTACAATTGCAAAGTTTACATTCTGAAAAATCAATCGTAGATTTAGATCAGATTTCTTTGATTTGAATTTACATAATTTAATGCTTGTTTTAACACACAAAAATAAAAATAAAAACTGTTTTGGAATTGGTTTGCATTAGTTTTTCTTGATGAAATTAGTGCATTAGAGAATTTGTTATATTTTCTCTTAGTGATCAATTTTTTGCATTGTTGGAAGTGAATGGAAACTCTCTCCTTACTTTAGTTAGGATTCATCGAATTGGAAAGATTAAATTATCATATTCGATTGCATTTAGTTTTGGGTCGGGTTATAACACCATTGGTTTCATATCCATTTACCCTTTTGAGTAATAACAACCTAAATAACACAGCGCTTAGTTAAAATTCATCTAGTAATTTTTACATTTTTAGGGCTCTTTCCACCAATTTAGCTTAGGCTAGTGTCTTGGAATAGGTTTTAGTTAACTCTCCAAGAAAGTAAAATAAACAAGTAGCTGTATCTTGCGGTAGGAGATAAATTCCAATTGTTACATCTATGCTCTGGGAAGCTCCTCTTAAAGGAGTCAAGCACGAGGTCATATCCGAACCAGTGGGGTAATCAATCCTTCCTCATTGGGAGCTATAGTAGATATACACATATTAAAAATGGTAAACCTTAAATTAACCATTGTCGAGGAGCTTGGGGTCACTTGTTGGTAAACCTTGGATTATGTCAAGGAGACTTCAAGGGGATTGAGCTTGTTACTCTGCCCTTGCGTGTGTATCAGATCATAGACTATTCCCCCAGGTATATTTGTTCTGTTGGTAACCATAGTGACCATAATCTATAGGATTCTTTCCTAAGGTGACGGTGGAGGGAAGATCCCACTGTACCTAGAGCAGACATTGACTAGACTCACTTGGATTTTCTGGGGGGTTCTCTTCACTTGAGACGGTTTAGTGGAGAAAGTCGTGCCAGTCTATTCATTAAGCAGGTTGTCGGGGCAACTGTTCCAACCACCATTTCTGTATTGAATTCTGTGACATTGGATTTCATCACCAACTAGTGTTTTCAGTACGGAAGGTTACTGTTTGTGTGTGGTTTGACTCCTAGATTTGATAGCACGTGTTAATTTGTTTGTTTTTACTTTTAGAGACCATAGGTGTGAATTGTGAATTTTAATTGTTAGGTGTGAATTGTGAATTGTTAATTTTAGTTTTAAATTGTTAATAAATTTCACTGAAGTTGAATATAATGGCAACTGTTCCGGAATTTACCAACCAAGAAACCCCTCTTAACGAGAATCCTAGTACTTTTCCTTTATTTGTAAATGTTGGTCCTCCTTATATGGCTACTTTGTCATTACCTGGATTTACAATAGGTTTACCAATATGGTTATTTTCAACTTCATTGTCCCAAATACTCCAATTGTTCCACCTCAACCGAATGCTTCACCTCAACAGAGTTCACCATCTCAACATCACCAACCTTCTGTTGAGGCTTTACCTTCTTCGCCTAATTTTTCTTCCTCCATTTCTTCCTCTTCGCTTGGTAAAAGCCATGATGCTATCAACCAGGTGGCTAAGAAGAAGAAGAAAGGGAAGAAGAAGAAGAAGAAGAAGAAGAAGCAAGCTAAGAAAGAAGTCAACCAACCAACCATGGTTGTAAGTGTTGGTTGTGTTGAGGAAACCTCCAACATGCATCATAAACCCAAATACCCTTGCATGCTTTGTAAGGGTGACCACTTCCTTATCAATTGTCCTGGTATTCCAAAGGTCTTGGAAGTATGGTCAGAAAAATCTCATCAACTTTCCATTGATCCATCAACCAGTGATAGTTAGGTTCCTGGGAAAAGGGGTAAAGTTAGGTTTCCTTGTAAGTTATGAAAAGGGAGTCATCAAACTCACATTTTACCTCACATGGATGAAGCCTCAAAATTGTTGGAAAACCTTACTGTTCCACAGCCAGAATTTCCAACTAGTTACCATGAACTTTCTCCCAACCTACCGTCAACTGATGGAGTGATTAATCTAATTTCAAGTACAGTCGATCCCACTCTTCCATTGGAGAGTGAAAGTCATATCACTCAGGTTGATGATCCATTAGTTGATCAAGTGGTCGATTCAATTTCACATTCGGTCGATCCCACTCTCCCTTTAGAGAGTGAACTTCATACTGCTCAGGTTCTTCTTGTTACATCATACTCTTCTATGCCGAGGGGCATTTCACCTGTTTCTACAGAACCCCCTCCAAGTACTGAGGTCTTTTCCTTTGATTGGAATAGACTGACAGAACCTCGTCTTCCTTCCTCCATCCCTTTCCAAATCATTGTCAAGGCTGGTGGTAGGGACATACATCACACACAAGTAGATGAAGGTGCTTCTTTTAGTATTTTATCCTCAACTGCTTGGAAAGCTTTGGGTTCCCCTCAACTTGCGCCTATTACATAGGATCTGAAGGCTTTTAACAAAACAATTAGTGAAGCTTTAGGGATCCTTCCTAAGTTTTCTATTACCTTGGAAGGTAAAACTGTCTATATTGATCTTATGGTAGTTGGAGGTCCCTTGGATTTCAATTTACTCCTTGGGTGAGACTCTGTTTATGCAATGAAAGTTGTCGTATCGACACTCTTTCGCATGATGTCTTTCCCTCACAATGGAAATATTGTGACTGTAGACAAGCTTTCGTTCCCTAGTCTTGTTTCAACTACCAATAATATGACACCCCTAAATGTTTCTGATTCTAAAGTGGTATCTACCCCGCTACGGGTTAATTATGTGACCACTGGTTCCATGCTTTCAGTTACCGATGTAAGTGAGCCTCTCACTATTTGCTCATCTTCCTTTTATTTAGATCCGGTAATTGACATGGAAAACTCTATGGGATTACTTGAACACAATGTTCTTATCCCTTTTGAGTCCCTTGACATGTGTTCCTTCCAGAGAACTATTCTTCCTTCTGATGAAGACCTCTTGGAAGCCATGATCAAGGTGTGTCCATTGACATGTCTTTCTTCCAGTTGGAAGCCATAATCAATAGATGAGGATAGTTTTTTCCTATGTCAACCTCGTTAAAAAATGAAATAGGGTGTTTCGAGGATAGTTCCTTGTCTTGTGTCAACCTCGTTAAAAAATGAAACAAGGAATCTGCGAGGATAGTTTTTTCGTGTATCAACCTCATTGAAAAATGAAACAGGCTACTGCGAGGAGAGTTTTTCCCTGTATCAACCTCGTTAAAAAATGAAACAGGCTGTCACAAGGATAGTTTTTTCCTGTATCAACCTCGTTAAAAAATGAAACAGGCTGTCATGAGGACAATTCTTTTCCTATGTCAACCTCGTTAAAAAATGAATCAGTGAGTTCGAGGAAAGTTCCTTTTACTATGTCGACCTCGTTAAAAAATAAATCAGTGAGTATGAGGACGGTTCTTTTCCTGTGTCGACCTCGTTAAAAAATGAATCAGTTGGTTTGAGGAAAGTTCCTTTTACTGTGTCGACCTCGTTAAAAAATGAATCAGTGAGTGTGAGGACAGTTCTTTTCCTGTGTCAACCTCATTAAAAAATGAATCAATGAGTTCGAGGAAAGCTCCTTTTACTGTGTCGACCTCGTTAAAAAATGAATCAGCGAGTATGAAGACAGTTCTTTTCCTGTGTCAACCTCGTTAAAAAATGAATTAGTTGGTCAGAGGATAGTTCCTGTTACTGAATCAACCTCGTTAAAAAATGAATCAAAGATTTTAGAGCATAGTTCCTTTTCTTGTGTCAAACTCGTTAAAAAATGAATCAGGGATTTTAGAGCATAGTTCCTTGTCTTGTGTCAAGCTTGTTAAAAAATGAAACAAGGATAGGTTATATAGGTAGATTGTAGGGAGTAGACATGAGCATAGTTCCTTTTCTTGTGTCAAGCTCGTTAAAAAATGAAACAAGGAGTCATGAGCATAGTTCCTTGTCTTGTGTCAAGCTCATTAAAAAATGAAATAAAGGGTCATAGGTTATATAGGTAGATTGTAGAGAGTAGACTTGAGCATAGTTCCTTGTCTTGTGTCAAGCTTGTTAAAAAATGAATCAAGGATTTTAAAGCATAGTTCCTTGTCTTGTGTCAAGCTTGTTAAAAAATGAATCAAGGATTTTAGAGCATAGTTCCTTGTCTTGTGTCAAGCTCGTTAAAAAATGAACCAAGGTTTATAGAGCATAGTTTTTTAGAGCATAGTTTCTTGTGTCAAGCTCGTTTAAAAAATGAAACAAGGGTTTTGAGGATACTTCTTTTCCTGTGTCAACCTCATTAAAAAATGAAACAACTCCCTCAAGTATTTCCACGATCTTGAAAGTAAAGCTTCATTCCATCCACCTGGCTAAATGCAATGAAGCTTGGGGGGCATGTACCTCATTTGGCATCATTATGCTGGGGGCATGCGAACTTATAACAAGCATAGTTTTTCATTTCAAGCTTGCGTAAACATGAAACCGAATCCAAGCAAAGTTCTCTATGGTTCAAGCTTGTGTAAAAATGAACCCATACCCGTTTTACATCTCGTGATTGCCTTTTTTATCCGCTAAATTATGTTAGATGAGCCTTGGTTGTTTTCATTCCATTGCCACCATCTCTTTGGCTGATCATATGCTTTCACTTGATTGTATACCCTTCCTGATGGACCACAGCGATGAGTGGTTTTATTAGCTAGCCGCTTAACCATTATATTTTTTGAGCAATTCCTCCATTGTCGGAACAAATTGCTACCCTTTATACCACTCGTTCCTCTAGGATGAGTCCTCTTTAAGCTCTTTTCTAACATGTAAAATATGAAAATATTGTCGAGTTTTTCCCTTTTAAACTCCTTAAAAAGGAATTAAAAGGATGGTCCACTTACAACCCTTTTCTAACCTTAAAAACATGAAAAGATTGCCAGATGTTTGTCGTTTCAAATTCGATATTGGTTATAAAATGATGTGTCATTGATCGCTTTTTTACTTTTTCAGATCAAGGCCACTAAATATGAAAAGTACTCCTTGGTCGTAATGATCAAGCGGTTCTCTCAAGTATTATTTTATACTTTTTCGGGCTTGAGAGAAACAAATTTATGGAAAAGGACAACCATGGAGTCTTCTTAAGTTTTTTCAGACTCTAAAATTGAAAAACGCCGAGTTTCTTCTATACTGGACTCGTTAAAATTTAACAGTAAAGGACCTGTTCAATTACAAACAGGAACAGACCACTCCTTCTTCGGGTTCGAATTCTAAACTAAGTTGGACTCATCTGAAGGATTAGCTTATAACCAAGCAAATGTTATCCTCCTCAAGCTTGTCAAAAATAAAGAGGTACTTGCCAGAAATGGTGTGGGAATAGAGAGAAAAATGAACCTACTTTTTATACTTTGTATCTCAGAAAATAATTTAACCACTCTTGAACACGACACTTTTATTCACCTGGGTTGGGAAATCCTTTGCCTAATAGTTGATCAAACCATATTGAAAGTCTTCAGCCAGTTTCTGGGTATTAACTTTGGGTCAATTGTCACAAAACCATCTGCTATGTCGTTATGTGTTCAAGAGGTCAGTGCAAATAAACCATTCATCTGCAAAATATCTGTCATCCATCTTGACTAACCTTGAGTCAGTCCTTGCAACTATATTTCTTCAAATTTGATCTATGATTTTGTGTTGTGGGCTTGCCTATGACGGATCGTTTCTATCGACTTCAGCTCATTATCTAGAAAGATGATCTAGAAATCGTCAGTACCTTGGGATCTGCATGCCTCAATGGCAGGTTTCTCGCCTTCGACGATAGGTTGCATCATTGACCTTCGATCAAAGAATTCCGTGACATGTTCGACATCAACACATCTATTCACATCTCATGGATTGTACTGAGTACTTTGAGAGCCATTGACATTACCGGTGGTTTCTCTCACACTTGTTAACAGTTTACATCATTGACTAGTAATCAAGTGGTTTCTACCATGTTCGACTTCGACACATTCATTCACATGGATAGAATCGTACTTTTTGGGAAGTAGAAATCAAGACCTTGGATCTAGTTTCCACGATCTAGGCTGCGATGAATTTTGTATTCATTATACAGTGGACTATTCATAAATAGATGGCTGCATCCATATTGTGTCTACATGTGTCTATACTTGTGATGTATTACAAGATCATTCCTATATCAGAGCAGTAGTTAGTTTTCTAGTCAGTTTTGATCTGAGTATGGGAATGCCTACCTCAGTGATGATATGATCTCATATATATATATATATATATATATATATATATATATATATATATATATATATATATATATATATATATATATATATATATATATATATATATATATATATATATATATATCTATCTATATATATATATAGATATATATATATTGCATTGAATGTTTTTACAGGTTCCAACCAAGCTCTCCACAAGATGATCCTCGAAATGATAAAGTACTTCACTCTTCTTAGATGATAAATGAAATCCTCATCTACTACAGACTTCGCACTTTAGGGGGCAATCTGTTACACAAAAATATTGTCACTATGACTATTTGCAGTCAGTATGGGTCTATCATCATTCATACTGTCCTCCTTAGCAAGTCTCAAACCTCAACTCTTCATGTCAAGCTTTGAAAATGAGAGAAAGACTTTGAAAATCAATAAAGCTTTGGTTCTACACTTTCTCTTACTGTTACCTGCGGTCCCGCACCCCTTGTTCATGTTACCTGCGGACCTGTCCGCTCTGTCTCTAAAGAAGTGGGTGTGGACCCATGTTAAAGTCAAAAAGGCGCAAGTTTACTCTTAAAAACTCACTTGTGGTTAATTCTGGATGATTCTAGAGGAAATCTTGACGTGGATGGTTCACTCCTAGGTGGTTCATGCATCCCAAAACTGAAGGAGCTAATCCCTTGATGAGAGGAGTTTATCCCTTTGAAGGAGGGCTTTATTCCTTTGAAGGTGGACCTAGTAACTTCCCTCCATTGCACTATAAATTAAGGCATTGGGCTGGTTGCTGGGGAGGTTAGAAGCTGAACATTTTTGAGGGTAAATGCTATTGGAATTGAGACTTCCTAGTTAAGCTTGAGAGGAGAGATTACATACCTTTTGGATCCATTAGGAAGAGAGTGAAACTTGTCAAAGTAGAGGAGATTCTTGCTGGACCCTGGGAGGAGCTGTTGATGTTCAGGACTCGAACCTTATAATTTTCGATCGAGAAAATAGTACACCTCGCTTACCTCATCAAATGGCTTTCCAGATTCTAGTGTTAGTCAAAAACAGACCTTGTTATAGGACTATGATTGATGAGGGAGTCTCAACATGTATTATGCCGATACAGTGTTGGAGATCCCTTGGTTCTCCCACGCTTAATCAATCCCCGATGATTCTAAAGGCCTTTGATGGCCGTGGGTTCCATCCTTTCGGCATTCTACAGGATTTGCCTATAGGGGTTGAAGGCAAAACTGTTAATCTAGATGTGGAGGTGGTTGATGCCCCTCTAGATTACAACCTTCTCTTGGGTCGTAGTTTGTATTATGATATGACAGCTGTTGTTTCCTCAGTCTTTCGGCTTATAAAGTTCCCTCATAATGGAAAGATCGTAACAATAGACCAGCTGACTTACTTTTCATCCGACCTAGCCTCTTCTGAAAGTATTCAGCATGTCGGCAAAACAACTATCCCGTATAAGGATGTTGGAGTAGGATTAGTTAAAGATTCTAGTTTACTAGGAACTTTTCCTTTTCCTCCTATCAACGCATCGTCTTATATTGAAACCATTCATATGATTTTGTCAGACACTATTGTTTATGATGATCCTTGGATCGTACCTTCCGAATCTGAGATAGATTCATTTGGTGACGTTATGCCTTTGAGTCCATATGAAATTGTGTATCAGGTCGTGCAGTCATTTTCCGACCCTTCTTCAACCGAAATTGACTTAATGAATGTGGTCTATGAGGAATCACTTTCAACATCAAACTCAGATTCAACAATGTTTTCCGAACTTGTTCACACTGATGAGCAATTTCGTGAAATACTATGTGTCGATGATTTACCATGGGAAGATCTTCATCATAGATCATTGTTTTTACCTGAGATTGATCACTTTGAAAATGATTTTTCATCTATTTTTACGACTGAATATGTCAAGGAACCTCAGAATCCAATGAAAAATCCTGATTCTGAGTTAAATTTGGGGAACATTTCTCGAACTATTCCTATTGACATTTCGGTTAAACTTGGAATTGTTGAAAACATTCATATAGGTGCCTCTTGTATGGAAAATGAAATTCAAACATATAAGGCCCTATTTCAAGAATTCTGCGACGTGTTTGCCTAGTCATATGAGGAAATGCCAGGAATTGACCCAGCAATTGTTGTTCATGAAATCAAAACTTACCCAGATGCTAAACCCGTCTGACAACGTTTGCGTCAGATCCACCCGTGAAAAGCTGTTGCTATTAAAGCAGAAGTTGAAAAATTACTCAAAGCAGGTTTCATTATCCGATTCCATTAACGGATTGGGTATCGAATACTGTTCCTATTAACAAAAAGTAAGGAACAATAAGAATATGTATCGATTATAGGGATATTAATCGAGCCTATCCAAAATACAATTAATCAACTCCCTATATCGATCAAATCATTGATGATTGTGCTGGCAGTGAAATATTCTCCTTCATGGATGGTTTTTCCGGATACAATCAAATAAATATTCTACCTGCTGATCAACCAAAAACGACTTTCATTTGTCCATGGGGGACATTTGCTTATTGCAAATTACCTTTTGGGCTCAAGAACACTAGGGCAACGTTTCAAAGAGCCATGTCTTACGTGTTTCATGATATCAAGCACATTGTGCAACCCTATCTCAATGATTTACCTGCTCATTCATTACATCGAGCTGATCATCTCATCCATTTATGAGCAATCTTTATGAGGTGTAGGCATTATCGAATCAGGTTGAATCCACACAAGTGTGTTTTCTGTATAGAAACGGGTTGGTTACTGGGGTTTGTTGTTTCAAAATCCGGCATTCGCGTCGATCCCTCAAAGGTTGAAGCTATTGTCAAATTGCCTCCTCCTTCGAGTCTTCGCCAACTCCAAAGTTTGCAAGGGAAAGAAAACTTTTTACGTTGATTCATTCCTAACTATGCCGAGATCACAAGGGGTTTTACCCAGTTATTGAAACAGAACACTCCATTCTTTTGGGATGAGATAGCTGACAAATCTTTTGATGCGCTAAAACACGTGTTGACCCATGCACCGTTATTGCATCCTCCCAACTACAACCAGGACTACTTCTTCTATCTCGCCGCCTCACGTTCCACCATTGGAATGGTGTTAGTTTAGGAAGATGAATCCGGTACTGAACATGTGATATATTACCTTAGTCGCACTTTAAATCCAACTGAGCTAAAATAATCACATGTGGAGAAATTGGCATTGGAAGTTGTTCAAGCTGTCCAACATTTTTGTCATTACATTTTACTACGCAAAACTACAGTAATTTCTGATTGCAACCCTATGATCTATATTTTGACCAAACAATTTCTAGGGGGCAAGTAATCCAAATGGATTGTGATCCTCAAGGAGTTTGACTTAGAATTTGAAAATTCTAAGTCAAAGAAATCTTTAGTTTTTGTGGAGTTAATGTGTGACTTCCCGTGTGTTGACACAGAAACTGTGGCAGAGGAGCCCATTGCGGACGAATCCTTGTTTCTAATCAGAACTTTAGATC
Source organism: Pinus tabuliformis (assembly GCA_031772625.1). Classification (NCBI taxonomy): domain Eukaryota; kingdom Viridiplantae; phylum Streptophyta; class Pinopsida; order Pinales; family Pinaceae; genus Pinus; species Pinus tabuliformis. Next base: position 378,612,540 of record CM062819.1, read on the forward strand.
CACGGTATGGGGATATCATAGTTTATCTCCAGACCCAATCCTTTCGGCCAGAAGTTTCAAGATCATAGCGTCGAAAAATACGATTCCAATCCCAACAATTCAAAATTATTGGAGATACACTTTATCGTCATGGGGTGGACTCTGTTTTTCGACATTGTTTAGCTCATGAGGAAGCTGAAAGGGTTCTAAATGATTGTCACTCTGGAGTGTGTGGCGGTCATATGTTTGGGTTTGCCACAACCCAAAAGATATTGCGCGCTGGCTATTTCTGGCCGTCTTTGTTTAAAGATTGTATTAACGCGGTCCGAAAATGCCACAATTGCCAAATTTTTTATCGAAAGATGCGCGCTACACCTGCTCCTCTCCACGCTATAATTTCTGTCGGTCCTTTTGCGAAATGGGGTATTGATTTTATTACATGTAACCCTCACTCGGCTAGGGGGCATGCGTATATCATCCTTGCGGTAGATTATTTTACCAAGTGGGCCGAGGCGATGCCTACATTTGAGGCAGATGGCAAAACTGCTGTGATTTTCATGTTCAATCATATAATTGCTAGGTTTGGTGTTCCACAAGCGATTATCAATGATCATGGGCGTCATTTTCGAAACATTATGATGACTGAATTTACAGACCAACTTGGCTTGCGTCACGATAGTTCAACTCCATATTATCCACAGCCTAATGGTCTAGTTGAAGCCATCAACAAAGTTCTAGTCATCATGATCCGATGAATCATTGGGATTCATAGGTCGAACTGGCATAACATGCTATTTTCAGCGCTTTGGGCATATCGAACCTTAGTAAAAACGTCAACCGGTTTCACTCCTTTCCAACTAGTTTATGGTCGGGAAGCTATGTTACCCATTGAATGCGAAATCCCGTCATTGCAAATGGCCATTGAAATACTTCTAGCCACTTCTGAAGAGGAAAAACGTTTGTTATACTTGGCTCAGCTAGATGAGAATCGATGTGATGCTGCATTAGCGATCGAAACTCATGCCAAACGTATTAAAGCTCAGTATGATCGAATTGTTACCCCTCGAAATTTTTCGGAAGGAGACCTAGTCTTATTGTACGATCAAGCAAATGATAAATTAGGCACTGGAAAATTTGTACCCATGTGGTATGGTCCTTATGTTGTTAAGCGAAAGCTAGCAAAAGGGGCCTATGAATTAGTAGACTTTGACGGGGTCTCTTTAGGTAAACCCAAAAATGGTCTTTACCTAAAGAGGTATTATGCTTAAATATGGGTGTGTAGATTTTTTAGTTAGGTTTAGTTTTCTTTCTAGATGGTGTGTTTTAGATTAAAAAGTGTGCTTAGTTTAGAGAATTTGTTTTGTCATTATTCTTTCTTATCTTGATTTTTCTCTTGATATTGCAGATGTCAACGCCTCTCCAAACATACATTGGTTTTGCTGATGGTGCTTGTCGTAATACATGGAACATTTCTTCCGCAGCATGGGTTATCTATTTTCCCTCTGACGAGTTGGTATCTATGCATGGGGTAAGCCTTGGTCAAACAACAAACAACATTTCAGAGTATAGTGCAGTGATTGAGTTATTATCTGAATCTATTTCATTTGGGATTCAGAGTTTGATAGTGAGGTTAGATTCTGACCTCGTTGTATTACAGCTTAATAGAGTATATGCCATTAGAAATCCAGTGTTATTGAGATTATTTTTGAGAGTTCATCTCTTGGAATGTGAATTTTACTATAATGATTATCAACATATTCCAAGATATTTAAATACATTAGCAGACGCAATTTCTTCTCGAATGTTAAGTAGACATTTGCAATAATCATACAAGTAAATTTAAAAGCATTCCATAACATGTTTTACAAGATAAGCCGGTAATAGTGATATAGTATAGCATAGAAGTGTGTCAAATATACATCGTCTTCGATCATAGGTTGAAAAACACCTTATGATCGGCAAAAATGATAGTACAAAAAGAAAAAAATGTCATATGTGTCTACAACAGGTGATCATCCTATCACTGGTGATGATCACGATAAGAAACCATTGTACGGGCCACCCTACAAAGGAACCTCCTGAAAGGTCCTGGGACCCCAATCACACAGCATTGTAGCGTAAGAGGAATGTCATCTATGGTGGTCTCCAAAATGTCTATTGTCAAATGCTCTAGATGGCTCTCCAATTTGGCCAAGGTCTTTGTGGATTCATCCTGTGGGGCTGGTGCTGCTGCAGCTAGTTGTTTCCTCTTTTAGGGCCAGAGAGTGGCTGGTTGCCGTGGACCTACATTTGCATTTAAAACTTTTACTATCAATTTTGGGATGAGATAAAAACAAAAAAAATTAAATTAGAGAGTGTTGAAAATGATTTTACCTGAGTCATCCCATTGCTTTCCTGGTGGAAAAGCCATGTTTGGGTCACCACAATAATCTACCTCAGCGTAAGGAAAATCCTGAATATCAAAAACTTGGTTCTCCAACCAATGAAAATACTCAGGAGTGAATCAAATGAATTTTGTCCCCTCCTCAGGATGACGAGCCATAACTGCAACCCAATGCATCAGTTTGGGCTCTCGGGGAAGTCCAGCTCCAATAGTGAGATGCTATGGGACCAACATTGGAACCCTCTCCAGACCAAAGCTCACAACTAAAGCACCATATCCAAAGGTCTTCATTTGTCCGTTCTTTTCTCTAGTCAGTTGGCCTTTTATATTAGCCAACACAGCATCGCACCAGTTGAAGATGGTGCCTCGAAAGCAGTTTACTGACATTCACATTTGGGATCCAGTGGCTATATGTAGTGTTGCACTTCGACAGAGCCTGGTAACAGTAAACGCAATCACTTTCAGTTCAGGAAGGCATATGGTTTTGATATCTATCCCTTTGTCTCTAGTCTGGTCGTTGCAAAGCTCTAGCCGGAGGCTATCGACAGACTGGCCACCTGGCCTAGTCTCGAATAGAGTCAAATGTTCACCTCTCTTAGGCAAACCAGTAAAAAAGTAAATGTCTTCCATCTCCATTTCGAGCTGGTGACCACCAATAAAGAAGCACTGGTCCTGTATGTTCCACCTATCTACCAGCCACTGCAAAAAGTCCACCTAGGCCCTCATGCTAGGTATAGCCCAGAATTTATATAAGCCGCATGCCTTCAATGCATCAATCGAAGGTTGATGATTAATCATGGTGGGATCTACATCCTCGTGCTCCCGTTCTCGCCAATCAAGCATGATGTATACCCTACATTCAATAAAAAGGTGAATTAGAATATCTAAAATCAAAGTTTTTGGGTGAAATTTGAGAAATTTAGGTTTAAAAACCTTTGCTGCGGGGACTGCACCCTCTCTGTTAGAGACAGTGCGTGGGTTCACACTTTTCCTTCATGGCAGGTGCGGACCCTTGACTTTTTTCCTTTTACGAAAAAGTTGGGGTTCGCAGGTTACCTATGCTATGCTTGCGGACCCCCGCGCGTGGGTTTCTAACCTAAAAATTCCTTAAAATATGAAATCAAAGCCTAAAAACAAATTTGAAACGAATGAAATGAAAGAGTGGGATTATGTAGATTACTTGGAGGAGATGACGTTCGATTCCAACAGACAGATTTTCCGCAATCTTCATGGGAAGTTTCTGACCAAAAGATCTCTTTTCCCACTCTGAAGTCAAACGGTAAAAATGAATTTACAAAAGCCCTTTTTATAAGCTTTTTTGAATAAATGAGTTTTTAATTTGTTTATTTTTCACTTTAAAGAGGTATATTTTGTAGCATTTTTATCTATTTTAAACAAGTATGAGTAATGTTTAAGTTTTTGTGCAGGATGACAGATTTTTCAGGCAAAATTGGTTATTTTCAATGAAAAACATTAGAGTCACCTTTAAGCTCTTTTCTAACTCCTAAAACATGAAAAGGTCGCCGAGTTTTTCTTTTTAAACTCGTTAAAAAGGAACTAAAAAGACGGTCCACTTACAACCCTTTTATGATAGTAAAAACATGAAAAGATTGCAGGATTTTTGTCGTTTCAGATTCGATATTGGTTATAAAATGACGTGTCATTGATCACTTTTTTACTTTTTCGGATCAGAGGCACTAATTATGAAAGGTACTCCTTGGTCGTAATGATCAAGCGGTTCTCTCAAATATTATTTTATACTTTTTCAGGCTTGGGAGACAAAAATTTACGAAAAAGGACAACCATGGAGTCTTCTTAAGTTTTTTCAGACTCTCTAAAATTGAAAAATGCCAAGTTTGTCCTATACTGGACTCATTAAAATTTAACAGTAAAGGATCTGTTCAATTACAAACAGGAACAGACCACTCCTTCTTAGGGTTCGAATTTAAACTAAGTTGGACTCATATGAAGGATGAGCTTATAATCAAGCAAATGTTATCCTCCTCAAGCTTGTCAAAAATAAAGAGGTACTTGCCAGAAATGGTCGGGGAAAAGAGAGAAAAATTGGCCTGTTTGTCATACTTTGTAACCACTCTTGAACACGACACTTTTATTCACCTGGGTTGGGAAATCCTTTGGCTAATAGTTGATCAAACCATATTGAAAGTCTTCAGCCAGTTTTTGGGTATTAACTTTGGGTCAATTGTCACCAAACCATCTATTGTGTCGTTATGTGTTCAAGAGGTCAGTGCAAATAAACCATTCATCTGCAAAATATATGTCATCCATCTTGACCATCCCTGAGTCAGTCCTTTGCAACTAAATTATTCAAACTTAATCTATTATTTCGTGTTGTGGGCTTGCCTACGACGGATCGCTTTCTATCGACTTCAGCTCATTATCTAGAAAGATGATCTAGAAACCATCAGTACCTTGGGATCTGCATGCCTCAATGGCAGGTTTCTCAACTTCGATGATAGGTTGCATCATTGACCTTCAATCAAAGGATTTCGTGACATGTTTGACATCAACACATCTATTCACATGTCATGGATTATACTGAGTACTTTGAGAGCCATTGACATTACTGGTGGTTTCTCTCACACTTGTTAATAGTTTACATCATTTACTGGTAATCAAGTGGTTTCTACCATTTTTGACTTTGGCACATTCATTCACATGGTTAGAATCGTACTATTTCGGGAAGTAGAAATCAAAACTCTGGATCTAGTTTCGACCATCCAGGCTGCGAGGAATTTTGTATTCATTATACAGTGGACTATTCATAAACAGATGGTTGCATCTATACTGTGTCTACATGTGTCTATACTTGTGATGTATTACAAGATCATTCCTATATCAGAGCAATTGTTAGTTTTCTAGTCAGTTTTGATCTGAGTATGGGAATGCCTACCTCAACGATGATATGATCTCATATATATATATATATATTGAATTGAATGTTTTTACAGGTTCCAACCGGGCTCTCCACAAGATGATCCTCGAAATGATAAAGTACTTCACTCTTCTTAGATGATAAATGAAATCCTCATCTACTATACACTTCGCACATTAGGGGGCAATATGTTACACAAAATATTGTCACCATGACTATTTGCAGTCAATATGGGTCTATCATCATTCATATTTTCCTCCTAAGCAAGTCTCCAACCTTAGCTCTTCATGTCAAGCTTTGAAAATGAGAGAAAGACTTTGAAACTCAATAAAGCTCTAGTACCGCACTTTCTCTCACTGCTACTTGTGGTCCCGCACCCCCTGTTCATGTTACCTGCGGACCTGCCCGCTTTGTCTCTAAAGGAGTGGATGTGGACCCCTGTGAAAGTAAAAAAGGTGCAAGTTTATTCTTAAAAACTTACTTTGGGTTAATTATAGATGATTCTAGAAGGAATCTTGATGTGGATGGTTCGCTCCTAGGTGGTTCACGCATCCCAAAACTGAAGAAGCTAATCCCTTGATGAGAGGAGCTTATCCCTTTGAAGGAGGGCTTTATCCCTTTGAAGGAGGACCTAGTAACTTCCGTCCATTGCACTATAAATTGAGGCATTCGGCTGGTTGCTATGGAGGTTAGAAGCTGAACATTTTTTAGGGTAAATGTTGTTGGAATTGAGACTTCCTAGTTAAGCTTGAGAGGAGAGATCACATATCTTTTGGCTTCATTGGGAAGAGAGTGAAACTTGTCAAAGTAGAGGAGACTTCTTGCTGGACCCTGGGAGGAGCTTGTACAGCATCAAGGCACCAAGGTTGTAAAGTTCTTCTTTGATTTAAGTTAATACAATCAGATTCATTTTTCTCAACAAATTGTCTTATGTGATTTGTTTCATGAATTCCTTGATCATCATGATAAGTATGCTTTATTATATTGGCTTTTCAGGTGCTATTTAATTTGTGTGCTTGTTTGTGTTTGTAGATTCTCTACAAGGGAGCTCATTTGAATCAATGGAGCGAGGCTTCCACAAACTTGCATTGGACCCAAGGTAGGCCTAAAACACTTGTTTGCCTATATTTATAAATTGCAATTTAGAGAAAGATAGAATTTGTTTGGTTTGCTTGTCGGTAGATAATTGTGGCTTCCACAAACTAGCACTGGACCCGAGGTAGGCCTAAAACATCTACTAGCCTTTATTTATAAATTTCATATTTAGAGAAAGATAGAATTTCTTTGGTTTGCTTGTTGCTAGATATCCATAGATACTAGGGAGGTCGGTCTTGTCCACAAGAATGACTTATCGGTCGACACCAATGACTCATGTGTCTTCATTAAATCTTCCATGATGCTTCTTGTCATGGCTATGTGATTTTCGAGATCCTATTGACCTAAAGCTTACCTTTCGAATAGATGATTCTTGTGTCTTAGAGTATCCTAGATCAGTTTTGATTCTTGAAGGCCTTCGAATATTTAGGATTTGATTTAGTCTCCTCATCCCTTCAACAATCTTTTTTCGTAGACTCTTCTCAGTCTTAGCTTTCTCAATATCAGTTCTCATAGAGACAACCTCTACTTCAAGACTCTGACAGTTCTCTTCCCATTCTTGAATAATGTCCTCAAGAACTTTTTCTTTTGGTTTGGCCTCCTCCAGCTCAAATTTCAAAGACAAAATATCATCTTTGGATATCTGTGATATCATTCCCCTTTTCAATTTAAGCAATTCTTGTTTCAATTGCTTGTTCTCCTCTTCTAGTCTCTCATTCTTTCCTTGTTTTTCTTTCAATAAAAGGACTAGGATATCCTTGCTCTTGATAGCTTCTTCAAGCTCTTCTTTTTTATATGAAAACTCCTGATTATAATAGTTATACATACCTTCTCTCCACGTTCCAACCATTCCTTTAGTTGCTTATTTTTCTTCCTTAGTTTCTTTAAATCATTGAGGGCACTAATGAGTTACCCTTCAAGGTCTACCACTCCTTCTTCCTCTTCAAAGTCCATAATACCCTACTTTTGGAGTCTATTTCAAGGGCCATAAGAAAATACTTCTCTGACTTATTCTCTGATGAGTCTTCACAATTTGAATCTAGTGCTAAGATATCCTCTTTGGAGTAGAACCCCTTCTTATAGGGATTTTTCTTCCGATGTATCTCAGATTTCTTTCCAAATTTTAGATCTTCTTCCCTTTTAGCATTTTCTTTATAAGGGAAATTAGAAGAGAAATTTCCAACTCTTCCATAGTTAAGACACTTAAAGGGAAACATCCCTTTATATTTTCTTGAACCACGCTTCAGTTTTATGGCTAGTTGAGCCAACTCTTGTTCATATTCACAACTAGATCAATCTTGATGATATTGTTGGGTGTTGTTATTGGGAAATCTAGTGTCCACTTGGAGTTGCTAGTCCCACTAAGACTGGTAGCTATCTTAGAAACAAACAAACTAAAACTACTTTAATTTTCCTTTATGAGAAGTAGATAAGAGTGGAATGAAGGATGCCAACCTCAGTCTTGCGCTTGGTTCCTCGCTCAATTTCTCTCCCTTTTGACAGATCCTTGTCACTTCTCCTTCATCTACCCAGCTTCAAAGAGCACCTGTGGAATCAAAGTAGCATAATACTATCGAAGAACAGAGATCTACAATCATAAACAATATAGGACCAGATGTATATTGACCACCCAAATGCATATACCATCAAACATACAATAATGTAGAGGAAAACTTGAATAGCTTGTTTAATATCAAGAATAGCAAAGAGGATTACAACTAATTGTTCTGACCCAGTGTCATCCTCCGGCATGAAATCCCTTCTTTCACCTCATGAAAAGCTTAGATCACCCAACACTATGATATTCCAACAAGAAACCAACAACACTTCCTTACAAGATACAAAATTCCAGCCCCTGGATCTCTGGGATGAGGCAACCATATATAGATGATTGCAGGGGGGTGAGTCAGCTACTGGGATCTTGATTAGTGTCCTCTCTTTGACAGTTCTTGGTTCCACTTGGAGATTGACGATCTCTTACTCATCCCTGGGCGAATTCAGAGAGGCAAGTGTCACAAGAGAAGTTTCTGGAAGATTCCATGATCATCCGCCTCGTAAACCATCTCTGCCATTTGTCCACTCTCACCCATAGTACCCTACAAAAGGGCTTTTCAGTATGTATTGCACCCTTTTCATTGGGCAGGTGGGATGCATCGTACCCTTAGCACTGAGCAACATGTATGGTCCAGTTTTGACCAGTTCTGAGCAGTTTCCTGTGGAGAACTTCTGGGAGATGATGTAATCAGCTGGCCTTGTTACTTTAGGGTATGAAACAACACTTTTAGGGACTTAGGATCCCTTGGTTTATGGACGTGTTTGATTGGGGTTGTAGTGCCCAAAAATGTCTATAACAGTTGCCCCCTAAAGCATGAGGTCATTAATCTTCTGATGTCAGGTGAAATGCTTTATCAGGAGGATCCGAAGTTTTTTCGAGCTGGAACGCGACTTGTAATAAGATACAATACAATACATTATCTTCATAATATTTTTCATGATCTAGCTGAGGCGAGCATTCCCATGCTCAGCTTTATAAATTCATTTTCATGTAGATAAGACAGACAACCGTCTGTGCGGGAGACTGATGATTATAATAGAGTCATCATCCTTTGATTCGGATGATCATCTGTACAGCAACAATGTAAATTTGATGTCTTCATTTTCATTAATATATCGCAGCTCGGATGGATGAAACAAGATTTGAGGTCTTCAAACTTGTTCAATCTTCACTCGGAGTACAAGTAGATCCATGTGAAAGATGTTCTGGAGTCGAACATGGAAAGACATCGCCTGATTGCCGGCCAATGATGTAAGCTATTAACAGGCGCAAGAGGAATCACCGATAATGATGATGACCCTCAAGGTACTACAGTACAATTCGCATGGCGTGAATAAGGGACTTGGCGTCGAACACCACGGAAAATCTTTCGGTCGAAGGCCATTGATGTAAACCTGTCATCGGAAGTGAGAAACTTGGCATTGAGGCATGCAAGCTTCAAATTACTAAAAGGGTTGTTACTAAGTCGACTTCTTAGATAATGAGCTAATGTTGACAAGAAGCGACCCGTCGTAGGAGGGCCTTAATGAATCCCACATCTACGACACAGAATGGAGTAAATGATTTTGGAGGTGAAAACGATATGATGATACAGGGTTCAGGGTGGCAGTCATGAAAGAATGGAGCGTGAATGTATTGCAGCGGATGAGACACAGGTGAATTCTCTTAGCGACTTCTCTTAAACATATCGGTGACATTGACATGGATGGGTAGTGTTAACCCCAAATATGGATGGTGTGATGGACCAATGGTGATATGACCACTGAACGGAACAAACCAACCCGACTTGAATGCGGAGTGAAAGTGTCATGTTCAAGAGCAACTTGCTACCAATAAAGTTTCTTCAAGTTTTCTTCCCAATTTTTCCCCAGTCATTGCTGACCAGTACCTCTTTATTTTTGTCAAGCTTGAGGAGGATAACATATGCTTGTTCTATAATTTTCCCTTCGGGCAAACCCGTCGCTATATTTTAACGAGCCTAGAGACAGTGAAACGCGTTCTTGTCTGTATGGACAACTTTGTTGCTATTTGATTTTAACGAGTTTAACGACAAAGATAACTCGGTCCTTTTCAATTTTCGCGAGTCTGAAAGGGACGTAAAGGAAACTCCAATAATCCTTTTTCATCATATAATCCCTTAAGTCTGAAAAAGTATAAAATAATACAACAGGGATGAATTTTCAGTAATTTTAACGAGCCGAACAAGACAAGTGCTCGATCTTTTTCTGTAATAATCCCTCAGGTCCAAAAAGATTAAAATCTAGAGGAGGGATAGCACTTCCGGTTGCTTTAATGAGCTAGAGAGGCCAATCGCTCAGAAATATTTTTATATTTTACGAGTCAGGTGAAAAGAGCTTAAAGGAGACTTGTTTTTTAGGAACGAGTGATAATTTCAAGTAGCAGCTGGTTCCAAGTAAGGTTTGGAATTTTCCAGTCACGACAGTGTCACAAGGATGGCTAACAGGATCACTCTTCGCAGTTGTTCCTCAAAAAGGGGCAAACAATCAAATGGAGGTGAATGATCGGCTAAAACAGAGTGGAGGAGATGATGAGAACATGACCAGGGCTCAAAAGCTGATGATAATGCATTCACAATGGTTATTTACTGGAAATTGGTTGATTTTTTAATGAGCTTAAACTCTAGGGGAACGTTTGCTCATTGCTTATGTTTAACTTTTAACAAGCTTGAACTCCACATAAAAACTGCTCATGCAAGTCGTATAATAAGGATATCTCATTTAAGATGCCATTTTTTATGGAGCTTGCACCTTTCAAAGCTTTGCCCTGGATCCTTTCATTATACAAGCTAGGAGTGGCTAATCCTATGAGTTTAAAGGGTTTGAGAATCTACAAACTAGGAAAATAAATGGTCGCTCTTCACTTGCATGCAAAAAGGTTTGCATGCCCCCAGGTATAGTGAAAAATTTCCAGGTTACCATATAGAAGTTCCTGTTTTTGCAAGATAGTTTCCATCCACACCGCAGATAGAAACACTTCCTGGCTTAGTCCATCTAGACCAGGGTGGTTCTAAATCACAACCTCCTAACCTTGACGAAGGAATCTTATTCTGGTCCAATTCTGGATGGGTATCAAACCAGTCATTTTCCTTCGCAGAAACCTACTCTATACCTAGAGTTTCCCTGGCGGAGCAGGCGAGGGTGCATGCCCCCTGGGATTCATTCGTGTCCTCCCGAATCACTTGTGCTCATCAGGTCGATGGATTGGATATTGATGAGACATTCCTTGCGTGAAAAGACCATTTAGGTATGGTATTTGACTATTAGCTATGTGTGAGCCGGGAAACGATAGCTGGTCTATGAGCTTGACCACTCTGCCTTCATGCAGAAAACACATTACTCTAAAGAGTGAGGAGACAATGGCTTCCATGCAATAAATATAGTCACGCCCAAGGAGTAGATTATAATCTAGAGGTCCTCGGACTACCATTACGTTCATGTAAATGGTTTTCCTTCTCAACATTATGGGCACATTGGGATGGATCCCTAATGGTCAACTGGTTCCTTTGTCGAAGCCTGTCAGATTTCTCATCTCAGGCAGAAGCGATGGCGAACCAAGTGCTTCCCAAGAAATTGAGGAAAGGATACTCAAAGAAGCCCCTTCATCTATGATGGTACCGACCATGATCATTTTGTAAGCTTGTACAATGATTCAGAATGGTACATTGGCCGGTACCTGGGGTCTGCCTAGTAGATTCCAATCAAAAGAAACGACTAGGTTTCTTGGAGGTGGTACCGAATAAACGACCGGATATGAATCTCACGAACTTCCTTCCTGTGGTAAAGGAACGGGTAGACTACCCCCATGTTCATCGGAGTCTATGTTTACGAAAGGAATTTGGATGGTGTCACTTTCATTCTCTTCAGTGATTGTGTCATCTAAATATGGACCTTTCGAAGATAAGACTAGGTCAACTGCTGACTCAACCTTTTGACTTTCATCTGGTATGGGTTCATTGGGTTTATCTTCAATGGCAGATGCTTCGACCAACCACAATGGCGTGTCAGTCAGATTTTCAACCAGTGATGGACTCAGCAAGAGTTTCTTATATCTAGGAGGAAGCTATAACGGTGAAGCCAGACGGTCATCCAAAACTATTTTAGCTTCATCTAGTAAGGGACAATGGTGGACAACGTGATCGCCTTCACACAGTTTACAAGGAAATTTACATTTCCTTTTCGTCCAAATGCTTCGCTTTCACTAGTTGATGGTGTACTTTCAACATGGTCTTCAAAGGTTGATGATACTGGGTTGTGCAAACGAGGAGACTAGTCCCTTAAGGTTCGAGGGATGGAGGGACAATCTCGGTGGTAGTGGTCTCCTTTACAAATGACACATGGATATTTAGGCTTAGATGGTGCAGTGTGTGGATTTTCACTAGATGACGCCTGGTTACCCCTTTTCACCTTTGGCTCCTTCTTCTTCTTCTCTTTCTTCTCCTTCCCCTTCTTCTCCTTCTTAGTTACTTGATTTTGGGCCTTACCGGCTTTATCAAGCGAAGAGGAAGGAGGAGAGGGAGAATCAGATGAAGTATAAGCTTGGGGGGTAACTTTAGTATCATCCAGTTGCTAACTTGATTTTTCAGGAATCACAGTGTTCTGAATGACGGAGGTTGAGAAGAGCCATATTAGCAAGCCAATCATCAATCTTGGAAGTGACAATGTGGCCATATGAGGTGCACCAACATCTCCCCAAGAGGAGAAAGGACTAGGATTTCCCCCATGGGGAAATCCGTGGTTGGTGGACTCCATTTTCCTCAACCTAAGACCAACGTGGGAATGGTGATATTATTCTGATTAAAATAAATTTTAGACGCTTTGACACAACTTGTTTTTTCAATTTTTAAGAGTCGAGAAAAAACAAAAGATGACTCTAGCCACCTTCGATTTTTAATGAGCATGAAGTGACAAGTGCTCAGATGGACCTTTTCCTTTAAGGAGTCTTAAAAGGAACAAAAGAGACTACTCTGGAAATCTAGACTGAGGGATTACCAAACCAATCGCAAAACAATAGAATACTTTTTACAGTATGGCAGTCAATCTTCCCGAATGTTGTGTTCAGTGCATTGCGATCGATAGGGCGGCAGACACGGCTTCCTATGGATAAACGATATAGCCTATTGTGGTATCCCAATATATACTTGATGGTACGTGGGAGCACAAGTCTGTACTGGCACTTGTCATCTCAAAGAGGAGGAATCAGCCAACCAACAGTGAAAGCGACAGTTACCAGGCTTTATGACGCCCGAATATGTCTCTAGCCTAGACTTTTAGATGTTGTGCGTTAGGTTCCAAAGCGTTTTTAGGTTCATTAAATTTATTTTACAGTTGATATTTCTTAAGAAATTTTCCTTTCAGGTTCACTGCATGTAGATTTACAATTACTAAAATGCAATCTAAGATGATAAACAATCGTTTAATCTTCTTTTTGCAATGAAAATCCTAGCTACTAAAGAAAGAGATATTATATTCTTTCAACATAGAGCAGAGAGCACACACTAGATGCACTATCCTAAATCAAACCAACAAGCAATCTAAATGCAAATGAACATGCATGTATTTTTTTTAGCTTTCTTAATGTGTGAATGACAAGAAGAATGCTACGTACAAATCCAAATTATCTTTTCAAAGCAACAGTACTAAAAAATTTATCTTCAAAAATGAAAGGAAGATAATGACGACACTTTACTATTTTGAATTGAAAACTGCTTTCAACACTTGAAAAACTACTAATTCAAATCAAATACAAGAGTAATTGTATAATCGACCATCAAGAATAATATAATTCTTTTCTTTGACTGAAAACGACACTTGCGACACTTTCAAATCAAAAGATGACAGTTCGACTATGCTACTACTTTGTAAAAGAGAACTGAAAATGGCAGAAAATACATAAAAACATTCACAGTTATTTGCACAACAGAGGGCGAATGATGGAGAGGAAGGGGGTTTCCACAGTGGTATACTAATCACAGACAGAAAACCCCTAAATAGAGCTGAAGAGAGTGAACACAGAAACCAAAATCTCAGAGCAGAATAGGTCTTGTCTGATCAGTGCACCTGTAACACAGGGAAAGTGTGATGCAGCGCACCTACTACACACGGGAAGTGTGATGCATCCAAATTCCCAAGAGTAAAAGGTGTGATGGTCCAAGGACAAGACTTCAACTGGGTTCTGGGTCATTGTTTGCAACTCAGTTTAGGGATTTAGGCGAGGCAAGTGATGTACAGTAAATAGAAATCACTGGGGCTGATCTAATGAGGTTACTAGAGCCACCACTAGGGAAATTAGAAAGTTTTCAAATCGATTGTTCAGTTTATAAACAAAACCTGGAGATAGACTGAAGCAGCATTGATCTACTTTGTACTTACATAGAAAATGCAGTTCGAAGGCTAGCTGGCTTGACTTCAGGCTCCATCTGTAAGTTTATAAAATAAACAAATATAGACAAACAAACAATCTATTCTCTCCCTAGTGGCGTCACCATTTTGTTATCGGGAAATTGAGTGTCCACTCAGAGCTTGCTAGTCCCACTAAGACTAGTAGCTATCTTAGAAATAAACAAACTAAAACTACTTTCGTTTTCCATTATGAGAAGTAGATAAGAGTGGAATGAAGGACACCAACCTCAGTCTTGTGCTTGCTTCCTTGCTCGATTCCTCTCCCTTTTGACAAATCCTTGCCACTTCTCCTTCGTCTACCTAGCTTCAAAGAGCACCTTTAAAATCAAAACAGCATAATATTATTGAAGAACAGAGATCTATAATCATAAACAATATAGGACTAGATGTATATTGACCACACAAATGCATATACCATAAAACATACAAGAATGTGGAGGAAAACTTGAATAGCTTTATTAATATCAAGAATAGCAAAGAGGATTACGACCAATTGTTCTGACCCATCGTCATCCTCCAGCATGAAAGCCCTTCTTTCACCTCATGAAAAGCTTAGACCACCCAACATTATGATATTCCAGCAAGAAACCAACAACACTTCCTTACAAGATACAAAATTCCAGCCCCTGGATCTCTGGGATGAGGGATCCATATATAGATGATTGCAAGGGTTGAGTCAGCTTCTAGGATTTTGGTTAGTGTCCTCTCTCGATAGTTCTTGATTCCACTTGGAGATTGATGATCTCTTACTCATCCCTAGGTGAATTCAGAGAGGCAAGTGTCACAGGAGAAGTTTCTAGAAGATTCCATGATCATCCACCTCGCAAATTGTCTCTGCCATTTGTCCACTCTCACCCATCGCACCCTACAGAAGGGCTTTTCAGCATGCATCGCACCCATTTCATTGGGCAGGTGGGATGCTTCACACCCTTAGCACTGAGCAACCTGTATGGTCCAATTTTGACTAGTTCTTAGTAGTTTCCTGTGGAGAACTTCTGGAAGATGATTTAATCAGCTGACCTTGTTCCTTTAGGGTATGAAACAAAACTTTTAGGGACTTAGGAGCCCTTGGTTTATGGACATGTTTGATTGGGGTTGCAGTGCCCAAAAATGTCTATAACAGGTGTGGAGCCTGATTATCTTCTGTATTCAAAGGTCCCAGCCAGATGTATACCTCAAGAAGATTATACACCCCTCCACGTGGGGGGGTGGGGGTAGTGCGGGGGGGACTTGTCTCCCCCGTGGGGGTTTGGGGGCCAGCGGTCCCTTGGTGGGGGTTCGGTGGCAGTGCCCCGAAGCTAAAAATAGATGTAAAATTGCCTTGTAAAACTCTAGTAATTTCTAGTCATTCTGGTTCATTCATTAGGCGAATGATCTAATGGTAGAGGTTATGTTTAGTTTAGGGTTTTTTTCCTTAGAAGGAAACCCCTCACTATATATAAGGGAATTGTATTGCATCTATGTATATATATATTCTGAGTGAAGAAGAGAGAAGAGATTGAGAGTGAAGAGGGAGTTACAACAGATCTGTTGTAGGTTGTATCTCTTCAGTTTGCTGGATAACATAAAAAGAAGGACTGGTTGTTTCTGCGTGAATGTAGCCCAAACTGGGTGAACCATGTATATCTGTGTCTCTCTCGTTTTATGCGTTTTCTATGTTTATATTTCGACAATATTTTATGTGTTTCATTGCTTTGTAATATATAATTTTATAAACAGATATTTGTTCTCCTTTCCCTTCCTAGATACTTTGAATGCTGCTTCCTTTGGTTCATACTTTTCTATTCCTACTCTCATCTCATAGGTTGTGAAAGTACCATGCAGCTAATCCATCTTGAGATTCATCAAATTGGCCATTTCCTCAATAGCTGATATTTTTGCATTAAATCTCATGGGTATAGATCTTAATACTTTCTAAACAATCATCTATTCCATGAACTATTCATCAAGTCCTCTAATAATACTAGTCACTTCATCAACTCTGACGGGGTAGTCTTCTATGCTTTAATTCTCATCCATTCTCAATATTTCAAACCTCATTCTGAAGGTTTGAAGTTTCGCTTGCTCGACTTTGTCATCTCCTTCATGACTTTGGTTAATTTTTACCCACACTTCCTTAGCAGACTTACAATGCATAAATTTTACAAGTTTGTATTGAATAAGACCAACGAGAATTGTATAATTGGCTTTACCACTGCTCAAATATAATTTTTTTCCATCTACGTCAGTGGGAGGAATATCAGGGACAATGTTTTCTACCAATAGTGAAGACCAGACATGTACTCCTAGGGACATAAGATACGGTTCCATTCTCACTTTCCAAAAATAATAGTTGGTCCCATGAAAGGATCGTATCATAATTGAGTAGGCTTCTTGACTCTTGTGCCGATGAATAATTCTTTAGATATCTACCTTACACTGTTTAAACTATTTCTAAAGGAACTTTGTTTTGATACCAATTGTTGAAATAACGAATTGCTAAGAGGCAAGGGTGAATAAGTAACTAATAAGATCTATTATTTTCCTTATTATGCTTATAGTCCATTCTTATATTCTTTTACTTTTGAGAGAATACATTCATTAAAACAATGAACCAACAATATTTTAGACCCACAAGTTCAAACAACAATCACATGAGCATCATACATTTGACATAGTGTCTTTCATAGTGGAAACCCAAAGGGGAAAAGCCACCAATTGTTTGTTTTGTTAATGATGTAAGTTAAGCACCCAGTTAATTACATCAATTTGTTTGTGAGTACACACTCATAGGAGGCATTGACCCCCTTTCAGTTAACAAGCACCAAATTTCCAAGAGGCACCAACCTCTTTTATTATTTACTAGAACCCACTAGCAAGAAGCACCAGCTTCCTCTTTTTGTAGATCCATGTCTAGCTTACTAGAAGCACCATGTGAAGCACCAACTTCACTGATTTTTTGCAAGAACCAACTTGCAGCTCCTTGGATTTATGTAAGCACCAACTTGCAGGAGGCACCAACGCCTAAGCCTTGTCAAGAATTGACTAGAGAAGGAATCACCAACTTCTTGTATGTAGGCTCTAACCCACACTTAAATTGGAACTCATTGTTCTCTGTAATTTGACAGCCACTTTGCCTAATATCAGCTCTGTTCTCTACCTGCTCTGCTCAATTTGCAGCATCCTACTGATCTTATCAATAATATTCACTCATCATAGTCCAAAATCTTCCCTATTCTCTTCTCTTCATCACCATGAACTCAGTTCTCGACCTTCTATCTCTACACAAGAAGCTAAGACCTTTATCACAAAGCACAGGTAGGTTTAGCCTTACTCACAACAATGTAAGAAAGTTTCACCTTACACATAACATAGCCAACTATGACCTTTCTCAAACAACGCACAAGAAAATTCCACCTTACACACAAGAAAGACAACTACGAACTTGCTCACACAATGCACAGGCAACTTCTGACTTACACAGAGCAGAGGCAACTACGATCTTGCTCACATAGTGCATAGAAAACTTTCACCTTATAGAAAGAAACACAACTCTCGGGTTCTCTTGCATATTCATAGGAACTCTTGGTCTCTCTCTACAAAACAAGCTCTTACTCAGCCTTACACATCAGTGCACACACTAAGAGATTTTCTGCTTAGCTCTCTAGAAATTATGTTGATTCCCCCCACATTGCTCATCTAAGCTCCTCGGTATTTTCCCTTTGCTGCAGCCCGATCAATGTTGCCACTCTATCCTTTATTGTTAGGTCCCTATAATACTAGTGATTACCCCATTACTATTGTAGTTGTATCCCTTATTAATATTGTTGAACCCCTATTGTCCCCATATTTTTATCACTATGCCCCATAGAATCCCTCTATTGTTATTTTTGTGGCTTTATAATATTATTATTAGGTCGGTTGAGTTATATTGTGACTCCACAGACTCCTATATATAGAAAGGATGTCTTGTCATTTGAATCATCCAAGAATTGCTCATTTGTGTAATATAAAGGAGGTTGCCCCCTTGAAGAGGCTAAAATCTAAGGTGTTGATCTCTCTATTCTATCTTTTTGTGACCTGGTTTCATAACATTTGGTATCAGAGCTTTGGATTCTAGGGTTTCGCTGCTCCAAATAGGTCATCGTGGCATTTTTGCTATCACATTTTTTCTGCGATGTTTCAAAAGTGAAAAAAAAAAACCCATTTGAGACAAAATCGTACTCAACCTCAGGTTCAAATTTCATAGCTTTCGCGCTATATTTGCGGAGATATGATCTGAGGAAGTTGGTCTTTTTCCAGACTCCTGAATTACATTCCAAACAGGTGACCCGAGTAAAATCGTCATAACTTTCTCTCTGAGCATTGGATTGAAATTTTGTAAGAAGGTACAAAAATAGGACGGACTGTAGTTTCTTGAAGATATTTTCAGAGCCATTGGTTGAAACAGTGACACGTGGCACTTCATACAAGTTCACTCTTCTAGGAAGGTCTATAATCAGGTCATCTTGGGAGATTGTCCATAACTCTTTCTTGGAGAATCCAATTTCGATCAGACTGGTGGCATTGGAAAGAGGATGTAGAGGGCTACTATAGGTTACAATTTTAGAACTAGATGATCCGAAATTACAGAGATACATCAGATTCAATATCAAGCTCCTATAAAGTGAAAAAAGGTGTGTAGTTTTTTTAAATTTTTTCTTAATCTTGGTTTGATAAATTAGTTTGAAGGAATTCAAAGGGCATAGTAAAGCATTATTGTTGGTAATTGATGCCCTGAGGAAAGAAAATGCAAACACCTAGTAAGCAACCTAAAATCTCTAGCATGACTCATGAAGAAGAGGAAGAAATGCAACATGAAATATCAAAATTATGAGACCAAGTGCAACAAGTGTCACTTGCACAAAAAGTAACAAAATCTAAGATGAAATATGTAGAAGCTAAGATGGATGGCATGGAAGCTAAGATGAATGGCATGGACACTAAAATGGATGACATGGATGATGAGATGGAAGAATTGAAGATAAATATAAATAAGTTGCTACAAGAAATGGTCACTAATGGTGAAAGGGTAGTAAAGGAAACTCATGATGAGAACAAAAAAAAATTAATCATGATTCCATAGACTCTAATGTTGGATCAAAGACCCACCATATTCCAAAAATCGATATGAAGAAGTTTGATGGCAAGGAT
Organism: Pinus tabuliformis; assembly: GCA_031772625.1. Classification (NCBI taxonomy): domain Eukaryota; kingdom Viridiplantae; phylum Streptophyta; class Pinopsida; order Pinales; family Pinaceae; genus Pinus; species Pinus tabuliformis. The sequence goes on from CM062819.1 coordinate 378,632,039, forward strand.
CCCACAACACAGATATTGTAGATCGAGCAATTTTTCGATCTCAATAATGTGCAAAACACACAAAAGGTATGTATTGCAACTTTATATTTGGAACCAAATCAGTTTGTACGTTATCAATGGCTTTGCTCTCGTAAACAAATTATCACTTGGGCAATTTTTACGGATGAATTGACAGCACATTCTGAGGATACAAAAAGAAACCCTTTTTTTAGCCAATTGATAAGTCTCAAACAAAACGGTTCAATAATGGAGCATATTGAGGAGTTCCAAAAATTGAACATAAGGGTAAAAAATATTCCAGAGGAGCATAGGATTGATATGTTCATAGGGACTTTAAAGAATAATATCCAACATGATGTTTACCTTTGGGAACCTGATTCATTAGAGAAGGCATTCAGGTTATCAAGGAAAATGGAAAGCAAAATTATGGCAACCAGGAAGCATACTAGTCACAACTATAAAGATGGAAGTGTTGTTACCCCTAGCCTTTCACAACCAATAAGGTTGACACCACAACAATTGGAAGAAAAAAGAGCAAAAGGGCTTTGTTACAGTTGTGATAGAAAATACACTAAAGGTCATAAGTGTGCTGAGAAGAAATTATTATACATAGATTGTGAAGAGGAAGAAGAAAAGGAGCAAGAAAGGTCAAAGGAAGAGGATATACTCTAGGAACAAAGCCTAGATAAAGAAGAAATGAATCTGACCATATCTTGTAATGCATTGGCTAGAATTACCACTCCTCAAACCATCAAGATAGAAGGACAAATCAAGAAGAAAAAGGTAATAGTGTTGATTGATTCAGGAATACCCACAATTTTATTCATTGTAAGGTAGCAAAAGAATTGAATTGCTTCCTATATCCAGTAGCAGAGTGTCAAGTGATCATTGCAAATGGAGGAACGATAAATTTCTCTGGAAAGTGCCATAATATCAAGCTATCCATGGGAGAATATGTATTGACTAGCCCAATGCTTTCCATTCCAATGGGAGGTTCTGATGTTGTACTAGGAGTCCAATGGCTACAATCCTTGGGTACAATAGCTTTTAATTTTCAAGAAATTTTCATGAAATTCTCTGCCGAAGGAAAGGAAGTTGAATTAATGGGTATTGCAGGCAAACCGGGAAAGATAATCAGCTCTAATGGTATGACAAAGCTTCTAAGGAAAGAACAAATAGGTGTAATTGCTCAATTATGTTCGCTAGATATTTCCACATCGGAATCATCTATTTCTCATGATCTCCAAAAAGTATTGGACAATCATTCCAAGGTATTTGAGACTCCCAAAGGTCTCCCACCTATTCGTGATCATGATCATGCTATTCGTCTGATTCCAGGAAGTGATCCTCCAAACATCAGGTCGTACAGATATCCCTATGCCCAAAAGAGTGAAATTGAATGTATGGTTACAGAAATGCTAGAGGCTGATATAATTCAACCTAGTCAAAGTTATTTCTCTGCTCCAGTAGTATTGGTGCACAAGAAGGATGGATCATGGTGCATGTGTCTAGATTATAGGGAGCTCAACAAGCTTACTATTAAAGATAAGTTTCCCATTCCTGTCATTAATGAATTACTGGATGAATTGCATGGGTCAATTTACTTCACCAAGTTGGATCTTCACTCAGGATATCATCAAATCGGAATGAAGACTGAAGACATTCCGAAAACAACATTTAGAACTCATGAGGGTCATTATGAATTTTTGGTCATGCCTTTTGGCCTTACCAATGCACCTTCTGCATTTCAAGGTTTGATGAATTCCATTTTCAAACCCTTCCTTAGAAAATTTGTGTTAGTATTTTTTGATGATATACTAATCTACAAAAGTCTTGGAAGGATCATGTTGAACATGTTGACATGGTGCTACAACTATTGGAGGAGAAACAATTATATGCAAAAAGATCCAAATGTTTCTTTGGAGTACAAGAGGTGGAATATCTGGGCCATAATGTATCTCATGAAGGAGTTAAGGTAGAACCTAGCAAAATTAAAGCCATTAAGGAATGGAAAATCCCCACATCCATAAAGCATCTACAAGGATTTCTCAGGTTGAAAGGGTATTATCGCAAGTTTGTTAAGAATTATGTGAGAATAGTAGCACCTCTAACAACATTATTGAAGAAGATGCATTTTCATGTACTCCAGAAGCAACAAAGGCCTTCGAACATCTTTAAGAGGCAATGTGCCAAGCAGCAGTCTTAGCTACACCGGACTTCACAAAGACCTTTATTGTGGAATGTGATGCTTTAGGAAATGGAATTGGTGCTGTTTTAATGCAAGATGAAAGACCCATTGCTTTTGAAAGTCGTCCAATCAAGGGAAAGTTTTTCACAAAGCTATTTATGAGAAGGAAATGTTGGCAATACTACATGCACTTAAGAAATGGTGACCCTACCTAATGGGAAGACACTTCAAGGTAAAAACAGATCATGATAGCCTTAAATACTTTTTGTAACAAAGATTATCCTCTGAAGAGGAACAAAATTGGGTCACAAAGATGTTGGGTTATGACCTTTAAATCATCTACAAAAAAGGGAAGCAAAATGTGGTGGCAGATGCACTCTCAAGAAAGGATGAGGATGTGGAAGAATTGTTGTGCGCCATTTCTATTATCCAACCAGATTGGATAAACAAAGCAAGGGAGGAATGGAAGAATGATGAAGAAGTATGGGCACTTATTCGAAAGTTACAACAAGATTCCAGTACATCTGATACATTTAGGTGGAAAAATGATTCGTTATGGTACAAAGATCGCTTATACCTCTGTAAGAATTCGCAACTGAAAGAAAAAATTCTTATGGAATTGCACACTTCTCCCTTAGGATGGCACTCAGGATTTTTAAAAACATACCACAGGGTTAAGAAGGAATTTTTTTGGGATGGCCTTAAATTGGATATTCAAAAGTTTGTGGCAGAATGTTTGGTTTTCCAACAAAATAAAGTTGAAACAATTAAGACCCCGGGTCTATTACAACCTTTATCCATTCCAAGCCAACTTTGGGAGGAGGTTTCGATGGATTTTATCACAGGTTTACCCAAGCCTGAGGGAAAGAGTGTCATCATGGTGGTAGTTGACAGACTTACCAAGTATGCACACTTTTGTGCATTATCACATCCATTTAAAGCCAATACAATTTCTACTACATTTATGGAAACAATTCAAAAGCTACATGGAAACCCAAAGATTATTGTAAGTGATAGAGATCCCATTTTCACTGGAAATTTTTGGATAGAATTATTTTCTTGTCTTGGTACTCAGTTAGCTCATAGCTCATCTTATCATCCTCAATCTGATGGGAAAACTGAGATAGTAAACAAATGTTTGCAAGGATATCTTCGTTGCTTTGTATTTGATAAACAAACACAATGGGTCAAATGGTTGTCTCTGGCTGAATGGTGGTATAACACTTCCTTCCATACAACAACAAAAATGACCCCATTTATGGCACTTTATGGATATCAACCACCATCCATCACATCATATTTAATAGAAAATTCTAAGGTTCAAGTAGTGGAACATCACATCGAACATCAACAACAAGTCCTCCAACTCTTAAAGGATAACCTTGTGTTGGCACAGAATAGAATGAAACAACAGGCAGATCAACATCGCAGTGAAAGAAGTTTTGATGTAGGTGATTGGGTATTCCTACGGCTACAACCATATAATAAAATGTCCCTCAAGAAAGCTAAGAAGGATAGTAAATTATCACCAAAGTATTATGGTCTGTACAAGGTGTTGCAAAAGATTGGTACTATGGCATACAAATTGGAGCTTCCTATAGCGTCTCGAGTGCACCCAGTTTTCCATGTTTCATGTTTAAAGAAGGTTATAGGCAATAAGCTCTCAGTTCAAACAATATTACCAGAACTTGACGAGGAAGGAAAAATTATATTGGAACCGGAAGAAGTCACAGAAGCAAGAACTCGAAAACTACGAAATCGATCAATTTCGAAGTATCTCATCAAGTGGAAGAACTTATCCACTGAAGATTCCACATGGGAGGATGAGAATTTTATACAGAAGGATCTAGAACTACTCAAGCGTTGAGGACAACACTTTTGAAGGAGAGGGGCATGTTAGGTCCATATAATACTAGTGATTACCCCATTACTATTGTAGTTGTATCCCTTATTAATATTGTTGAGCCCCTATTGTCCCCATATTTTTATTACTGTGCCCCATAGAATCCCTCTATTGTTATTTTTGTTTCTTTATATTATTATTGTTAGGTCGGCTGGATTATATTGTGACTCCATAGACTCTTATATATAGAAAGGAGGTCTTGTCATTTGAATCATCCAAGAATTTTTCATTTGTGTAATGTAAAGGAGGTTTCCCCCTCAAAGAGGCTGAATTCTAAGGCATTGATCTCTCTATTCTATCTTTTTGTGAGCTGGTTTCATAACATTTATTCACACTATATGAGTGTACCTCAAAATGGCTTTTCCATTTTGATGTTATGTATGACTTAGTCTCTGCCATTGGATTAACCATGAGAATGGGAACTTGACAGTTTCTCCATGCTAAGAATGAAGTCTTAGTCGACTTGCACACTTTGACCAGGCACAATCCTCTCTATGTGCAACTCTCCTATTAGTGAGGCTCTCCAAACTTATTCATGGTTTCACACAGTATTGGTTGTACCTGGGCATAGATTCTTTGTGGACTTAGGAATGGCCTTCCTTTGCACTGTTGCATTTCCTATCTATTTCTTATCACAGTGTAGAGACAGTGATCAACCTTTCAGTCCTTCATCACCTTATTGCGTGGAGCTTTATACTAAGAAATTAATTCTCGGATGACCTGGGAACAACTTCAGGGTCCCATACCTTCATTTAACTCACTAGAGACATGAATTAGAGCATAGTGATGGCTTGTCTCCCATCAAGGTAGACCCAACACTCTTTCATGTAGGTCATGGTCCTTGTTTCCTTAACCCATCAATCTTTGATAGTCCTCATTACTCCTGAGACCAACTCCTTTTTTGCTACATTCAATCTCGTAGCTACCTACCCATATGCCTTTAAATCTATCTACTGTGCTATCAAAGAAATTCCACAATGTCACTCCACAGTGGTACAATGCTCCTATCGAGGCCCATCCTCCTTTGGTACCACTCTGTACACTTAGCTCTATGGGTTTACATGACCAAGATCCTACCCAATATTGGAAGCTCCCTCCATTAAATATTTTCAATAACCAACTACTGTGAAGTTCCAATATCCTAATCCTCTAGTTTTTGAGCTCCTTCTACTTAGTCCTTACCATGCTTCTCACCATAGGACCGCTTCCTCTAACCTACCTCTTAGCATTAAGGTGATTAAGCCTTTAGAATCCTATCGGGGGCCATTCTCACTTTGTTACTTGCCATGTTCCCTTGGTTCTTTGATCTCTCATGACTTTGTCCCAACCCATTACGGGAAGCCCTATATATCATAACTTTTCCAAAATCTGACTGTTATAGTGTTGTGATGCCTTCAACTTCCCATTGTTGACTTCTGATATAACACCATCACTCAACGTGGTGACTCCTTACTAGTGACATCTGTTAATTGGTTCTGGCCCATTAGCCTACCCAATAAGGTTGAATGTTCCTCCCACGTGCCATACCATACTTCCACATCATGATGATGGCATCTGCCACTGTACAATATTGGAGCCAATCATATCATCCCAAGTGTCCTTATTAGAGCCAATCACATACTTCCATGTGTCCTCATTGGAGCCAATCATATTCTACCATGTGTTATGTTAGAGGGAAGAGAGGAGGACCCGTCAACCTTGGTTTTGCATTGAAATCCTTTGTTAATTCTCTTTTTTCTTCCATTGGTGCTTTTAAAGGCTTATCGACACTTACTGATATCACCACTTTTTAAATGTTCTTCACTTGCCAAAGTTCTGATTTTGCAATCTTCTCTATGTTGATGTTCTAATACCCTGATCTATAAGATTTCGATATCCTCCAACCGCTGATATTCCAATGCGCCGACATGTTGATCTTCATGGTTCTGATAGCCTGCTACACTGGTACGCTGACCTTCGATCGTCGATGCACCAGTATGTTGACCTCTGATTGTTGATGCGCTGATATGATGACCAATGATCATCGATGCGCCAATATACTGATGTACCAATCTCTATTATCCAGGACCTCTGATATTCTAGCCTTCTTAGGACTTGAAGTCCATGATCATTGGCAAGCCAACACTTTTGATCTAGGAGTTTATTTTTGGACTTCCAAATATCATTGAAAAGCTCTTGTAGAGCACTTTCGAATAGAGAGGGTTTGATGTATTCTTTGAGGCCATATGATACCTCTAAGATGGCTCCAAAATATCTGAGATTATTATTCTCCTTGACTCTTTGTACAACTTTAATCATAACCACCAAGGTGATCCTTTTCATGAAGCTTGCATCTACCATGTAGTTCCTTCTAGGCCATCACTACCAACATCTGTTGTTCCAAGCATCCAAGATAATTTGGTTGACATCAATTCTAAAACTCCTGCCAATGGTTAGGAAATGATCTTGCAAGCAGTTAGGCAATGCCAACTAACCAACACATCTACCCAGCATGACTATTGACATCGATGCCAACACACTTGGAGATGCCTTCACTAGGCCACTAGCCATCCAAACAATGGAAACTATCCAACAGCCCCCCCAGGGAGGTCCTACCACCTTCTGGTATACCAAACATTACATATACTCTAGAGGGAACCATAAGAGAGGATGAGAAGAAATCAAAGAGGAAATATTATACTGATAAAACTTCTCCTAGGGTACCTCCCCCATGCACCCTTTGTGACATGATGGGAAAGTCTACCCACCAATTTTCAACATTGGATGACTTGAAGGTCATTGTTGAAGTACCTTAGGCACCCATTTCCTCTTCTCAATCACCTAGATAAAATTATAGTACATCTCACAACAAAGGCTAATGTATCAACCATCCATGTGTCATTTGTCAACAACTTGGACATTAAACACATCATTGTTTCGATCTCCCTCAATATCGAAATGTGTTGGTTTCATTATTCCATGGTACCATGTTTGTACCTCCCCTTGTAACCACCTTGAACATGTATGATTCCCTAAAAATATCTATTACATCACCTCTATGGTCAATAGACATGAATCACACCCATGTTATATTTTCCATAAAATCACCGATCTTTCTCATTCACTCCCATTTGTTATAACATATCAATGTAATCACATCATGGCTTTTATAATATATTCACATTTTTAGAAGAATAATGGCACCAAAAATATTACCTAATTCCCCAAGAGCACTCTCCTTGATGTTTCTCATTCGTTATCATTGATAAGCCATGTTGATTCCTCTAGCGTGATTCCCATGGCATGGGAGCATGTATGACAATCCTCTCCTAATTCATTATCCATAATTATAAATGAGATACTTACAACCCCTAGTATTTATGACATGCATGAACATATCTACTATATTTCTTCAACTAGAATAACGATGATTAAATCCATCATCTCATTGCTCCATAGTATTGAGATTAGTTCTTCAATTTCAAAGGTAGCAATATCAAGGACAACAAGGATGCAACCTATCTACACTATGTCTGCATCTCTTGGTCCTATGGTATCTAGTACAATATCATATCCTTGCATGTCCACTAGTACTTCTATGCACTAACCATTCTCTCATGACCTAGCAACACTTATGCCACTCTTTTCGAGCGTATTTAATTCTTAGGAAGACATCCTTAAGGGAATGATAAAATTTGATTGCTCATCAGATGCCATGTACCATTTCTCTTTATTTATCGTAGAAAAATATTTTAAATTGTTTACATCACCTACATACAATGTGTATGTAGTGGAAACAAAGGATTTTATCCCTACAAGAAATGTTGATTTTTTTAAAACCCCATGCTCATACTAGATGATTTTGAATAAGTTAATATTTTAAATATCTCACCTACCATCAAGGTTGACATTTCAACCATGCGTATAATTATTGAAGAGACCTCATTAGCAGAAGCATGTTCTCTAGATGAAGTAGCTGCTTACCTATATGGAAGAAGCAATCAAACATGAAATTGAAAAGCCACATAAGGATGGATTCATATATCCTATCAGATACATATATTGGCTTTCTAATCATGTACCTATAATGAAACAATATGGAAGATTATGAATATGTATTGATTTCCGAGATAAAAAAAAATCTCCCAAGGATAATTATCCCATAGTTTTCATTGTTTCTTATAAGATGACCAAGGCATTGACCTTCATGGATGGGTTCTTAGGCTATAAATAGATTCATTTACACCATAAAAAATAGTATAAGACTACTTTCACTACTCCTTGGGGCATTTTCACATATAAGGTTGCATTCTTTGGCCTCAAAAATGTTGGAGCCACCTTTCACCAAGTCATTGTAGGTTTTAACCCCATATAGAAATTACCTGCATACGAATTCTAGAAGTAGAAGATAAACAATGGCGAGAGCATAAAACATGAAACAGATATGCACATATATTTTCCCCTAGATCCAAAAACTAGGATTACCAAATTGAGTTTTCATTATATTCCTTTCAGTGTTACAATACATATATATAGATGTCGAATAATCCATAAACCCCAATCCATTAACCCTGGATTAAAGCACAATCACCGCTCCCTTGACCGGATCTACAAAATACCATGTATAGAAAACCATCATGCCCAAAACCATGTGTGAATCCAATGCAAAAAACCATAGGTAGGTCCACCCACCTAATATAGGGGCCAATTTTTCTTTTCCTGGGGTGCTTCTACCCCCCTGCTGCACCCGACGCAATGTACAAGGCAAGCTAATGCCCCCCCTGTGATCCTGCCACAGGTGGCGTAGTCATGGAAATAATATAACACACACCCAAAATTCTCCAACTTGTTTTTTCCTTTCCATATGGGTCCACATGAGAGCTTAGTCATTGGTGCAGCCTTGCAATGCCCATTGTTTCTCTACACCAATAGAACTTCTTAGTGCTCAGTTTGTCAATGAATCTACAACATTTTTCAAAGTTTCCACCTTTACCATCAACACCTTTTTATCCTCAACCATATCCCTTACAAAGTGATACTTAACCTTAATGTGATTTGTCTTTCAATGATAAGCAGGGTTCTTTGCCAAGAAAATTACACTTTGGTGGTCACAATCTATCCTTATAGCTTGATGTACTAAGCCCATACTTTAACACAATCTCTACAACTAAACTTCTTCCTTGCTTGCATGAGTCGCTTCCATGTATTCTTCCTCTGTAGTTTAAAGTTGCACTACAGATTGTCTCTAACTCATCCAATTGACTACAGCTCCAAATAGGTTAAACACATACCCAATTGTAGATCTTCTCTAATCTAGATCTCTAGCTCAGTTTGCATCAACAAAGCCATGGATGTCCAAAATTATGTTCAATCCTGGTCTTCCTTGGTAGCACAAACCCTAATCACCAGTGCCATGCAAATACCTGAAAACCTGCTTCACTACTATTCAATGCTCCTTTCCTAGTCTTGACATAAACCTGTGCAATACTCCCACTACATGTGCAATGTCTGGTCTAGTATAGACCATTGCATACATCAAGTGACCGACTGCACTTGCATATGGAACATGGGACATGTACTCTTACTCTTCTTGTGTCTTAGGACACTGTTAAATAGATAAATTTACACCTACAAGAATATAAAACTTCACCAGTTTACTATCATGCATAATAAACCTCTATAGTATTGTCTCAACATACTTCCTTTGGTTTGACGAGAGCTTCCTCTTTGCCCAATCTTGTTTAATTTCCATGCCCAAAATATAGTTTTCAACACAATTGGGTCTTGAAATCGTGGATAATTTCTTGGTCATTTCCAACCAACAACATATCATCCACATACAGCACCAGATAAATAATACGGTCACAAATTGATATAAAATACACACAGTGATATTCTCTTCTTCTAGTGAAGCCAAGTCCCCATATAAATGTATCAAATTTATGATACCACATCCTTGGAGACTGTTTTAACCCATATAAAGACTTTTTTAACTTGCGTACCAATTCTTTCTTACCCTTATTCGTAAAGCCTTTAGGTTTCTTCATGTAGATCTCTTCTTTGATATCATCATGAAGAAATGTTGTCTTCACATCCATCTATTCTACCTCAAAATCAAAAGCAGAAGCAACAGATAAAAGTAATCTAATAGAAGCTACCTTGGCAACAAGAGAAAAATATCACCAAAATCAATTCACAGCACCTGGGAATAACCTTTTGCTACCAACCGAGATTTGTATTTCTCCACATTTCCTTCTACATTCATATTCTTCTTAAACACCCATTTTTTGCTAATGGGTTTCCTTCGTGCTGACAACTCCAATAGATCCTAAGCCTCATTTTTGTGAAAATATGCCATTTCATCAACCATGGCCTCTTTCCAGAGTTTTCCATCCTTTGAATATACTACTTCCCTCATAGTTCTGTGATCATCATCGGTAATGGATAAAGAAAAATTTGAACATAAAGTAGATGGAATATACCTTCTGGCTTCCTTGTTTCTCGAACTAATCTTCTCAAAGTTGGAGTTTGTGGCTCTTCACCTTCTGATTCCTCTTCTACTATAGAGTCTAATTCTTCCTTCTTTAGCTGAAACTCTATCTTTTCAGGTTCCTTTGGTAGGACTTCATGCTTAATAACATCTTTCACCTCTCTAAATTCCACATCTCCATTGTAAACAACCTTCCTTGTTTATGGGTTCCAAATATTATAACCTTTTAAACCATACGTATATTCAATAAAGATGTACCTTTAAGATTTACTATCCAACTTTGTTCTTTTCTCCTTTGGCATATGTACATATCCATCACATTCAAATACCCTCATATGTGAAAGAGATTTTTTATTACCAATTGATACCTCTTGTGGAGTCTTATCCTCCAACGCTAATGAAGGTGATCTGTTAACCAAGTAACATGTAGTCTCCACCACCTCTGCCCAAAATTTCTGACCTAAATTGACACCACTGAGCATGATTCTTTCCTCTTCGATCAAGATTCAATTTCCTGTTCATTATTTCTATAACTCCATTTTTGTGACATGTGTATGGACTAGTCTTTTGTCGTGTTATACCACACTTCTTACAGAACCCTTCAAATTCCTTCTGGAAAAACTCTCCACCATTATTTGTCCTCAATAGGTTTATCTTCTTCTCTGTCTCATTTTACACTAGAGCATTAAATTATTTAAACCTGTCAAGGACTTCAGATTTCTTCCTGAGGAAATATATCCATGTATTCCCTGTGAAGTCATCTATAAATGATACATAATACAAAAACTTACCTAGTGATGGAACTAGCACAGGTCCAAACACATCACTGTGTAGAAGCTGTAATATTTGTTTCGCCCTCTTAGCACCAGAGGGGAAACTCACTTGATTATGATTCCCATATACACAATTTTAATAGGAATCAAAATAAAAAGGTAAATTAGACATACCTTCTACCATACCATTACCATGAATTCTTTTAAGGCCCTTCTCTCTAATATGTTCAAGCATTTGATGCCATAGCATGGTCTTTTCTTGATAGACCACTAGATTTTCGGATCCACTTTTAGGAACCACAAAACTATTGCACCCACGAATAACAATGCCACCATGAAGCTTGTAGAGAGTTCCAATCTTAACTCCCTGAATCAATACTAGTGCTCCCCGAACCATATTGCGGTATCTTTCTCGAACGTTGTTTTTACACCTGCATCATCTAGCTTGCTTACATAAATCATATTTTTGGCCAATGTAGGAATATGTAGAACACCTGGAAGTGCTCTTAAACTTCCACCTTGATAATTCAACTTGACCATTCCATGACCAATGATTCTAGCCTTCCTATCAGCCCCTAAAAAGACATCACCACCATGATATTTCTCATACTCGCAAAACCACTCTCTGTAGGGAGTGAAGTGAAAGGATGCACCTGAATCAATCAACCAAGCCTCATGATCTACATGTGTACTTGAAGAATATTCTAAGAACACATCCCCACCTTCATCTGAGGTGGTTTTCACCTCTACAAAAGGTAGATCATTAGATCCCTTTCCTTTCTTAGGAGATTAATATTTACAGCCCCTTTTGAAGTGCCCTTCCTTTCTGCGTTTCTAGCACACATTTACAAATTTTCCTGGAGATTTAGATCTCCCACTCGAGAACTTATTTCTGTTTTTATTTTGGGACCGTCCTCGTTCAAACAAGGAATCACCATTCTGGCCCTCCATATTTTTCCTTCTCATCTCCTCTAATAATAAGGATGAGACTATTTCATCAAAATCCAAGGTAGTTTCATTGCTACCTATTGCAACAACCAAACTATCCCATGAATCTGGTAGAAAATACAACAAATTGATGCACTTATCTTCATCTGAAATTTTAATATCAACATATAATAACTAGCTTACAATAGTACTAATGGAGTTCGGATGCTCTGTCACTAAGTCTCCATCTTTCATCCTAGGGTAGTACAACATTTTCCGTAAGAGAACTTTATTCACTAGAGACTTATATTGTTAAAATGTCCCTAACTTTTCCCACAAAGCCTTCATCGAAGCATCCCATGATACATTCAACAATACTGAATCTAAGACAGAATCATATTGTGCTCTTTGCCTTTTGATCCAACTTCACCCAATATTCAACTAACATTTTTATTGGTTTAGTACCCAGATCTACCACCATCCACTGATTTGTATCCACCAGCAGATCCTCCATCTTGAGTTTCCAGAACTCAAAACTCTGACCATTAAATTTTTTGATCTCTATCTTTCCACTTCTCGCCATCTTCTTTCACCACAAGAATTTATCCCATGGATCTCCCACTGAACATGGTTTACCACAAGCCCAAGAAAAACACCTCAGCAGCAAAGGTGTCCCCTTGAAGCCGAAATAACTTTGATACCAAATGTAGGTTTTAACCCCTTACAATAATTACCTCCATACGAATTCTAAAAATAGAAAATAAGAAATCGCAAGAGAATAAAACGTAAAACATATATACATAGATATTTTCCCTTGGATCCCAAAACTAGGACTGCTAGATTGAGTTTTCATTATATTCCTTTCAATGTTACAATACATATATATAGATGCCTAAGCATACATAAAACCCAATCCATTAACCCTAGATTAGAACATAACCATAGTTCCCTTGACCGGATCTACAAAATAGCATGGATAGAAAACCATCATGCCCAAAACCATGTGTGAAATCCATGCACAAAACCATAGGTAGGTCTACCCACCTAATATAGAGTCCAAATTTTTTTTCCCGAGGTAGGCTACTGTCCCCATGCAAACCCCCTGATAGGTGGGGCTGCCGCCCCCTTCTGATCCCCCTTCTTCTCCCAATGGAATGTATAGGGAGTCTTTCGCCCCCTTGTGGCCACCCCATGTGTGGGGTAGTCGTGGAAATAATATAACATGCACCGAACAACCATGGATTACATATTTCGTGATCTGTCTCATTTTATCCTAACATATTTGCATGACCTCAAACTTCACTTTGAAAAGCACTCTAACCATATTGATGAGCTATGACTCATATTTTGGTAATATCGACAATACAACCTATAGTTGAACCCTTTCAAGTGTTTCTTCTACATTAATGTAAGAAACTTGTTCCAAATTGTCATATTACTGAAAGGAAACATTGTCAAACCTCTGAAAGTCCAAGCAATTGTTGCATACAATACAAATCTTTCGAGGAAAGGAAAATTTATTGTACTATTTTTTCCTTGGCCATGCCACTTGTGCAAATGGCTTTCTTTCTCTCCTCCATGAGAAAATTCCCTTGTAATGTGATAAGAAACCTCAAAAATAATTTGAATCTTTGAAGGATCCACTATCAAAACCACCATTAATAAGCCATCATGATGACATTAAGGACTACACTCTCTACCTCTCATTATTAGATATTTTAATGGTTGGTGTACTTACCTAAGATGAAAAATCTCCATAGTTGTCATACACTCAGTACATAATCTTAGGCATTACATTATTCTCCAAACTACCACCATAGTTCTGAACTTTAATCCCATGCGCTACTTGATCACCTAGAAAATGATATATGCACCTGATGGTTTGTCATCCTACAAAAAATTTACCTCAAGTTTGTTTCCCTAAACAAGAATTTCATAATCCTTAAAAAAATTATCATCGATATAGCAAAGGTTTTCATAGAAGCCCTTACAGAGATAGCCCAAAAATCTGTTTGTAGTGGAGGCCACTAGCAGAGGTGGGCGGGCGAATGTTTTTAAACTGGTGCATCTATAATATACAAACGCACTGGTGCTTTACTATACCTATAAGCACTAGTGCCTAATATTACATGGTACATTGTGGAAGATTTATTTTTTAAATCAAAAAAGCATCGTGCTAAATAAAAAATTCACTAGTGCGTATACTGCTTGATAGCACTGGAAAAGGGTTAAATCTACAAAAATGTTAATCGTAAAATTCATTTTTCCCATTCTAGTGTTATACTATGATGATGTCCTGGTACTAAACAAGTACGTAACACCCCTATTTGTACACTACTCGATAGAACTAGAAAATGATTAAATTTTAAAAATGTCAGTCCTAAAATTCTTTTTACCATATCAGTGTTATATCCACTCAATAAACAATGTACTTGTTTTAGTAAAAGACCCCAGTGTGTACTTAAAAGGAGCACTACTATGGGGTTTTTAATTTTAAAAATATGTGGTGCCATATTCCAATGAAGCATTGAGGTTTTTCATGTACTAAAATTTACTGATCCATCCTAGAAAGAGCACCAGTAGGGTGTTTTGATTTTTAAAAAATGTGGTTCTATATTCCACAAAGTACTGGTGTGGTTAATGTATTAAAATGTCCCCATGTGTACGGAAAAGAACACCGATATAGGTTTTTTAATTTAAAAAAAATTGTTATGTTATATTCCCATGAAGCACTGATGTTGTTCATGTATTAAAAGACCCTAGCGCATCTTAGAAAGAGCACCACTAGGGGGGCTTTTAATTTTCAAAAATGTCATGCTATATTCCCACAAATAACTAGTGTGCTTCAAGTATTAAAACACCCCAATGTTGTTGGAAATATATTCACTACTAAGGGGGTGTGAGTCAATAGTGATGGGCTTTAATCAATTTTCAGATATTTATGCTTTTGCCTCAATGTCAATTAGCCATGCACATCGACAACATTAGTTCATCAAAACATAGAAGAAGAAATAAAAAGAAATCATAATAACCAGAAGAAATAACCATGAGAAATATAAACATGCACACACATAAGAACACAAGTATTTCTAGTGGAAGCCCTTTCAAGAGAAAACCACCTAGCCGTTGTCGCACTACTCAAATATTCTATTAATTTTTTAAACAAATTTACATGGATTATATTACAACCATAAGTCGTAAGACTTTTCTTCCTCTACAATATGTTGGTAGATATCAATTCATAACTTTGTTTCTCTTGCGGATCTGTGGATTACCATCCATTGGAAGCTCGCACAACCAACGATCCTCACCCAACCACCATTGGAATATCTAACTTCTAGTGGCTAGAGAAAACTCTTCCTACTATGAATCGACCAAATCAATTTCTATATCGAATCCTCCACATGCCTTCACTTCCTCCATGTGAACTACGTTTCATATATTTTTATCCTAGGTTCTCAATTCACTCAACATGAGTAACCCAACATCTCTAGCATTCTTCTCATCAATTCGGAATCATAATCTGACCTAGAGGGGGGAATTTATTCACAACTCTACATGTTAAACACTTCCTTCAACCACACAACAAGGCTACCAAATTTATACCACAATCAACACATGAATTTTGCGTCTTCGTCTCAATTTGATATATGATTTATGCTCTCAAATCTTTGATATATCTATGCATAAAATATGTGAGTAGCTGATGCATAGTCTACTCACTCACAATGGCCTCACAATGACATAGTCTCACACTTTCACCATAGCCAACCAAATGAACTCAAAGCCTTCTTCTATTTAACATTTTATGAGATGATTAACTCAGTAAATGCAACAAGTTATGGAAGACTCAAAAAATATGTTCATGTGCTTCAAATTCGACTGAGAAAGGCTTCTTGACCAAATCAATAATTGACTCCATTACCCATTTGATATCTTCAACCTTGATCAACTCCTAAAGGGCCCACAAATGTTTTTGACCATATTCCAAAAATTATCGATCAATAACATCACCAAAACACCAAAATTAGTTGATCAGTGAGGAATGCAGAGAAAAACTCATGAAATCCATCAGTCACTCCCGTAGCAGTGTCATTGAGATAATGGATATATAACCACCCCCTTGGGCCTGCCTCCATGCGATTTGAGCTCTCCAACCTCTCCCTTGACCTATCATGCATGTGACTGGGGCTAGGGAAGGTCAAACATCAGTCAAATTAGCTAAAAAATTATTCAAACTTATCCGAGAGCATGACATGCCTTTATAGGTCCTAATGAATTCATTGAACCCTCTATAACATTACCACAATCCATTATAGTAACTCCATCATTATCCCAAGTCAAACAATGTTGAGTAGGATGCCAACCAACAACCATACTAAGAAACTAAGCCATCAAACTTCTTTGCGACATCCCTGTCATTAGTATGTAGCTCCAATACCTATCAGACATCCTCCAACATCTGCACAAGCATCACAAGCATGCACAGAGACATGTATATCCTTTCCAAGCCCGATGTATAACATCATAAATAAGGGAAACCTAATCAAGAACATGGAGACTAAGGAGACCAAGGAAACCTAATCATCAAGGCTCCTCAACTCTAAACTTTGTAGCAACCACCAATATTTGTATGCAACAACATGATCATGAAGACCATCATCATGGGAAGGCCTCCAAGCTAGTGCAACACACCATCATCCAACCTCCAAGCTAGTGAAACATACCATCATCCAACAAGTCACACCCCATGCTAGTAGACATGTGATCATATCATGATCATCATGATAGGGCCTTCAAACCATTGCAACACACCATCATCCAACCAAGGACCATCTACACCTCAACCATCATCTCCAAGCTAGTCCAAGATAGTAGACAATCCAAGGACCATCTCCAAGCTAGTCCAAGCTAGTAGACATGCTAAGGACCATCTACACATCATCCATAATCACCTCAATCATCAAACACCTCAACCATTTACAGTCAAAGCAACTATGTTGACATCAATGAAAATCAACCAGACATTTGCAATGCTACGACACACATCAATGCCAATGAATGCATCTTAAAAAGAGAACTGCTATACAGTTTTTTATTTGAAAAAAATGGTTCTCTTAGAGATAGTATCCACTAGTTTTTTTTTTGTAATAATGCACAAAAACAGGGTTAAATAAAAAAAACTATCGACAATAAATTTATTTTTTACCATCTGTAGTGTTGTAGAGCTATGAAGTAGCGGTGTCACTCTTTTCTTACTCAAGCTCCCTACCATCAACACTTGTCTTGTTCACCATCATTTTGTACCTTACTCAGTGTGTTATGCTCTTGACCTGTGAGAAGATGCTAGAATACCAAATATGCGAAGAAACACAACCTAGAACATAGAACAAAATGAGAAATAATGACATGTATTTTATTATTTAAAGATGAAAGCAATCTTCACTTGCCTCTTCGAGGGGGAAACCTCCAATAGATCAGGGCTCGATTAAAAAATAAGACATGATGCTCCTTAATCAGGAGTCTCTATCCTTTATATAGGATTCATACATGCAATACCACGGGTTATTACCATGGTTCTCTTAATACCATCTATCTAATACCATGTCCCATTTGCAACTAATTGTGGTCCCTTTCTTTAAATGCGGATCAAACACTTACAATTATTAATACAGGCTTTATTGACTCTTTAAATAACTATAACTATGAATCGACCCTATTACATAAATAAGGGGGTTAGGGTTGGACCCTAACATGCCCTCCCCCATAAAAATACCCTTGTCCTCAAGGCTGAAGCTACAGAAACTGTTGAAGAATAGTGGCTGGTTCCTAGGTTGCATCTTTTGGAGAGGTGTCTTTCCACTTGACGAGGACTTCCTTGATTGTGCGGACGCGCAGATTTCATTCTCGTGTGTCAAGGACTTGTTCAGGCTGGAGCCATATTGAAACTTCTTCATCCAGTTTAGGTAGACTGGTTTGAATTCTCCAATTGTTCCCCACCACTTTCTTGAGGCATGATACATGGAAAACGAGATGGATTTTTGTAGTGGGTGGCAAGGCTATCTTGTAGGCTACTTCTCCATTGTAATGAAGTATTTGATAAGGTTCGTAGAATTTTGGAGATAATTTCTGACGACCCTTGTTTTTGAGTGATGCTTGCTTGTATGGTTGCAGCCTCAAGAATACCTTATCCCTGTTTTGCAATGTGTACTTTGAATGATGTTGGTCTCCCTGTTGCTTCATGTGATTCTGAACTTGATGGAGATTATCTTTGAGACGGGCTAGCATGGTTTCACGGTTATGTAGGAGTTAATCCATTGCTTGCACCTTAGAGCATCCAGGGATATAAGAAGTAGGTGAAGGGGGGAGATGACCATAAACTTCTTCATATGGAGTCATCTTCGTGGCAGCATGATAGTTAGTATTATACCACCATTCAACTGGAGGTAACCAATATACCCATTGATGTTGCTTTCTTGAAGTGATGTGCCTGAGGCAGGTCTCTAGACATTTGTTGACTACTTTTGTTTGACCATCAGTTTGAGGATGAGAGGAAGTCATTAGTTGGAGTTGGGTGCCTTGTAGCTTGAAAAGTTCTTGCCAAAAGTTACTAGTGAAGAGTGGGTCACGATCAGACACAATGGAAGTGGGTATGCCATGCAGTTTGAAGATCTGGTTCATGAAATATTGAGCCACCAAAGTGGGGGTAAATGGGTGGGGTAGGGCACAAAAATGAGCATAATTAGAAAGTCTGTACATAACCACCATGATGACTGAATTGTTGCCTGACATCAGAAGACCGGTAATGAAATCCATAGAAACATCCATCCAAATTGAGGCAGGGATGGGTGATGGTTGTAAAGTGCTTGGGGACTTCACTATTTCTCGTTTGTGGCACTGACACACATCACATTCATCTACAAAAGTAAGAATGTTAGTTTTTATGCCTGTCCAAAAGAGGGAGCGATGAGTGCGAGCATAAGTCTTCTGAAAGCCTGCATGACCTACAGTGGGAGATGAGTACAAGTCTTCCAAAATGCGCATTTTGATGGTGGATGTCGGTGATATCACTAGTTTATCCCTCTAGCGAAGAATCTCATCCTTCCAAGTGTAGCCCATTGTGGAATTAGGATCTGCTCACAAGTTATTAATGAGTTTGGAGAGCGAAGGATGTGAAAACCTTTCCTTGTGGGCTTCTTCAATCCAATCTCGAATGGGAAGAAAGATTGCTAGCAAGGTGTTGTCCTCCTCAAATTGGCATGATAAAGCATCCGCTACGACATTTTCTCACCCTTTCTTGTAAATTATCTCATAATCATATCCCAACATTTTTGCTAGCCATTTATTTTGCTGTGGCGAGGATATCTATTGCTCCAAAAAATATTTGAGGCTTTGATGGTTTGTGCGGATTTGGAAATACCACCCCAATAAGTATGAGCGCCAGGTATCAACTTCATGTAAAATGTCCATCATCTCCTTCTCATTGGTAGATTGTCATAGATGTTTCCCACTTAGTTGTTGGCTCGTGAAGGCCAAGGGTCGACCTTCCTACATTAAGATAGCCCCGATACCCATACCTAGAGCATTACATTCAATCACAAAAGATTTGGTGAAGTTAGGTAGTGCCAATAGGGGAATGGAACACATGGCTTATTTGAGAGCCATAAACACCTTTTGTGCTTCATCAGTCTCAAGGAATGGATTTTTCTTGAGAAGGTGAGTGAGGGGTCTAGCAATGCGACCATAATTGCGAACAAATTTGTGATATGTTGGGTTTTGTTATATTCTTTCCACGACTAGCCCACATAGTTAACCGGGGGGGTTGGAGGGGGGGAAAGAGTCCCCCCTTTACTGTGCCAATTGCATAGTGGGGGGGTCACAGGGGGTTTGAGGGGTGTAGGTAACCCCACTGTATGTGGTCCGGGGTTGCGCCCTAGAAAATTTTGGTTTTGGACCCTATGTTAGGTTGGGTGGACACAACTATGGTTTTGTGCATGATTTTTGCACATGGTTTTGAACGCGATGGTTTTCGGTCCATGGTTTTGGATGCAATGGTTTTCGGTCCATGGTATTGGATGCTTCGGCATGTATAAATATGTATTTTAACATTGAAAGGAACATAATGAAAAATCAAGCTGGTAGTCCTGGTTTTAGGATCCAGGGTAAAATCTTTGTGTATATGTGTTTTATGTGTTATGCTCTTGCATTGTTTATTTTTTGTGTTTTAGAATTTGTATGCAGGTAATTTCTGTACGGGGTTAAAACCTACATTTGGTATCGGAGTTGTTTTTGGCTTCAAGGGGACATCTTTGTTGCTGAGGGGTTTCGCTCGGGCCTATGGCAGACCTTGTTCAGTGGGAGATCTGTGAGATCAATTCTGGTGGTGAAAGAACATGGTGAGCAATGGAAAGATAGAGATCAAGAAATTTAATGGTCAGATTTTGGAGTTATGGAAACTCAAGATGGAGGATCTGTTAGTGGATAAAGATTAGTGGATCGCAGTAGATCTGGGTAATAAACCAACGGGAGTGTCCGACGAAGAATGGAAGAAGTTGGATCGAAAGGCAAAGAGAACAATATGATTGTGTGTCTCAGATTCAGTATTGTTGAATGTATCAGTCGAAGCTACAACGAAGGCTTTGTGGGACAAGTTAGGGACTTCGTATCAATCTAAGTCTCTGGTGAATAAACTGTAACTACGGAAAAGCTGTATAACTTGAGGATGAAAGAAGGAGACTCAGTGATAGAGCATTTGAATGCATTTAATACTGTGGTATGTCAGTTAACATCTGTTGATATTAAAATTTCAAATGAAGATAATTGCATTAGTTTGTTGTATTCTCTACTAGATTCGTGGGATAGTCTGGTTATTGCAATAGGTAGCAATGCAACTGCCTTGTAGTTTGATGAAATACTCTCATGCTGATGGAGGAGATGAGACGGAAAAATATGGAGAGCCAGAATGGTGATGCCTTGTCTATACGAGGATGGTCCCAAAATAGAAACAAAAATAAGTCATCGAGTGGGAGATCTAAATATAGAGGGAGATTTAAATCTTGAGGAAAACTTGTAAAGGTGGTGTGCTGGAAATGTAGAAAGGAAGGGCAGTACAAAAGGGACTATAAATTTGAAGTTCCTGATAAAGGAAAGGGATCTGATGATGCTGCTTCTGCAAAGACAAAAACCACCTCAGATGAAGGTGGGGATGTGTACTTGGCTTCTTCAAGTACACATGTAGATCATGAGGCATGGTTGATTGACTCAAGTGCATCCTTTCACTTCACACCCCATAGAGAGTGGTTCTGTGAGTATGAGAAATACGATGGTGGTGATGTCTTCTTAGGGGATGATAGGAAGGCTAGAATCATTGGTCGCAGAAAAGTAAAGTTGAAATTGTAAGGTGGAAGGGTTAGAACACTTCCGGGTGTTCTGCATATTCCTACATTGGCCAGAAATCTAATTTTTGTAAGCAAGTTGGATGATGCAGGTGTAAAAACAGTGTTCGAGAAGGATACCTGCAGGATGGTTTAGGGAGCATTGGTATTAATGTGGGGAGTTTGGATTGGAACTCTATACAAGTTGCAAGGTAGCATGGTTGTTGATGGGTGCAACAGTTCTGTGGTTCCTGAAAGTGGAGCAAAAAATCTAGTGGTCTCTGGAGAGAAGACCATGTTGTGGCATCAAAGGCTTGGACATATTGGAGAGAAGGGCCTTCGAATACTTCATGGTAAATGTATGGTAGAAGGTATGAGTAATAGCTCTATGGATTTTGATTTCTATGAAAATTGTGTATATGGGAAGCAAAATCGGGCGAGTTTCGCCTCTGGTGGTAAGAGGGCAAAACATATATTAGAGCTTGTGTATAGCGATGTGGTTGGACCTATGAAGGTTCCATCACTGGGTAAGTCTGTGTACTATGTATCATTTATAGATGAATTCTTAAGGACTACATGGATATATTTCCTTAAGAAGAAATCTGAAGTCTTTGACAGGTTTAAAGAATTCAAGGCTCTGGTGGAAAACCAAATAGAGAAGAAGATAAAGGTGCTGAAGACCGACAACGGTGGAGAGTTTTACAATAAGGAATTTGAAGAATTCTGTAAGAGGTGTGGTATAGCATGACAGAAGACTAATCCGTATACACCTAATCAAAATGGAGTTGCAGAAAGAATGAACAAGACGTTGATGGAAAGGGAAAGAAGCATGCTCAGTGGTGTCGGGTTAGGACAGGAATTATGGGTAGAGGCGGTGGAGACAACATGTTACCTGGTCAAAAAATCACCTTCATCAGCGTTGGAGGATAAAACTCCACAAGAGGTATGGAATGGTAAGAAACCCTCTCTTTCACATCTAAGGGTATTTCGATGTGATGCATATGTACATGTTCCAAAGGAGAAACAAACAACGTTGGATAGTAAATCTGAAAAGTGCATCTTTATTGGGTATAAGGATGGTTTAAAGGGTTATAAGCTTTGGAACCTAGTAACATGGAAGGTTGTGTACAGCCGAGATGTGGTGTTCAGAGAGATGAAAGATGTTATTAAACATGAAATCAAGCCAAAGGAATCTAAGAATATAGAGTTTGATCTAAATGAGGAAGAATCAGACTTTACAGCAGAGGAGGAATCGGAAGATGAAGAGCCACAAACTTCGAGTGTGAGAAGATCAGTTCGAGAAAGAAGGTAGCTAGAAAGGTATAATCCATCTACTTTCTATTCAAATTTTGCTTTATCTATTACTGATGATGATCCCAGAACTGTGAAGAAAGTAGTAGATTCAAAGGAATGAAAAACTCTGGAAAGAGGCCATGGTTCATGAAATGGAATCTTTACATAAAAATGAGGCTTGGGATCCAGTCGAGTTTCCAACTGGAAGGAAACCCATTGGAAGCAAATGGGTGTTCAAGAAGAAGACAAATGCAGAAGGAAAGGTGGAGAAATGCAAAGCTCAGTTGATAGCAAAAGGTTATTCTCAAGTGTCAGGAATTGATTTTGGTGATATGTTTTCTCTTGTTTCCAAGGTAACTTCTATTAGATTACCTTTATCTGTTGCTGCTACTTTTTATTTTGATGTAGAACAAATGGATGTGAAGACAACATTTCTTCACGAGGATCTGGAAGAGGAAATCTACATGAAGCAACCTGAAGGCTTTGCGGTGAAGGGAAAGAAAGAACTAGTATACAACTTAAATAATTCTCTCTATGGGTTAAAATAGTCACCAAGGATGTGGTATCATAAATTTGATACATTTATATGGGGACTTGGCTTCACCAGAAGCAAAGTAGACCACTGTGTGTATTTTAAATTAATTGGTGACCGTGTTATTTATTTCGTCCTATATGTGGATGATATGTTGCTGGTTGGAAATGAAAAAGAAATTATCCAAGATTTGAAGTCCCAATTGTCCTCCTAATTCGACATGAAGGATATTGGTGCCGCAAACTATATTTTGGGAATGGAAATTAAAAGAGATCAGGAAAGGAGGAAGCTTTAGTTAAACCAGAGGAAGTATGTTGTGACAATGTTGCAAAGATTAATATGCAAGATAGTAAACCGGTGAAGGCTCTTATTCTTGTAGGTGTAAAGTTATCTATTGAACAATGTCCCAAGATAGAAGAAGAGGAAGAGGACATGTCCCGTGTTCGATATGCGAGTGCAGTCAGTAGCCTGATGTATGCAATGGTTTGTACTAGACCAGACAATGCACATGTAGTGGGAGTATTAAGTAGGTTTATGTCAAAACCAGGAAAGGAGCATTGGACAATAGTGAAGCAAGTTTTCAGGTATTTGCGTGGCACTCGTGATTATGGTTTTTTCTACCAAGGAAGATAGGATTAGACAAAGTGTTGGATATTTGTAGCTTTCTTGATGCAGACTAGGCTGGAGATCTGGATCAAAGAAGATCTAAAAGTGGGTATGTGTTTAACCTATTTGGAGATGCAGTCAGTTGGATGAGTAACAAGCAATATGTAGTGGCACTATCAACTACAGAGGCAGAATACACGGCAGCCACTCATGCAAGCAAGGAAGCAGTTTGGTTGTAGATATTGGGTTCAAGTATGGGGTTATTATAGGGAGCTATAAGGATAGACTGTGATAGCCAAAGTGCAATTTTCTTGGCAAAGAGCCCTGCATATCATTCAAAGACAAAACACATGGATGTTCAGTATCACTTTGTGAGGGATGTGATAGAAGACAAAAAGGTGTTGTTGGTAAAGGTGGACATGTTGAAGAATACTGCAGATGCATTGACAAAATCTGTGATCTTTGAGAAGTTCTCTTGGTGTAGAGAAACAATGGGAGTTGTAGGGTTGGATAGATGACTAAGCTCTCTTGCGGGCCCCTATGGAAAGAAAACAAAAAGTGGGAGAATGTTGGGTTGTGTTATATTCTTTCCACAACTAGCCCATGTAGTTAACCAGGGGATTAGAGAGGGGACAAAGCCCCTCCTTCGCTGTGTTGATTACGCAGTGGGGGGGTCACAGGGGGTTTGAGGGGTGTAGGTAACCACACTCTATGTGGTCTAGGGCGGGGCCCCAGAAAATTTTGGTTTTGGACCATATGTTAGGTTGGGCAGACCCACCTACGGTTGTGTGCATGATTTTCGCACATGGTTTTGGACGCGATGGTTTCTAGGCCATGGTTTTGGATGCGATGGTTTTTAGTCCATGGTATTGGATGCTTCAACATGTATAAATATGTATTGTAACATTGAAAGGAACATAATGAAAAATCAAGCTGGTAGTCCCGGTTTTGGGATCCAGGGGAAAATCTCTATGTATATGTGTTTTATGTGTTATGCTCTCATATTGTTTTTTTTGTGTTTTGGAATTCGTATGTAGGTAATTTTTGTACGGGGTTAAAACCTACATGATAGTAGCTGCTGAGACCCAAGAATCCTCTCAAACTCTTCAAGGTCTTTGGTTGGGGCCAATCCTGCATTGGCTGGATCTCTTTGGGATCCACTCGGACACCTTCACAGCCCATAATGTGGCCCAAATACTTGACTTCTTCCATGCCAAAAGAGTAATTGGACAATTTGAAAAATAATTTATGCTTTGAAGTAGTTCAAAGAGCATGTCTACATGCTAAAGATTTTTTTCCCAGGTGAGGTTGTAGATGATAATGTCATCAAAAAAAACGAGGACAAATTTTCTGAGATAGGGTTTGAGCAGGTGATTCATGAGGCTCTGAGAAGTGGATGGGGAATTATAGAGACTAACTGGCATGACCAGGAACTCATAATGGTCTTCATGAGTTTGGAAATCAGTATTGGGAACGTCTACTTCTTTCATGTGTATTTGGTGATAGCCCGAGTGAAGATCTAGCTTATTAAAGAATTGAGCACCATTTAGTTCATCCAGCAAATCATCAACAACTTGGATAGGAAATTTATCTCTGGTTGTGAGCTTGTTGAGGGCCCTGAAGTTTGGACACATGTTTCATCCCCCCTCTTTCTTGAGCACCATGACCACAGGTGATGAATAAGGATTGATGCTAGGATGAATGACACCGGCTTCTAGGAGTTCCTTGATGATTTTTTCAATTTCATTCTTTTGGGTGAAAGGGTATCTATATGGAAGAACAGTTGGTGGTTGTGCTCTTGTAACCAAAGTGATTCTATGATCATGTTCCCCTCTAGACGGTGGAAGCTTGTGAGGTTTGTTAGAGACTCATGGGTGGTTGTTTAAGACCTGTTGCCTCTCAGGATGAATATGAAGAGTAGTGGGCCCAATGGTCTAGATGGCATTAAATTGGGTGATAATTCCATGATGGCCCTTTTTTAACAAATTTTCCATTCAATGTGGGCTGATGATAGAAGGAGTACACGCCTGGTGGTGGGCCCCAGTATTGCAACAATAATGCTGCAACTCCTAGGGCTCCCTTCTTTACTTTTATCAACCAGGTAGTTCGTAACAAACTTGGAAGCGACAGTGCTGTATGCAGAAGTACTAGCTCCTGCCGCGGCTGTCACTTGATCAGCTGGCACAAGTCCGCTAGGAGCTTAAGCCAACTTCTATGAGCTCTTAGAAGAATCTTTTTAATTGATGGATGAAAGCTAACTCAAAGGAGGATAATCTACTTGCAGAAAGAAACTGAAAGCGGAAAGGAAATGCAAATCCTAGCAAACCCTAGTTTGACCGACTAACCCTAATGGTGCAAGAAAAATGATGAAAGCTATAGAAAGGAATGCCATTGACTCTTAGAAAGGTAAAATGCATGTGACTAAGTTATTTCTAAAGTGAAATCTGAAAAGAAACATCTTTTTGTATTTTTGAGTAAATTGGCAGAATTATTGTGCATGTGCTTTAACTGTTTTTTTATTGTGCAAAGGTGGATTGGCGAAAGGAAATGCTTTCAGGAGGTTGGGAAGGTTAGAAGAGGGCCTAAGGGTTCCCTAGCACCCTTCTAGAGAGTTTCACAGTGATCGGATCTCAAGAAACCACTTTTGTGAGCTTCTACAGGAAGTCTACAGAGGTTCTACAAAATGTTCTGAAATTTCTACAGGATGTTTCGAAAAGAGGATTTTGGAGGGTTGATGGAGGAAAAACAGTGGGAAAGTGGACATGGAGGTTGGATAAGGATGTTAAGGGGTCTACGAACTAGCGCATGAGGCTAAGGAGCGATTGGATTTGGTTCAAGGATGGAGGGAGCAATAACGCACAAGAATGTAGAAACTAGGCAAAGGGAGAAAACGTACCAAATGAGAGGCAAGAATCTAAGTTGGAGGATGAAGCAAGTTGCATGGATGGGGTAAGGGTAGGAGAGGAGGCTTCACAGGTGCTCTGCAAGTGATTTTTCAAAACTAACGAATAGCGACTAAGAAAACCAAAGATCTATATGCTTTAACCTAATCTGACCTAAATGACAGCAAAGAAAATGAATAGGAGTTTATTTGCAACGAAATAATGTGAAATAGATATGCAAACTAAGCAATCATGAACCTGAGCATGTAACCACAACTAGTATCAACTTCTGCAAATGAGAATCTAACACTAATAATTGCATGATGAAGCAAAGATAGTGTTTTTGGTGGCAGCAAGGACACCTTAGTTCCAACTCATGGTCCACTGAGGGAGAGGTGATATCAGAGGTGCTTGATAGCCTTTTTCTGAAGATCTTTTCCATTACCAACCTATTCAATCAACTTAAAACATAAGCAACTATTTCTATCAGCAGAAATAAACTAAATGATGAAACAAGATTGTAACCTACTAGCAGAAATTAATTAAAGACAACAGAAAAACACATAACAGTGTGCGGATGAGGTCCTGGCACTTGGGTTGGGCCCAACCCCAAGAGCTACAGGCTCTCAAAAAGAAGCTCAAAACTGATGAAAAATGCAAGAGACCTCAATTACTCAGAAAATAACCATGTCACAGAAATTTTTACAACAAAGGCTCCACAAATGAGCAAAAATAGAGCAGCAATAGAGTGCTAACCTACTGACTAAGAAATGACTAAAAAAATGACTAAAATTGAACTGCCAACTAGCTAACTTCTACCTATAAAGTGACTACTGAAATGAGGCCCTAAGCCTTCTTATTTATACAAATTGAGGACCCCAACAACCCTCCTAAACTTTAGGAGCCCGGCTGCCAAAACTTGTAGTTAACAGCAACATTACTAGCCTTGCTCGGTTGCCCTTGTGAAAATTGATTTGGTGGCCCTTGACCTCCGAGCTGATGGTGGAGAATTCAAGGTAAGGGCCCATAAATGTAGGGGACACCTTCCTACAAATCCTCTCCCTTGTTCTTCCACGAATATGGCTACCAAGTGCTCATTTAAACCTTTGATTTTGTCTCAAAATTTGACCAAAAAACTGCACAAAGCACCCATTAGACTTGTTGGCATAATGACTAACCCAATTCACTCTATTACCATAAATATAATAAAAAACATGCAATAAACTAATGAGAATGGTGGATTAAGTCAAACTAGGAGGCTGAATGAGCCCATATAGTTATCCATTTTTGGGGCTCATCATCACCACCCTACTGAAAGTGTTGCTCATCCTCTGAGCAACTAATCTATCTCTTCATCTTTGATGGCCCTGGCAGCCTCCTTGTCATGCCAAGCTTCTGAAGTGATGTCCTCTTCTCGGTCATGAAACCATGCTTTTCTCTCTACTTCTTTCCACTGCCTGTGATCCTTTTCTTGTAACTGTTTTGTTAGTGCCTCGATCTCAGCCTGCAACCCATCCTTCCTTTGTTGTTCATCCAAGGTTTCTTTGTCTATTGGAGGCTTTTCCCATTGTTGTTTTTCTCCCAAGATGTGGGGCCTGTCTTCCTTATACTGTCCCTGTATCTGTAGCTGCTATTTAAGAAGCTTGTTTTCTTCCTGTAGCTTGGCCCACTGGCTGCTTTCCACATGCCGTAGCATAGCCAATTCCTTTCTCGCCTCTTTGAGTTGTTCCTCCAAGGGATCTATATCTGCCACACCCTTGGACTTGGTGATCTTCATCCAAGTGTGGGTCCTCACTCTCTCTTCTTCTAGTGCAAAGAAAAGTGGCACTGCGAATTTTTGGGGAATGATCTTTCTAGCCTCTAACAAGTTATAGTAGGAGCCCAAGCTCGGTTGGGGGCTTGGTTCCACAATGTTCTCAGCCTTTTCTTCCTCCTGTGATGATTTAGCTGCCTTTCCTTCCAATTCTTTGGTCTCCTTTAGCCTAGCCAGCATTTCCTGTAGAACAATCTCAGCATCCTGTAGAGAGGTCTTTGTGTCCAACATTTTAATCCTTTCTCTCTAGGTGGATGTTTTGGGCTTCCCCGTTCATAGGTGATGGATGCCTTTGAAGGAGACCTTTCCTTTTGTTTAGTTGGGGTGTCCACAATCGTAATTGGCTCTTTTGACTGTGGCTGGGGTCTACCAGTTTTTATCCGCATGCTCCTTCTTGCCTTAAAATACATGGAAGGCTCCCTTTTTCACTTCCCTTTTTGCTTTGGAGATGTGCTTAAGGCAGCCAGCACAGCTGCTGCCTCCCTGGCCAAAATCTCAGGTGATTTCTCCTTTTGCTGCTATGTTTCCATGCTTCCTATAAAAAGTCCTGTGTTGACTGTTTTCATGCTTCCTGTAGAAACTATTTTCGTGCTTCCTGTAGAAACTATTCCAACTATTTCGGTCTGCTTGGCTAGATGTGTCTTTCCTTTTAATTTCTGTGTGGTTGCCTTGGTTGTGACAACTTTCATTTGGGCTTTCTTGGCCTTTTTCTTCCCAACCTTTTTCCTTTTTTGCCCTCTCTGTTTTTGCTGTTGTGTCCTTTTCTGTGTCATGCTCAGCGGTCATGTCAAATTCCTCTTTTTCCTTCTGTTCTTCCTCTGTTTTTCCCTCTGCTTGAATGTCTTGTGCTCCCTCATTAATGTTCTTCTCAATTCATTTAGTTGGCATGGTGTTGAGTTTGTGTTTTAACAAAAAAAAAGAAAATTGTTCAGGGAAACAGTCATTTCACTGCGACAGAGGATAGCTGAATTTTCTTATTTTTCTGAGACCAAATAAGGAATTCTTCATGTGCTCCTTACAACATCAAATGGCAGTAATTCCCTTGTGTTAAAACTGCTATCACCTAGAATTGGTCTGTCTGTTTATGAAAGAAATTTTTTTACAGAGCAGAGCATAAGGACATTGGTTTTTTTCAACACATTGATAGATATGTAAATTCAAGTTTTTCCACACACACAGGTTGGTCTCTACTGCTGCATGTCTTTCCTTGCAAGGGATTTTTTTTTCTTTATTAAAACCTGATGAGGAGATTTCGGATGCAGAAGAAAAAAAATGGGTAAACTCAGTGAATCATGCAGGCAGACTTCCACTATTCTCAATGCACAGGCAGACTTTTTACTCTCATTTTTCAATTTAATGCCATGTTCAATTCACCATTTTGCACCAACAAATCATGCACAAAGAAGTTTCCCCGATCCTACCTCGTTTTGAGCTTGAAATTCACTGAAAATCCCAGGTTTTCTTTCTGCATGGTTGTTTTCTGCGTTTCCTGTAGAAGCCTTCCTGTAGAATGAAACTGCACTTCCTGTAGAGCCCGATAGGCGGGAGATTTAAAAAAATGGAAGAAATCTAAGAAATCAGGCAAGAATCTTGCAGATGACCACTGCTTAACTGATCTAGAAGTGGTGGATGCGTGCTTCAATTGTGACCGCAGCTGAACAAAGAGTGGTGAGAGTTTCAGCTGAGCATCATTTAATTTCGGCGTGATTCGTGGTGAGGGAGTGAGGTGGCCAGGTGTACATGGCCACATGTAGACTGCAGTGCTATGATGAATAGTATGTTCTCTTCTTATTAGTTAGTTGCACTAGAGTTCAAACGGCCAACACTACCCTTTTTTTTAATTTCACGTGAGTTGTCTATACACATATGCTGCATGATTTATGGCTGAGTGCTAGAGAACTGGACAAGGCACTGTCAACTTAATCCCACCACTTCATTGTTTATGCACTTTCGAATCATATTGATGCAAATAGAGGAACTGGTTTAGACATATACCTGTAAGTCGACGTGCTGCTCGGTCCTTTTTTGCTGCTGCATGCTCACATTCCCTTGCTGCATGCTTGGATCATTTATGATATAAGCTTTTTGTTGTCTGATGTGTGGTTATTTTCCTTGTGCAGGTATCTTCTGGCTGGATCCATGCTGCAGGAGCTGGCTTCAATGTTCAGATCTGCACCCTCATGCTATTGACGTTGAATTTTCATAGGACAGAAACTTGTTTTCTCCATTGCTCCTGAATGATAGATCAAATCATTCTGAAACTTTCTAAGCATGTTCCTATCATCATTATCCACCTCCCATAGCAAAATTGAGATCAATGGATGCACAGATTTTGAGAAAAATGGAAAATGGCTGAAGATTACAGAGATCAATTTCTTGGAAACTGTGCATGGGAATTGGCTAAAACTACTTGGGTAGGTTACTATCGGCCCTATGCATCTCCCCATGAAACATGTTTTGAAACGGATGCACGGATATGGAGAGAATGCAAAAATGGCTGAAGGTGATGGAGGCTGATTTCTTGGAAACCGTGCACCAGAATTGGCTGAAATTGCTCAGGCATGTTGCCATCATCCCTATACAACTCCTCATAAGATGGTTTTGTAAATGGATGCACGGTTTTGGCGTGAGGGAAAAGACAAATTTCAGCACTATGTATTTTTGCTTCCAAGCATTCTGCAATTTTTTGCATGGTAAGAAAAATGGGCTTGGGCTATAATGCAGACTTAGAACTCATTGATGCAGAGTCTAGATGGAGCTTAGATAGGTAGGGTGTGCGAGACTTTGTTGCTTGACTTGTAATTAAAAATTGTAGCTATCAATCTGAGGAAAACAAGGTTTCTTGTACGATTGTGCAGAACAGATAACTAGGTGGGTGGCAGAGGTGTAAAGAGATGGAACAGGGTGCCATATGGTGATGGGTGGAAACAGGGGTGGCTTTAGGCCTAAAAAATAGATTCCAAGATTCAGATTCGCCTCCAAAATCGATTTTGGCTCGCCTGAAGGTTCTATAGGATGTTTCCTATAGAAATACAGAACTTCCTGTAGAAAGCCCAGAACTTCCAGTAAAAAGCCTAGAACTTCCTGTAGAGGGTGGAATCTCGACCTGGATGTGATCAAATCCTAGGAAAGGCGAGTGGTCATGGAGGAAGTGTTTGTAAGGATGTCTTGTAGCTTGGTACAAACCCCTATCCTTGTTTTGTGCGTGACCCTCCTTACCTGCAATGTATTCCCTGCAAACTGCAATTATTCCATAGAGATTAGGCTGTTTTTTCTTCTTCTTTTTTTCTTTTTTTTGAAAACAACTAGGGCGCCTCATGGAGGTTTTCACCCTAATTTCCTGCCCTGGGAACCTTCAAGGGAGGTTTTCACCCAGGGATCTTATTCTCTTTTTGTTTTCTCTTTTTTCAACCCATTGACTACCTCATGGAGGTTTTCACCTTAGATTTTTATTTTCCTCTTATTTTTTTTCTCTTTTTTCTCTTTTTTTTTCCTTTTTTTTTCTACCGTACCCTACTGGAAAAATAAAATCATTTTCAAGTATCAGAATACTTCCAGTGGAGCCATGTGCACATCGAGATTAGAGACAAAATGATGTGGAGGCTCTAAATGCATGCTTTGACAGCTATCCGGATTTCAGAGGCCAAATGATTTGACTTTGAAGGGATCAAACATAGCTGAGGGAAGAAACTACTGTTGCAACTTAGTGACTGTCTGGAACCATATCTCGATATAGCTCTGATATCCTTGGTCGTTTTGCTGATCTGGATCATTCTCCATATCTTCTTCTATCATGACCTTCACATCTTCCTCTTTTTGCTGAGTTTTCTATTGAATACATGGAGGATTTGATGGTAACCACGAGGGAGCTCTCTCGATCTTTGATTCTGATGTCTTCTCTTCATCTAGTCCAGCCCATGGTTCTTTGATCTCCTCTTTTGAATCTTCTTTTGCTGGATTTGGTCCTTCAATGCTATCAAGATAATCTCTTTCTTGCAATACCCTTTCTAAGCTATGATGAATATCTTTGAGCTCAAAAGGAGTTGTTTGGACAAGTTGTGCCTCAGCATTGTAATTGGGTTGATCTACTCCACTGTGTGGGTTTGGAAATGGTGGTACGGGTAGTTGAGTGGGGTTGTACATTTGAGATGGATGTGGATGGAGTGGTGGTTGGGCAGGTGGTGGAGGCAAATAAGTAAGAGGAGAGTTGTACTGGGGCTTCCACCTCTGATGAGGTGCATTCCACTGAGGCTGTGGCTGAGCATAAGAGTGAAACGAATGAGCAACTAGAGAAGCATGGTATTGAGGAGAATATGACCAAGGAGGGGGTGTGGACGAGGAAGGATGAGCAGGGGGACCCCAAGAAGGCATGAAGGTGGCTTGATAGGGGTCGTAGTAGGTCTGGGATGTCCCTTGTATTCCCTGCTGGTAAGGTATGGGTCCATGTGGCCTTCTTTGATTCATATAATATAGTGGTTCAGTGACTCCTTTGGCCCTCTGATATGCAACTTTAAGGCTGGCAAGGAAGGGAACTGGTTCATAGGATGGTCTCTTTCACAGACAAAACACACTTCTATGGAGTGCAATGGACATTCGTTCCTAGGATGCTTTCTAGTGCACCTAGGACAAAATATGTCCAAAGCCCTCTTGGCTTCCTCTTGCTTCCTTTGGATCTGTAAGGTATCTAGTTGCATGGCAAGAAACTGCCTCATCTGGCTCTTGAAATCTTCCATCTGATTTGAAAATTTGTTTTTGGATAATGTACTACTTCCAACATTTCTATTTGCAGCCATTTGCTCCAGAGGAATGTTTTCTTCTTCTTCTTCCCTTGGGGTTCTTCAAATATGTCTTGCTATCCACCTAAGGGTTCTTTAATCACAGCCATCGAAGAAGAGAGAAGGTTGGCTGTGTGAAGCAGTGGGAGTGTTGTGGAATCATTTTTCTGAATTATCTCTACTCCTACAAGGCATGAAAGGAAATATTTTTGGTTGTTTTTTGCTTCTTCTTTTTTTCTGCTTGTACCTACAAAACTAAAATAGATTGAACTGAACCTAACTATCTTGTTGAAATGAAAATACAGAATTGAAATGAAAGCAGGAAAGGACTAATCTACTTTTCTCAAATGAAATTGCAGGAATGAAATGCTAGTCTACACTTGCAGAATTGAAATGCTAATCTATGAAAGCAGGAAATGTCTACTCTACTTTTGGGGAAATGAAATTGCAAAATGGAAATGAATTAAACTACTTAGCAGAAGGTTGTAGTAGAAAATAGAAGAAAAACAACAATAAAAAATACTCTGATGCTTCCCTGGCAAAGGCACCAAAAAGAATGGTGGGCCCCAGTATTGTAGCATTAATGCTACAACTCCTAGGGCTCCCTTCTTTACTTTTATGAACCCGGTAGTCTGTAACAAACTTGGAAGTGACGATGCTATATGCACAAGTACTAGCTCTTGCCGCGACTGTCACTTGATCAGCTGGCACAAGTCCACTAGGAGCTTAAGCCAACTTCTATGAGCTCTTAGAAGAAGCTTTTTAACTGATGGATGAAAGCTAACTCAAAGGAGGCTAATTTACTTGCAAAAAGAAACTGAAAGTGGAAAGGAAATGCAAACCCTAACAAACCCTAGTTTTACCGACTAACCCTACTGGTGCAAGAAAAATGATGAAAGCTACAGAAAGGAAATGCCATAACTCTTATAAAGGTAAAATGCATGTGACTAAGCTATTTCTGAAGTGAAATCTGAAAAGAAACATATTTTTGTATTTTTGAGTAAGTTGGCAGAATTATTGTGCATGTGCTTTCACTGTTTTTGACTGTGCAAAGGTGGATTGGCGAAAGGAAATTATTGCAGGAGGATGGGAAGGTTAGAAGAGGGCCTAAGGAGTCCCTAACATCCTTCCAGAGAGTCTCACAGTGATCGGATCTCACGAAACCACTTTCGTGAGCTTCTACAGGAAGTCTGCAGGGGTTCTACAGGATGTTCTGAAATTTCTACAGGATGTTCCGAAAAGAGGATTTTGGAGGGTTGATGGAGGAAAAATGGGGGAAAGTGGACATGGAGGTTGGATAAGGATGTTAAGGTTTCTAGGACCTGGTGCATGAGGCTAAGGAGCGATTGGATTTGGTTCAAGAATGAAGGGAGCAATGATGCACAAGAATGTAGAAATTAGGGCAAAGGGAGAAAACGTAGCAAAGGAGAGGCAAGAATCTAAGTTGGAGGATGAAGCAGGTTGCATGGATGGGGTAACGATAGGAGAGGAGGCTTCATAGGTGCTCTACACGTGATTTTTCAAAACTAACCAACAATGACTAAGAAAACCAAAGATCTAGCTGCTTTAACCTAATCTGACCTAAATAACAGCAAAAAAAATGAACAGTAGTTTATTTTCAACGAAATAATTTGAAATATCTATGCAAAATAAGAAATCATGAACCTGAGCATGTAACCACAACTGGTATCAACTTTACAAATGAGAATCTAACACTAATAATTACATGATGAAGTAAAGACAGTGTTTTTGGTGGCAGCAAGGACACCTTGGTCCCAGCTCATGGTCCCACTGAGGGAGAGGTGAGACCAGAGGTGCTTGATAGCCTTTTTCTGAAGATCTTTTCCATTACCAACCTATTCAATCAACTTAAAACATAAGCAACTATTTCTATCAGCAGAAATAAACTAAATGACGAAACAAGATTGTAACCTACTAGCAAAAATTAATTAAAGACAACAGAAAAACACATAACAGTGCGCGGATGAGGTCCTGGCACTTGGGTTGGGCCCAACCCCAAGAGCTACAGGCTCTCAAAAAGAAGCTCAAAACTGATGCAAAATGCAAGAGACCTCAATTGTTCAGAAAATAGCCATGTCACAGAAATGTTTACAACAAAGGCTCCACAAATGAGCAAAAATAGAGCAGCAATAGAGTGCTAACCTACTGACTAAGAAATGACTAAAAAAAATGACTAAAATTGAGTTGCCAACTAGCTAACCTCTACCTATAAAGTGACTACTGAAATGAGGCCCTAAGCCTTCTTGTTTATACAAATTGAGGACCCCAACAACCCTCCTAAACTTTAGGAGCCCGGCTGCCAAAAGTTGTAGTTAACAGCAACATTACTAGCCCTTGCTCGGCTGCCCTTGTGACAATTGATTTGGTGGCCCTTGAACTCCGAGCTGATGGTGGAGAATTCGAGGTAAGGGCCCATAAATGAAGGGGACACCTTCCTACAAACCCTCTCCCCTGTTCTTCCACGAATATGGCTGCCAAGTGCTCATTAAAACCTTTGATTTAGTCTCAAAATTTGGCCAAAAAACTGCACAAAGCACCCATTAGACTTGTTGGCATAATGACTAACCCAATTCACTCTATTAGCATAAATATAATAAAAAACATGCAATAAACTAATGATAATGGTGGATTAAGTCAAATTAGGAGGTTGAATGAGCCCATATAATTATCCATTTTCGGGGCTCATCACCTGGAATCTGCGGAGGGTATGTGTGTGGTCATTCTGCTTAAAGATCATATATAACTCTTGGAAATCCATTGTGATTGGGCCTAGTGTGTGGAGCCATTCAACACCCAAGACAATGTCACAACCACCCATGTTGTTGGAGAACATGTGGGTCTTTAGGTGGCAATCTCCCATCTAAAGTCTGATATTTTCATAGTGGCCTTCACATTTCATTGTCCCCCCATCAACAATCTAGACCTGGAAATTAGAGACTCCTCTAAAAAAACAATGAACATCTTCTACGATTCTATGATTGATAAAGTTATGCATGTTGCCACTATTAATCAATACTACTAGCAGGCGATGTTTAATAAAACCTCTGATTTTGAGAGTTTGGGGAGAAGAAATGATTTCCAAAGAATGGAGCGAGATAACTGGTTCTTTTGGTGTAGCTGGGAGCTCATCGTCCTATTGGTTGTCCTCATCTTCCTCCTATGGTCTCTAAAAGGGTGGGGCTTCCTCAGATGAATTGTGATCAATAGCATCAATTTGAAAGAATTTGGGTTCCTTGCATTTATGCCCCGAGGAGTATTTGTCATCACAGTAGTAACACAATCCTTTCTTTCTTCTTTTAGCCATTTCTTTGGGGGACACCTTTTGAACCTTAAGTGTTTTGGTAGTGCCCTGAGCCTGGGTGGGGCGTCCCTTGGCTATGAAATTTGGATGAGGCGACTAGGCCGCTAAAGAACATTCCACTTTGATAGCCTTTATGCAAGCTTCCATCCGTGTGACTGGGTGGTGCATCTAGATGTGGCCTTGGATGGCTTCTTTGAGACCAATTATTAAACATTCCAGGTAGAATTCATCTCCCAGACCTGCTATGAGGAAGGCCAATGTCTGATAGGCTATAATATAGTCGTTTACTGTGCCTGTCTATCTGAGCTTAGTAAGACGACCCAAAAAATTAGATTCACGGTCAAAGCGGTCATAAATGGATTTTGCGAACAATTGACAAGTAATTGTCCTCGGATAGCATTTCTAATGCCACTGCCACCATTGCCATATTTCTTGGTCCAAGTAAAGGCCTCCCACACATAGTTTAGTTTCATCATCTATGATGCGACTCGGAGTGAAATATTGTTCCTTTTGTGCTACCCACATTGGCTGATTAGAGCCATCAAATTTGTACATGTCCAGCTTGGGTGGTCAAGGGTGGGAATGTTGGTGATTTCCATGGAAGTGAATATGATGGCTAGATCCTCCTTCCAGGTCCTCATCACTACCATGTGCCTCTAAATGAAACCCTGACTCGCTCGTTTTAATTGGTCCATGAATTGCTACATCTTGTCTATTAGGCTCTGGAATGTATCCAACCTGTGTTCAAGTCTCTCGGTCTTCTCATTGGCCACGGCCTAAGCTTTGGTTTCTACCATATATAGATCTTGGTCACTTGTCATCACTTTGAAAAGATCTGGTACTTCCCGAAAATTGAAGCTAACAAGTGAATGGTACCACCACGCTCAGCTCGTCATCCTGATTCTTATGGGCTAAGTCTCTTATACACGTCCCTAAAGGGCCTCGGGGCTTTTTTTTGTTTTTTTAACTTCAAAGGGAGTTTTACTCCCCGCATATCAATAATGCAGTCGCCAATTTCCAGAAAGGTTAATCTTGCCCAATGTCCTGTGAGAATCGCCCTAGGGTATAGGACCCACCAGCCTCCCTACACAAATGGTTAGATCTGTCTGCGAAACCCTCAATAGCTGAATGTGAGTTGGACTATGGTGGTGACAGAACCCCAACTGCTAGATCTGAATGGTACTATGGTGGTAGATGCCAAATTGGTGGATCTGATTGTTGTGGTGGCAATAGAACCCCAACTACTAGATTTGATCTAGAAACGAAGATAATGGGCGATCTTCAGAGAGACGAGGGAACTATGGTCTCAAGGAGTGTCAGGTGCTATAGATCTCAATATACATAAGGGTCCAACAGTAGTACTCGGCCCAATCTTTCAGGGCACTAACTAAGGAGGATCAACTGTACCCTTTGCCATATCACCCGACTACCCTATCGTATGTGCGAGTAATCTCCCCGAGTGCTATTCTCAGTGTACTATAGCAGTAAGACGAGCAATGGTTTATCTATGGTGATGTTTCAAGTGAGCCTAGGGGGTTTCCAATATACCCAAAGGGTACGTGGAAGACAGTCTGTGCGTGGTTCTATCTAATATTCTACTACTCAAAGGGGTACCCACAGGGGTTACAAGGGAGTCCAACAAGCATGACCACCTCTCGTATTTCTTCTGTGCATGCCTCCCAAAATCTACAGGTTTATGCACTCAATGACAGATTATGTGGTTTAAAGATGTCGGAACATGTCTTTAGCTAAAAAAAAATTCTGCTAAAAATGGAGATACCACCGGCCCTAGAAAGTGCTCTGATATCGCTTGTTATGCTATTGACCTGTGAGAAGATGCCAGAATACCAAATATATGAAGAAACAAAACCATAAACACAAAACATAATGAGAAGTAACAACATGTATTTTATTATTCAGAGATGAAAGCAATGTTCACTTGCCTCTTTGAGGTGGCAACCTCCAATAGAGCAGGGCTCAATTACAAAATAAG